>CM053412.1:39158051-39178144 GCA_028644305.1 Xerus rutilus
TATCTTGTCCCCAGTGTACGTGTTTGGCTCCTTTATCTAGTATAAGGTAACTGTATGTAAGTGGGTTCGTCTCTGTGTCTTCTTTCTATACCATTGGACTATATGTTTATTTTGGTGCCAGTACCATGCTGTTTTTTGTTACTATAGCTTTGTAGTATAATCTGAGGTCTGGTATTGTGATGCCTCCTGCTTCACTTTTCTTGCTAAGGATTGCTTTGGCTATTCTGGGTCTCTTATTCTTCCAAATGAATTTCATGATTGCCTTTTCTATTTCTATAAGGAATGACATTGGGATTTTAATTTAGATTGCATTGAATCTATATATCACTTTGGGAAGTATGGCCATTTTGACAATATTGATTCTGCCTATCCAGGAGCATGGGAGATTATTCCAAGGTCTTTTTCAACTTCTTTCTTCAGTGTCTTGTAGTTTGCATTGTAGAGGTCTTTCACCACTTTTGTTAAATTGATTCCCAAGTATTTTATTTTATTTTTTGAGGCTATTGTGAATGGGATAGTTTTCCTAATTTCTCTTTCAGAGTGTTTATCACTGATGTATAGAAATGCAATTGATTTGTGGGTGTTGATTTTATATCCCACCTCTTTGCTGAAATCATTTATTAATTCTAAAATTTTTTGAATCCTCTAAGTATAGAATCATGTCCTCTGCAAATAATGATAGTTTGAATTCTTCTTTTCTGATTCATATCCTTTTAATTTCTTTCATCTGTCTAATTGCTCTGGCTAGTGTTTCAAGGACTATGTTGAATAGCAGTGTTGAGAGGGTATCCCTGTCTAGTTCCCATTTTCAGAGGTAATGCTTCCAATTTTTCTCCATTTAGGATGATGTTGGCCTTGTGTTTAGCATAGATAGCTTTTACAAAGTTGAGGAATGCTCCTACTATCCCAAGTTTTTCTAGTGTTTTGAGCATAAAAGGGTGTTGTATTTTGTCAAGTGCATTCTCTGCATTGATTGATAAAATCATATGATTCTTATCTTTAAGTCTATTGATGTGATGTATTACGTTAATTGATTTCCATATGTTGAACCAACCTTGCATCCGTAGGATGAACCCCACTTGATCATGGTGCACTATTTTTGTGATATGTTTTTGTATGCAATTTGCCAGAATTTTATGGAGAATTTTTGAATCTATGTTCACCTGGGATATTGGTCTGAAGTTTTCTTTCTTTGATGTGTCTCTGTCTGGTTTTAGAATCAGGGTGATACTTGCCTCATAGAATGAGTTTGGAAGGGTTCCCTCCTTTTCTATTTCATGAAATATTTTGAGGAGAATTGGTATTAGCTCTTCTTTGAAGGTCTTGTAGAACTCAGCTGAGAATCCATATGGGCCTGGGCTTTTCTTGGTTGGCAGGCTCTTGATGGCATCTTCTATTTCCTTGCTTGAAATTGATCTGTTTAAGTTGTGTATGTCCTCTTGGTTCAATTATGGTAAGTCATATGACTCTAGAAATTTGTTGGTGTCTTCAGGGTTTTCTATTTTACTGGAGTATACATTTTCCAAATAGTTTCTAATTATCCTCTGTATTTCAGTAGTGTCTGTTGTGATATTTCCTTTTTCATCATGAATTTTAGTAATTTGGGTTTTCTCCCTCCTTTTCATTAGAGTGGCTAAGGGTTTGTCAATTTTGTTTATTTTTTCAAAGAAGCAGCTTTTTGTTTTGTCAATTTTTTGAATTGTTTCTTTTGTTTCAATTTCATTGATTTCAGCCCTAATTTTGATTATTTCCTGTCTTCTACTTCTTTGAGTGTTAATTTGTTCTTCCTTTTCTAAGGCTTTGAGATGAAGAGTCAATTCATTTAACTGTTGACTTTCACTTCTTTTAATGAATGAGTTTAGTGTTAAGCACTGCCTTCATGACATCCCAGAGATTGTGATATGTTGTATCAGAGTTTTCATTTGCCTCTAAGAATTTTTTATCTCTTCCTTGATATCTTCTGTTATCCATGCATCATTCAATAGCATATTATTTAGTTTCCAGGTGATGGAGTAGTTTCTGTTTTTTAATCTGTCATTGATTTGTAATTTTATTCCATTGTGGTCAGTTAGGATGCAGGGTGGAATCTCTATTTTTTTCTATTTGCTAAGACTAGCTTTGTGACATAACATATGGTCTATTTTGGAAAAGGATCCATGTGCAGCTGAGAAAAAAGTGTATTCGCTCATTGATGCATGGAACACACTATATATGTCTGTTAAGTCTAAATTATTGATAGTTTCATTGAGGTCTATGGTTTCTTTATTAAGTTTTTGTTTGGAAGATCTATCCAATGGTGAGAGAGCTGTGTTAAAGTCTCCATGTATTATTGTGTTGTGGTCTATTTGATTCTTGTATTTGAGAAGGATTTGTTTGACATATGTAGAAACCCCATTATTTGGGGCATAGATATTTATGATTGTTATGTCTTGTTGATGTATGCTTCCCTTAAGAAGTATGAAATGATCTTCTTTATCTCTTTTCACCATCTTCGGTTTGAAGTTCACCTTATTTGATATGAGTATGGAAACTCCTGCTTGTTTGCAAGGTCCATGTGAGTGATATGTTTTTCTCACCCTTTCATTTTCAGTTTGTAGATGTCTTTTCCTGTAAGAGGAGTCTCTTGAAGACAGCATATTATTGGGTCTTTTTTTTTTTTTTTTTATCCAGTCTGTCAGTCCATGTCTTTTAATTGGTGCATTTAGGCCATTCACATTCAGGGTTATTATTGAAATATAATTTGTAATTTTCGTCATTTTGGTTTGTTTTTGGTTTTTACTTTGACTTGTTTTCTCTTTTGAATGGTGTTTCCTCTAGTGTAGTTCCTCTCTTTGTAAATTTTCATTGTTGGTTATCATTTCCTCCTCATGGAATATTTTGCCAAGAATGCTGTGTAGTGCAGGCTTTCTTGCTGTAAATTCTTTTAACTTTTGCTTATCATGGAAGGTTTTTATTTCATCATCAAATCTGAAGCTCAGTTTTGCTGGATATAGGATTCTTGGTTGGCATCCATTGTCTTTCAGGGCTTGGAATATGTTATTCCATGATCTTCTGGCTTTTGGGGTCTGGGTTGAAAAATCTGCTGAGATACAAATTGGTCTCCCCTTACATGTAATCTCGTTCCTCTCTCTTACAGTCTTTAAAATTCTATCCTTATTCTGTATGTTGGGCATTTTCATTATAATGTGCCTTGCTGTGTATTTGTTGAAATTTTGTATGTATGGTGTCCTGTAAGCCTCTCGTATTTGATTTTCCATTTCATTTTTCATATTTGGGAAATTTTCTGATATTATTTCATTGAAGAGATTGTGCATTCCTTTGGTTTGAAATTCCTCACCTTCTTCTATCCCAATAAATCTAGATTTGGTCTTTTGATGCTGTCCCATATTTCTTGTATATTCTGTCCATGATTTTTTACCATCTTCACTGTATGGTCAAGTTTATTTTCAAGATTGTATATGTTGTCTTCATTATCCGAGGTTTTGTCTTCCAGGTGATCTAGTCTACTGGTGATGCTTTCTATTGAGTTTTTTATTTGGTTTATTGTTTCCTTCATCTCAAGTATTTCTGATTGGTTTTTTTTTCACAATCTCTAGCTCTTTCTTAAAGCGATCTTTTGCTACTTGTAATTGCTCTCTTATCTCTTTGTTAGAATGATCAATGGTTGCCTTAATTTGTTCATCTATTTCTTGGTTGGATTGATCAATTTTTGCCTATAATTGTTCAGTTATGTCATTCTTTAATTTGCTGATCATTTTAATTATGTACATTCTGAATTCTTTCTCTGACATTTCAACAACTGTGCTGTCAATGGATTCTGTTACAGTGGTATCCAGGTTTATTTGGGGTACTTTTTCTTGTTGTTTTTTCATGTTGATTGTGTGTCTTCCTTTCTTGAAATACCAATCTGAGGTATTGCAGCTTCTATCCTATAATCTTGTATTGACACTCTGGATTACCTGTCTCACCTTGGAGCTACTTCTGTTCCCCCAGTGTCCCCAGATGGACACTACTGCCACTAAAGTTGGTGGCGGAGGTAGTGGATATACCTCTAGAGGGCATTGGGAGTGGCCTTGGCTGGGCTCCTGAGGTGGCCCCTGAGGGCTGTTTTGTCCCTCTCTTGTGCTCCTGCTGGTGAACAGGAACTCTGGAGCGGAACTGGAAGTGGGCCCAGGTCTCACTTAAGCAGGAGAGTCTGTGTGTGACCCTTACAGTGAGTGTAAGCTCCCCTGGGGCTGGAGGCTAGCAGGGTCTGGTCTACCTTCAACTGGGCACCCCTGGCATTCCCTAAGGGTGGTTTTGGGCCTTCTGTCTCATTTGACCACAGGAATTCTGGAACAGAACTGAGGCGGGCCCAGAGCGCACTTGGGTGGGGCCTCTTCACACTGGGATCTCTGCAGGCCACTCTTACCCTGGGTATGCCTTCCTCTGTGGCTAGCGGCTAGCAGTCCCTGGTCTCCCATTGGCTGGACACCAGTGGAGTTTCCTGAGGGCGGATCTGGGCCTTCTGTGGCTCCTGCCGGTCCACAGGAACTCTGGAGTGGAACTGGGGCAGACTCAGGATGCCCTTGGGAGGGGTTGGCTCATGCTGGTGTCTCTGGAGTGACTCTTGTCCTGAATTTGAACTCCCCAGTGGCTAGAGGTAGCTGTTCCTGGTCTCCCTTTGGCTGGACAACCATGGAGGTTCCTCAGGGTGGATCAGGGCCCTCTGTAGCTCCTGCCTGTCCATAGGAACTCTGGAGCAGAACTCTCCTAAAAGTTTCTTATAAATGGGGACATGTTCACTTTGGAGATAGGTTCACTGTCTCTATGGTTAGACCAGGTCAGTTTCCCCAGAACGGCTTAATATCATTTCTTTAAGTTAAAAGCCTGATTGGTAGGTTCACAGCACCTCAGCCAGTTTCCAGAGGTTTTCAGCATAGCAGGCAGCTGCTCCCCAAATACAGCTCTGTTTCTCTCCTAGTGGAGCTGCACGGGCATATGAATCATGTGAAAACTTTTGATTGTATCATTCATCTATTGATGTTTTATCTAATCCAGAAAATGACAGAATTGTACCAATGTCTCTCATTTTGTAGATTTGTTAGTTTTTCTTTTACCTCTTCCATTTGTGCTTTATAATATTTCAAGATGTGTTATTAGTTGCATATAAATTTGTAATTATTATAATTTCCTATTTTAATCACTGCTTTATTATTATAAATGTTACTATTTATTTCTTTAAAATATTTTGCATTTATGTGTATTTTACAATTAGTCTAGTGTTTATTTAAATATGCCAGCTTTCTTTTAACTAGTGTTTTCATGGCACAACTTCCTTCTCAATTCTTTTTGCTTTTTAAAGTGTGTTCTGTAATTAGAATATATTTCTAATTTATTTTTATTCTTGTTACATAGGCTTCACTTTTAACTATAGATTTTAATCCTTGTGTGTTGTTATTATTATTTATTTGAATTTAGTTTCAATCTTATACTCTTTTTCTATTTGCTCTCCTCTTGATTATTCAAAGGTTTTGTTATCCTATTTTATATTCAATTTTACATATAAAACATGTAAAATACATGTCATTTTTCAGATAAGAAATTTTTTACTTCTTTTATTACTCCAGTTTTATAATGAAATTCTCTTTCTTCATGTCATGGCAGTGGAAGGGAATTAAGGTGACCAAACTTGTTAAGATTAAAACTTGTTAAAATTGGTTTCAGACTTTGTCTCATTCTATGTAGTGAATATCTACTTTCCAGGAGTCCAGGTGTGTCTGGGATATTTACTTCAGCCACTTTTCCTTGTTAAGTCTTGAACTCTAATGTTAATATCTCTAATATAATATACCAATAACTCAACTCAGATTTCCAATCTCATTTCATTCTTTTATATCTAAGAATTTGCAAGTGCCTTGAAAGGAAGGCCAACTCAGAATTCTCAATGCAACTAACAGACATTTTATTTTGTTCAATACGATGCACTGGGGATTCAACAGTACTTCTGGATATGCATGCCAAAATGCATGATAGAAATGTAATCTTACGGAAGCATTGCACAACTCGATCTGAGTACATTTTATGAATAAATGCATGTACTCTTTCAAAATATCAATTGCTCAAGATAAAGAAAAGTTGAAGAATTATTACAGTTAAAGAGGAAACTAAAACTAAATGACAAATAAAGTCAATGCTTGATCTTTAATTGAAAGCTAAACCAGAAAAGAGGAAATCTATGAAAAACTATACTGAGAACCTGACAAAATTTGAATATGGGCTATAGAATAGATAATAGTAATACATCAATTTATAAAACCTTTTAAATTATGGTAATTATGTCAAGTAAAAAAACTTTTTCATTATGGAGTGAGAGAGTAAAGGACTGAATAAGATAAAAGGAATAAATGTTCATAACACATACACACACAGAGGGAGAGATAAAAATAATAAAGCAAAAGGCAATGTACAATTAATTGATCAATTTTGTTAATGGGTATATATGTTCTCATAGTATTATTTCAACTTTTCTGTAAATTTGAAATTTAAAAAAAATTGTTACAGGAAACACAGAATGAAACTCCCTCAAAAATAGGCAATAATCATTTCATTTAAGAATATTTTCTGGGGCTGGGAGTGTGGCTCAGTGGTAGAGTGCTTGCCTCACATGGTTGAGGCCCTGGGTTCGATTCTCAGCACCACATATAAATAAATGAATAAAAATAAATGTTCATCAACAACTAGAAAAAAAATTGAAAAAAAAAGGATATTTTCTGAATTGCAATTATGATTAGATCCTTTACTGAGCATGTAGATATGAAAGTTAAAACTAGATTGATTCTCTTCTTTAAGAAGGCTATCCATCATCTTCTGAAACAGAAAAAGTGACTAATAGATAAACAAACAAATAAAGTAAAATATAAATTCATAGAAAGTTGAGGTGGTAAAACCAGCAGAGTTGGTGTTGGTTGCTACTTTATAAGAATAGTCAGGTCTCTGGTGATGCAGGCTTGGGCTAAGGAATAGTAGCTCCAATGAAAAAAGGAACAAACCTTTCATTTTTTTCCTCAGGGAATAAAAACCTTGAACTTCTGGTGAAAGAGCAGCAAATACCATTTCTCCTAGAGCCCAGGGGAAGATACACAGCTAGAGATGGGGAAAAGAAAAATAAAACAGCATATCTGAGAGAAGAATGAAAACAAATTGGCCTGTACCCTAAGAAGGCCTTATCTATGTGCAAGACCCAGGATTGGAGACAGAAACGTCAACAGAACAGCAAAACCACCCAGCCCTCCCCCCACCTCTGCACATGTCCACATAGGAGAAGAAGGTGTGGGCAGATCCTTTGTGAGGCGTAGGTGCAATGGGAAGACCTCAAGCTGAGGGTAGGGCTGAAATGGAGAAAAAGAAACACAGACAGAACTGAATTTATTTGAGGACGGTGATTAAACAGGGTAACAGAAGCAGCAAGAAAACCTGAACCCAGGTCAGCTTTTGCTTAGATTGACTAAATCCTCACACCCAAGGCCAGTAGATGAGAAATGCTCAACTAAGTACACTAAAAAGAAGGAAACTTATTATGCATAAATTATGCCATCCTTAAAATATAAAGACATTTTCATCTATATATAAACTAAAAAATAAAAATCTCCATTAGTCCAACAGCACAAGATGAAAAATTTAAGATTAAAGGCATATGACAACAGGTAGAACCCCAATTCCAGAGGATGGGTCAAAGAACATGAATATGCTATTTGATATAGGGGCCTACAAAATGTTACTTTGTGCATGCACACATATGTGTGTGTATGTTTGTATGTTTAAACTTTTTCAAAAAATTGACTAAGAAAAAATGGTACTGTTCTTTGAGTTGATAGTATTAAAGAGTACTATACAATAGATAAGAACATAGAGGATACAGTGATAATATTATAAACATTATATCATAAAGTTCATACATTTTTGACAAAATGGAAAAATCAGTTTTCAAAGTACGTAGTTAAAATTGGACATACAGCAACTACTAAAACGATTACACCAAGAACATAACTAAAGTGTCAATAAAGAATATTGAGAGAAATATGAAAAAAACTCTTGATTATCCAAAGAATGGAGAAATATTTATGACACAATTAACACAGAATTTGTAGTCATAATATATTGTCAATAATAAAATTACAAAGTGCCCAGTAAAATGTGTCAAAATTCTTGAACAACCAGTTCACAGAAGAAACTATAAATGGCCAGTGAGCATGTGAAAAAGTACCAGATATCATAAGTCACCAGTGATTAGAGTCTGGGGGTTGCTTCTTGCTTTTGTTTGCAATGTGTTCAATGTGTAAGCTCTTTAACAATGGGGACTGTGGCTTCCACATCTTTCAACATCAGTGACTAGCACTTAGTTGAGATGTAATCAATATTCTACTGAATAAACTATATGAGTCTCAAAGATGACTAACAAAGAGGAAACCCAAAAAGAGAAAGGAAATGTTATCCAGCGAAAAGAAAGTTCCAATTTCCCAGGACCTCTGAGAAGTGGAGGGGTTAGCAGGTGGGAACAGGGCCCTAAACTCTATGCTGCTTTGCACTATAAGCCACATTCTTCGTGTTTGATGAGTCACTTAGCACATTTCTTCCACTCTCAACATGGGTCCTGCTTTAAATTACCATTAAAAAGACATTAAATAATTAAAAATCTCTTTAAAACGTGTACATGGGGTTGGGAGGCTGAACTCCCTAAAACTCAGTTCAGTTCTAACTCTTTATTCTCTATTCTTGCTGAGAAACACATCATCATAAAGTTCTTGTACCAAATACTTTCTTTTTGCTTTCAAAAGAAATCTTTAAATGATTCAAAAGCATCCTCCTCATGAGATCTATCCCTCAGTTATCCTTTTAGTCGTTCGTGGAAATTTTATTAAATGATCTCCACATCTATGATTATCAGACTGAAATTCTACAGTTATACCGTTTCAACTGGTTTAGGCTTTGACTTCTCTCACTGATTTTTTTTTTTTAATGTCAAAAGACCCCATAAGCAGTTATATGGAAATCGTAAATGAAACCAAATTAGTTTCAAAACATGAGACTTATTTTTGTAATAAAATACTGAGAGTAATTGAAAATATTATCTATTTAATAATTACCAGCCCTGAGCCAATATATATGAATTCTTTCAGAGCACTTATGAGACCTGTTTTGTGAAGTGCAACGTTATCTATTGTGTTTATTTTTCCTATTTTATTATTTTGATCTTTAAAATCTAAAACTCAATTAGTTTGAATCTTCTCCCTCTTCAGTTCTTTCCTCTTCAGATTTGCAAACAATTTCTTCACTTTAAAATTTAGGCTAATTACTAGGAATCATTTCAAGAACAAACACACAAAGCTGCTTTGGAAAACCATTTAATCCTGTGTTTTGGTCACAATTGACAAGCATAGATGAATTAAAATGCTAAATACTAACTGGCATTTGTTTTCTACCCTGATTTGAGGAGTGTACTAACACATACAGTGAGTTAGTCAGGTATCTATAAATGTGAAAAGATACCTGAGATAATGCATTTAAAAGGGTGAAAAGTTTATTTTGGTTCAAGACTTCTGAGGTTTCAGTGCATGGGGTGCTTAGCCTTGTTGCATTTAGACCTGTGGTGGATACTACCACAAGGTAAGGGACCATGGCAGAGAAAGCTGCTCACATCATGGAGACAAGAAAGCTAAGTAAAAGAGAGGAAGGATCAGGGGTCCCATTATCCCACTCAAGGGCATGATGTAGCTTCCAATGACCTAACTTCCTTCCACTAGACTCCACCTCCTAAAAGTTCTGTCACCTACCAAAATGCCACAGGCTGGCAACCAAATATCTAGCACAAGGATCTTTGGGGAACATTTAAGATTCAAAATGTAACAGATGCTTGCAGGTCAGATTATAACATTTTATTCTACCACTTTTCAAGTATAGATTTTAACAATATGATTATTGCAGATTAAAAAGTGAGATGATAAGCTGGGCTCAGTGCTACACACACAGAATCCCAAATACTTGGGAAACTGAAGCAGGAGAATCATTAGTTCAAGGTCAGCCTCAGTAATTTAGCAAGACCTTGTCTCAATATAAAAAGGACTGGGGAAGTAGCTTAGTGTTAAAGCACTCTTGGGTTCAATCCCCAGTACACAAAACAGAACATAATATGTAAACAAACAAATAGACCAATGAAAAAAGATGATAGAAGAAATGGTGGCATGCGTCCATAATCCTAGTTCAAATTTTTAAGTGTCAAAGTAGTCTGGGTGATACAACAAGGCTCCATCTCAAAAATAACAAAAGAAAAAGAGATTGGAGGAATTAAACTTTTTTTTCTAGAAAGTGGGTACTAACAATAGCTTAACCTCAAAAACTCTATTTTCCACCTCATCTGGGAAACAAGGTCAAACACAAAATACATTTCTCCAATGTATGCTGAATGCACAGCTGAAGTTGCTATGATATGTTAATAGAATATTCCATGGATTTCAAGTAGAAAGAACTCTTTTCTGACACTAAGATTTTTACATTTTCTCATTATTCACATTAATTATTTTGATAGACTCAGGTGATTGATGATGGGGACTGGGTCTCTGAAGGTGGGAACTAATTTGATTGTGAATTGGAAGAGAAATGAATACTCAGAGTAATTGTCAGTTGCATTTTTTAAATCACATTACCCCTAAATCTAGTAAAGTTTTGAAGTCTTTTATAATTTTCTAATAGTCATTGAATGACAATTTTAGCAACATTGAAATGGTATGGAAAAATGGAAATAATTGGAAAATAAAAAGGAATTCTGTAAATTATTTTCAATCCATACCATTTTTATTGTCTAGCTTGATAATATAGTGGAATGTAACATTTCCTCTATGGGAAAGGATATTCTCACAAATCCATTAGAGAAGTTTTCATATTGTGTCCTCTGAAAGATTTAAGCACAGCAAAACTAATATAAATAACATTTCCTGAAATAAGTATGGATATTCATAACTTCTCAAATATTCATAACATTGATTAAAGTATAGATTATTTAGTTTTAAAATAAAAATCTTTCATCAATGAATTAGTAACCCCTCAATCATTTAATATTATAAGATGGATTAAAAGAGTAGCAAGAAAAAATACTCATTATAATTGAATTCTCACTTTCTGGTATTAAGTCCTGATGTAGTCACAGTAGTTAGACAATATAATTACATCAGCTTGGGGATGTTTTCCAAAATTCCTGATTCCTTTTGTGCTTAGCGATCAATGTTCAGTTTATAATTTGTATTCAAACATATATTAGTAAACAGAGAAAGACTACGCTGACCACTAAATATGAAAGATTTAGTCCATTTGTTCAACTAAAATTCGTATTGTAAATTAGTTTGTTAGCTTCTTAATCCATAAAAGTAGTCCCTGGTGTGTTTTAGAATCTGCAGAAATCAAACTTCTGGTCATGAAAAATAATAATCACAAAATGGTTCTGCCTGATTAAACATTTGGCATCCCTTGATTTCAACAGGATGTTATTGTAGCAAAGTTGTGGTTTAAACATTCTCTTTGAAAGGCTACATATAAATTAAGATCACTCTGTTCTCTTAAACATGTCTTTCAAAATATGTTTTTCCATATTCTCACATAAACTAATAAAATACATATCTAAATCGCTATTGTATTTGAGTGATAGAGAAAACACAATTTGAGAAATTCTGAATGTGCATTCCTCCCATTTGTCATGTATCCCCACCACTAGAACACCAAGTAGGACAGGCAGGAAAACAAGATCAACTGGCTCAAAAGATCCTGATTAAATAAATAATGAGCAAAAAATAGTCAAATAAGCCCTCCCTGTTAACACAAGGCCCAGAATAGAGTGGGTCATCAGGCGAGGTAGCTCCAGTACCAGACAGAAAGGTAAAGGGTGGCAAGGAGGTTAAGAGCAGAGACTTCAGACTCAAGTCGTTTGGCTTGGATCCCAAGCCTCCACCTCAGAACATTTAGCCAAATTCTTTTTGCCTCAGTTTCTAGTCTCTCTAATAAGAATAACAATAGTGCTTCCAGAATAATGTGAAGTTGAAATGTTTATGTAGGGATAGTTATTGCTTTAGATTAATGTTAGCTCTTATTATGGCGATTGCACATCCTAAGAGTTTTTAATTCTTAAAACACCAGGTTACAAATGACAGATATTAGTTATGATGAAAACTTATGCTTTCCAGGAATAAATGGAAGTTGTCTGTGTTTAAAAGGCACAAAAACCGAAGCAAAGAGAAATAACCCAGTAATTAATACTAATGATGTGAAAAGCAGGGACAAACATTTCTCTCTTAAGGTTTCATATGACAGCATGAAAACCTACATATAATTCCTTACATGGTCAGCATATTCTTGATGACAGGCTCCAACAAACTGTGACTGTCACCAGTAAAATTTTAGCACTATACTTACCTAATTCTCCATATGTATATAACACACATTGACGTATATTTCATGTTTTTGTGAGCTTGTCAATAATATGAAATATTAGTATTTTAATGTCTTTTCTTATAGTAAACTTTAGTTATAGAAGTATTTCTACAGTGATATTATAATGTCCCTTAGGTATTTGTGACATTTCTTTGTAGATTACAAGATCCTCCTAGTATAAAGAAACAGATGTATTAATGTGGTCCAGTTTCTTTCCACAAGCCATCTACCACCCAAAATACAATAAATGGCTTTCAATAAGAGATTTAATCATTAACTAAAGTGAAATGGAAGCTTTAAGACAAGATTTAAAGACAAGACATGAAGCCATAGCTGGAGAGGAGAAGAGATGTGCAGAAGTGGATCCTGCCTGATTCTGTAACCCTAGATTTGGCCCAGTAAGATATAGTCACCAAACAGTTCATCAGTATTTGCTCCCTACTGTCTTCAACTAGTTAAATTCAAGTTGTTTGTAGCACTTAGCTCCTTCTGTAATTAATGGTTCCCCAGAAGATGGTATACCATGATGCACAGAAAATAGCTCTTCTTAAATATCAGTGTCCATACTACTAAATCCTTAAGTGAAAGAAGGAAAAACCTATGAATCATGAAAGGAAATGAAAAAATAAAAGATCCCAAAATATTCCACAATCACTTAAGAATCACTCAGATAAAAAGCCAAATAAATGTTTACACAAGCACATCAACATCTCCCAAACCTCTGCTTCCTCTGTCCCTAGCAGAGCCATGAAGACTTTAGGGCCTTACAATCTCTTCGAATAGTTTCCTTTATTTCTCTGAGGATTTTTTATGTTTGATAAAAGTTTTTTTTAAAGAATTAAACAATTCAAAGCCCTTTATAAATAATGCATGTAACTCTAATAATTGTGTCTAGAAATCTTCTCTTAGTGTATTGCTGTTCATTTTAATTAGAATTTTTCTGGGCAAACACTTAAATATTAACATTGAACACAAAGGTGGGTCTCAATTCATATCACCTCTGCACCCTATTTTCCCAGCAAGATATTAAGACCAGTGCCACATATGACAAGAAAGAAAATAATTCCGCTATGGGATTATTATGGTATTTATGCTCCAATATTACTCTGGCCACTGATTCCTAATCAGACTCTCTGAGATAAAGTGGTTGGTTGTGAAATATTCTTTGCAATAGTCCTCCTTTGCAGTTTCTTTGTGTTCTCCATTAACTATGGTCAACCACAGGCTGAAAATATTAAGTGGAAAATTTCAGAAATAAAAAATTTATAAGTTTTAAATTGTGTGACATTCTGACTAGCTTGACTGAGTCTTATGCCATCTCACTCCATCTCACCTAAGACATAAATCATCCCAGCTGTTCCAACTTGTGTACACTTCCCACCTGTCAATGATCAGATCAAAGATCCCAGTACCAAGGTGCTTGGGTTCAATAAACCTTATGGAGTCCCCTAAGGCCCGGTCACAATTCCTTTGTCATTCACCACACTTCAATTCTTCACATACACGTTGTGTGATGTCACCTCACATCAGGACAGGAAGAAAGGTTAGTATAGTGTAGCACAATAAGACATTTTGAAAGAAAGGTATCACATTCACATAACTTTTGTTATGTTATTATAATTGTTTGATATTAGTAATTATTGTTAATATCTTACTATGCCTAATTTATAAATTAAAATTTATCATAGAGATGAATCTATAGGAAAAAGGCAAAGTATATATATAAGATTTGTAAAAATAAGCAAACAAAAAGTTTTGTTACTATCCATGGTTTTGGGCATCCACTGGAGAACTTTGATAAGGGGGAACTTGGTCTACCTATAAAGACTCCTTTTACACAAATACTCTGCATTTTCTTTCTAAAGAAACTTCAAAATCTTGAAATCCATTACATTATTTTACTTTTATTAAAAAGTCTGTGGTGAAAACTGCAACCCTATATCCAAAGGTAAAAGGCCACGTAAACCTTCTTCTGTGCCAATTAAGTTAATGAATGCAAAGAGAAAACTCCTCCTTTAAAACATGGTTAAGATCTGTTATAATTAGGTTTTCCTAAAGATGCATGAATTTTAACAAGCTACTGACAGTTTTGCTTTAGGTCATCTTTTTTTTTTTTTAACCATAAAAATTTCTTCTTTTTCAGCCAGTCTACTGATATTAAAACAAATGTATATGGTTTTCAAGAACTCTGACTGAATTAACAGGGAAAAGTCTCAGGTTAAAGTAATTATATGTGTTGTTTTAAAAGAAATTCATATTGTAAAAAATAATTGTTATTAGGAAAAAGAAAAGCATCAAACCAGTTGGCATTATTTCTGAATGGGGAACAATGTTTACAAGAATGTGCTATTTAATGGTAATAATAGCAATCAATCACCATGTGCTAGTGTACATATTGCATTATATCTTTTATCTCACATAGTTTTGTGAGTTTCAAATCCCTAAACTTGCATAATACAGGGAAACTAACATTCAAAGCAATTTTTATGAACAGTTTTTTTGTTCCATAGCTTGCAGATAAAAGCTTCCATCTGCTGCTGCTGCAAAAAAAGTCTCTGTCAACAGAATCCACTTGATCAAAGAGTTTTTGTCAGTTATTAAAAGCAGGAGAATCCATAAATTTGTGATTCTATGTTATCTCTTCCATTTTCTGTTTGCAGCTTATATAATTTTCATGCTTTCAAATTGTAACAATGGTTTAACATTTTAAGTACTTTTTTAGCACATTATTGATGGAGCATTAGAGACATTTGCATTTTTTTCCCTGTTATTTAGCAGCTCATTGATAATTTTCTACACTCCCTCCTGTTCCCCTAAAGGAAATCCAGACTTCTCTTTGCTCATCTAGCTATTAATCAGCTCTAGAAATCTGTCATCTAGTTCTGGATGACTTACTCAATAGAGTTAGATAACTCTCTGCTTAGTTCCCCCCACCACACTTCCATAAATAAAGATATGATATTCAGGCAAGGATCACTTTAAGATTCTAAGACACTGAGACACTTAAAAAAAATCTTTTTCTGTAGGTGAACTTAAAATACATACTGGTATGATATGGGAGAATGATATGAATGCTTTTCTTTGCCTAGAATAAAATAATATGCTATGTGGGGAAAATAAAACAATCACATTTAAAACAATGAATTCCTTTAAGTGTTTCCTTTTAAAAAATAATGTTCTGTTTTGATCCACAATGTTTTTATTGTGGTAAAATCTGATCATTTTGATATTTTCCCCCATATAATTTTTAAATAAATGCTAATTCAGTTATTTGCAATTTGTGTCTATGATCTATCTAAACATCTCATGTTTTTAGTCATTATCATGAATCACAATTAGAAGTCAGGGCTAATATCAAAAAATGTAGTTGTCCTGTAGAGTTTTGGTCATCCTGTATAATTCAATTTGTTCAAGATAAAATCTGATCTGTGTGACTGCTCTTCAATGTCTCCCCATTGCTTGAGGAATCAAGCCCAAGATCACAAATCTTCAAGACATACTGTCTACTTTTCCCTGTCTAGCCTTGAAAATTCACCATATCCATCACCTTGCATCATTTTCACCCATGACTCTCTCTACCAAGGAAGCTGCCTTCTGGCCAATGTACATTTTAATGCTATTATTTTAATATAAGCACTTTGTTTCTAGCAAAACAGCATGTATTTCTCATTCTAAAATTAAAATAGGATTGTGTGAGGAACAAAAATTTCCACTTTCTGCACTACCAGATCCCCTCAAATCTTGATCCTCTGAGCAGAGCAAAATGCAAAATAAAAATATGGGAGCCATTTTCAAAAAGCCAGGAGGAAAAAGAAGCAGGAAAAATATTGTTATTGGTATTAAAATATGAAATGTTTTTCTTTCTTCTGTGTTTTTCCCCCCAACTTCTGGTATTTTTTATTATTTATAATTTAATGCTATTTATATCAATAAAAATTTAAATTTAAATCTTTAGCATGAATCTTGACATTCATTTTTATATCACACAATGATAATAATAAATGCAAATACATAATCACTTACATCTTCCCAGTATAATTATATAATAATTTTCATAAATTAATAATCAGACTTCAGGTCATGACTCTAAATCTTATAGCTAAGCAACCAGTATATTAGAGTTACATAATAACCTTTCTTTTCTAACTATTTACACTGGACTTAATAACTACACTATTTGCTTGATTTTCTCTTAACTCTCAAATCTACAATATAAATTTTCTTAACTTAGAAATTAATCAGCATATATATTTTTTTCTTTTTTTCCTTTTTGGGTTCTCAATGTATAGCTCTCTGTCCTTGATCTATACATTCTCTAAACTTCCTAGTAACATTGCCCTGGAATTCTCTTCTTCCTCCCATGTTTAATCATTTGTTTCCTGGCTACTTTTTTACCCTCCTTTTTGAATTATAGTACAATGAAGACACCATTAAGTTCCCAGGAATAAAAACATAGGTGGTCAATATTCTGAGACCTTGCCTGACTGAAAATACCTTGTCTCTAACTCCCCAAAGTGATGGGTAATTTGGGTTAAAAAATTTAAGGTGGAAATAATTTTTCTGTCTGGACATTGAAGACAAAGTTCCATACCTTCTAACTTTAGATGTTATAGTCAGAAATACAAGCCTTTCTTCATACCAGTTGTTGGTCTATAATCAATTTATTTCTCTCTGAAAACAGTTAGTATGACAGAATTTTTGTTTTTCAGTATTTTAAAGATGTTCCTCTGATATCTTTTTGCATGCATTACATTTGACAATAAATATGCTACCATAATAATAGTAATTCCTTTGTATAATATATATGTGTGTGTATATATATACAAAAATATATATACATATGTGTGTGTATATATATGTGTATATATATACACATATATGTATATATACACATATATATATATTTTTGGTACCAGGAATTGAACCCAGGGGGTCTTAACCACTGAGCAACATCCCAAGCCCTTTTTTATATTTTATTTATAGACAGAGTCTCACTGAATTGCTTAGAGACTCCCTAAATTGCTGAGGCTGGCTTTGAACATTGTCCTGCTTCAGGCTCCTGAACTGCTGGGATTACAGGTGTGCACCACTGTACCCAGCTCAGGTCTTTTTTAATCATCATTGTTTTTGAGATGTTTGATTTGGATGGGAGATGATCTAGTTGTTTTTTTTTTTTTACTATGTCTATGGCTTAGGATTTATTGAGATTTGTGAGTCTGTAGTATTTACAAAGCTTGGAAAATGTTTATCTATTATTTCTTCAAACATGTTGTGTTCTTCCTTGATCCTTTCAGAAATTCCAATTATATGAGTTTTGAGTCACTATAAGTTGTCCTGCCTCTTACTCTTTGTACAACTAATTTTTTCCCCTTTTATCTTCTGTGCTTCATTGTAGATAGATTCTATTAGTTTATCTTCAGATTTAATGATCTCTGCTTTTGCAATGTATAATCTATTGCTAATTTCATCAAATGTATTTTTCATCTCATATATTTTAGTTTTTATTTTGGGGAATTTTTTTTCTGTATCTTTTCTGTATCTGTGTGTTCTTAACTTTTCAAACATGTCGAATATAGTTATGATAAAAACCCGAACACCCTTGCCTGTTAGGTCCAATGTGCAAGTTAGTTTGGGGTCAGTTTTGATTTATTTTATTATTTTTTGCATTATGGGTCTTTTTTTTTTCCTCTTTCTTTTCATGTCTGTTAATTTATCATGGGTTGCATCCTGTGTGAATGCCACCTTGTAGAATGCTGGTTGCTTTCATTGCTGTAAGTATTCTTTTTTTTTTTTTTTAAATTTTTTTTAGTTGTAGATGGACACAATGTCTTTATTTTATTGCTCTGTATGTGGTGCTGAGGATCGAACCCAGGGCCTCACGCATGCGAGGCAAGCGCTCTACTGCAGAGCTACAATCCCAGCCCCATTGCTGTAAGTATTCTTAGTCTTTGTTCTGGGATATAGTTTAGTTACTATTTAGGTGTTTATTATTTTTTCTGAGGTGTTGGGGACCAAATTCAGGGCCCTGATCATCCTAACCAAGCACCAAGCTATACTCCCAGCCCCTCTCTGGTTTAATTACTTAATCATTCTGGTTTTTGTTTTTAAGGGTCTGTTAATTAGGACCACAGCAGAACTCAGTCACCACTCACCACTTAGGCAAGACACTTCTTGGTACAGAATATACGACAAACCTTAGCTTTTCAGGATGGTGGGAAAAGGCATCATGCCCAGTACCGTGACATGTAATTCTTTCAGGTCATTATTTCCTGGCTTCAGACTGCTACCTCAGGCCTATGTGTCAATCAGCATTTGTCAAAACACTTGAGGTGCACCTTCTGTAGACACTCTTCTTTTGAATCTATCTGAATTGTTCTCCCCAGACCCTCAGCTCCTTTCTCCCAGTCAGGGATTGTGCTGGGCTCTAACTCAGTTCCTTATGCACGTGCCACAGAATCCCCTCAAGGCAGTAGGTGGGTTTATGATGAGGCTCCTCTCATTTGGCAGTCTGGGGATCATTGTCTTTCGTTGCCTGATGTACATTATCTTGTCACCTATTTTTCTTTATATGTATATTTTTTTGCCCTTGTTTTAGTAGTTTGAAGTGGTAGGATAAATCTGTTGTTTCTGCATCCTGACCATAATCCAAAATCTCTTCTATCAACTTTCATGTTTTTAATTCCAAAGAAATTATCTAATTCTGTTTTCCCTTGTTTCCCTCCCCTCTCCCATTCTTCCTCCCTTCCTACCTATTTTGCTGCTGGGAACTGAAATCAGGGCCTCATACATGCTAAGCATATGTTCTGCCACTGAGCTGTAGCTCTGGCTCCCTTTTCCATGTTTTCTCTTTTTCATGAAACCGCTGTTTTGTAATAGTGGATTAACGTGCCTCTGTTTCAACTCTTTTTTTTTTTTTTCTGTATCATTCACTTTATTCTCAGCACTCTGCATTTAGCTTTTACACAGGTGATATTCAGTATTTTTTGAATGACTGAGTGAAGCATTATGTGCATATACAAAACCAGTAATTATGGTCAGAAAAGGATTAGTCATTTTCACATGGAGTCTGTATTAGAAATTTGCACTAATGTACTGAATACATTAAAAATTTCCTCCTTTATACATTAATATGATCATAGAAGAGAAAATATGTCACTTGATTTTCTCACTATCTGGATATAACCATTATTTTTTTTTAAAGGAAAATCTATTTAATAACATGATGATTTTTTAAATAAGATATGAGTGTTTTGAAAATAGTCACAAGAACAATATTTGCAGTACAAAATAGCTCCTAAAATTTTCCAAAAAATTTAAGAAAACAATCAAAGAGCAAAAAATGCAAATATGAAGAAAAATCCAAAACCAAGATGATATAAAATATGAATAAAAAGGCCTTCAGATATACAATATATCTCTGTGAATTAGGGAAAAAATCAATTTATAAAGAGTCGATGCAATTTTTTTTTTCAATTCTCTAGTTGTAAGTTGTATAGAAACACAACATATATGCAGTCATACATAAAGTTAGGGCTATGATGTCCATCATATTCCACCACCCTTTCTGTCCCCATGCCCCCTCCCCCCTTACACCCCTGTGAACAGAGATCCACCATTGTTCCCATATCCTTCCCCAC
>CM053412.1:39178644-39197125 GCA_028644305.1 Xerus rutilus
TCCACTAAAAGCTCTTTGAAGACACAGGTAATGCCATGTAACCATAGTTACTCAGAATATATTGGCTAAATAGATGAATGGCAAGGTTTAAGTCTTTTGTGTAATATATTGTGTGTAATTGATACTTATAATTACAATAACCATATGGATTGAAATAATGCAGACAGGTTAGCAGTAAAAACTAAATATAATAATATAATGACATTTGTGTATAGTAGCTGGGGGAAAATCTCTAACTTTTGTTTTCTTTGGCTTCTTCTAATTCATTTATGTAGGAAGGACTTATTGTACACCTAGTAATAATATACTGTGCTTTTTACCTATGATATGGCCCTACGAACACAAAAGAGGAATTGTATTCAATTCTAAGACTGACAACTTTATCTTGGATTTCAGGGGAAAATGGCATAATAGAATTTATTAAAAATGTATTGCCATATCAGTTCAACACAAGCTAGAGTTATTTTAAATGCTACTTTCTGTATTGGATAGATTATGCACACACATTATTGTGCACACCATAATGTATTTGTCTATAAGCTACTTGTTAAAACACTAAATTGGGATAAAGGTCTAAATATATTAGCTTCAAAACTTTACCTGGAGGAATTTTTCTTGTTTTCTTCTACTCCTCTTTTTTCCTATTCCATGGAAGTTGATTCTTACTCCAATAGAAGACCCATTCATTCCTCAACAAATATGCTTACTGTCTGGCTGACAAATTTTGACAATCATACTTTGGTTCAATGGTTTATTTGTTTTGTATACAGAATTGTATCTCCTTGAGAATGAAGTGCATATCACTCCACATCTTTTGCAGTGACTGATTTGACAGAAATAGTTTCTAAGCCCAGTGTAAATATTCAGTAAGCATCTCTGTACATAGTTGACTTATATGAACTTCTCTCAAATATATGGTCCCAGAAATGTCTTCATTAAACTAATCTCTTTCTCATAATTTCTTATATTCTTTCTTATATTCAGTTATTTATTAAGGTCACACCATGTGCAGACCACATTTGGGGGGACATAAAAGGAATAAAAGTAAAGGAAAATTTTTCCTTTCTCATGGAGCTTGCAATTCTAGAATACAAAGATTAGACTGTGACAAGGGTAAAAAAATAAAAATAAATAAATAAATAAAAAGAATTCCAAGAGACAATAATAATAATATTGCTGGTGAAGACAATGATTTTTCTTTTTTTGGTACTGGGAATTGAACCCAGGAGTGCTTTACCACTATGCCACACCCTAAATCCCTTCTAATTTTTATTTTGAAACAGGGTCTCATTAAGGTGCCTAGGGTCTCATTAAATTACTGAGGCTGGCTTGAACCTTGAAGTCCTCCTCTCTCAGCTTCCCAAATTCCTTGGATTAGAGGGATGTGCCACCCTGACAATGAATGGAGTTAATGATGATTTTCCTAGTTTAATACTCGGAAGTCTGAATGATACAAATTGATATCTAATAGGCTCAGTAAAATACTGAACATAATCTTGTCATAGAAAATCCCAGTATATTTTCCTGAGAATGCTTAATTGCCTTGTCTTGTGTTCTATCTTTAAAAATTATGGTTATAATAGGTGATATGTAAATACTTCTGGGTAATTCTTGTAAAATATACTCTAAACAATATGTTTAAAAGGCATCGGCACATACATCTATGCATATGTACTCATTGTATCTCTCTATATAACCATTCATTGATAGATTATTTGAAAGCTAAATAATTAAAATGACTAATGTGAGAGCAAATGATTTAGTGTTAGATTCAGAAATAGAATTCACGTTTTGTTAAAAAATTCAGTAAGTACATCAAGCATGATGCACAAAATTGAGAAGGTGCTTCCTAAATATTGACCCTTTTTTAAGTATTATGATGTAAATATTCAAGATTTATAAGTTTGTATAGTGTCTGTTATTTCATTTAACCTGGCTTCAAGTGAACAAATCTGGAAGAATAAATTCAGGTATATTTCTTTTCAATTATTATATTTCTGCATGATTTGGTGACATTGTCTTTTGGGATGTAAGTTTAAACCTTAGGTGATCCAATGTTTGTTTTCAACCCATTGATTTCTTGACTGATCTTACCCAAGTCACATAACCTCCTACTTGGTTTCCTCATCTGAAAACCAAAGATAACAATAGTTTCCTGCTGTTAACATTGGGATCCAAGTGTGATGAGCTCTAAAGCCTTGGTATACAGAAGAATCAAGGCATGCTAAGACAGTATTGCAAGACACAGTAACTTTAAGCTGATCAGGAACATGAAGTACTTGGCCTCTACTGCCAAAGCAATTTATCCCACAAGGCACAACTGTTACTTAATGTCTGACGTTTTTTCAAAGTTCAAAGTCAAGTCATCCATTATGTTCTGCTGTGTTCTTACTCTCATCCATTGTCTCATTGTCTGAAGTTTTAAAGTCAGGGTTAGAAACAAGTTGAAGACGGCTGCACTGCCAGTAAGGTGGCTATGCATTCTATCCTCTTCGGGCCTTTCTCTGTCCCAACACCATTCAGGATTCAGCATTTGCCAGTCTCCATATTCAAAGGGGCAGTAAAACATGAGAGCATTTAACATGTGTCAACAATGTAATGAGTGATTGGCAATGTATGTGGTTAAAGCACATGGTTCTTTAGGGAGCTTAGATTCAAATGGGGAGAAAGTTGTAATGTGAATCAGCAACAAATTACTCAGAAATATATACTAAGGCTCTGATATAGATGATCACCAATGTAGACATTACCAAGTATATCTGATAGATATGCAAGATTAACCATATTTCTAACATCCTGTTTAATCCCACAGAGTTAGTGCTACTCCTATTATCCATGTGCACTTTCTTCTGTTCTTTTTTTTTTTTTTTTTTTTTGGTACCGGGGATTGAACTCAGGGGCACTTGACCACTGAGCCACATCCCCAGCCCTATTTTGTGTTTTTTGTAGAGACAGGGTCTCACTGAGTTGCTTAGCGCCTCTTTTCTATTGTTGCCTTTTCCTATCTCTAGAAATATACTTGACACCATCTCAACTTTCCAGTTTGAACATTTAATTAAAATTATTTAAAAATATACCTTTAGTTACCATCACGTTCTTTTTCACAAGTTTCTTAAACAGTGATTATAGATTGCAGCAGACTTCACACCTTCGTTTTATTACAAGAATTTTAACACTCAAATTTCTCTCTGAAAATGAAATGTGAAATGCATAGATAATAAACTACCTAAAATATATTTTTAAAAATCAACAGAAAGCCCTAAATGTAATATAAATAAAAGATTTAATTAAATAATAGACATTTCAATTTGAAAATGCTTGGGCAGAACTACACAGAAAACACAAAGAAATGATATACTTAGGGTTGTATGTAGAAGACTCTCATGCACTAGCTACAAACTCAAGCTGATACACAGGTGCTGCACTAGTGTTTCAAACATTAATATTGTTATTGGTGTGGTTTTCTGAAATAGCAAATATCTCTTGGCAAACAATGTAAAATCTTCTGTTGATTTACATGAGATTTGCTCTCCCCAAAATTATAGTGGTATATATAAAATCATGCAAAACATTTTTTATTATACATTGATGGTGTTGGTGTGAGATAAGAAAAACTCTTAAACTTACTTTTTATTTCTTTAAAAATTATAAGATTATCCAGTGGATATTTCAGAAATTGGCCATGATGTAGGAACACATCTTTGGTATGGAGTACTGCCCTTCAGATGTTTAGCTTCCCGTACTCATCTCTCTCCTACATATCAGAAGTAACTTACAACTATTGTAAAAACACACATGCAGGAATACTTCCAAAGTGCCCCCTAGGAAACAACAATGTCCCACTGAAAATGAATTTTGTGAAAGTTGAAGTTTACAATGTTTGCCTGTGTTCCCTTTCATTTCTCAACCCAATGAATCTGGCTATAGCCTTCACCATTCCTATGTAATATTCTGTTTTATGACATGCCATATTTAATTATTCATTGTTTTGTTGCTACACAATAGGGTTGCTTCTGAATGCTGTGAAAATACCACTACAAGTCTTTTTAATTTTTTAAAATTCATCTCAGGAATTTCTGTATTGAAAGGAATTGAATTTCTGAGGTATAGGCAAGATGTATGTTTAACTTTAATATTAGTTCTCAAGCATTTTCAGAAGTGACTTTACCATTGTACACCTCTATATAAAATTATGAATTATTTCACATTGCCACCGTCATCTAGTGTTGTCCATGTAGTCACGTCTCATTCTAGTTTGAATTTGAATTTCCTTGTGACTATAATCTAAAGAGTAATCAGTGTACTTGTTGGTCACTTGTATATTTTCTTATACATGATTTATTTTCAAGACTATACTCATTTTATTTTATTTTGCTGTTTTGAAATACATATACATAGTGAATTAGTACTAAGCTAAAGAAATAAACCTTTCCATATATTCTATATTTATCTAATTTTATATGTGATCAGGGCATGTAAAGTCTACTCTCTCAGTAACTTTTCCGTATACTATAATATGTTATTAACTCCAGCCTTTTTGCTATACTCACTCTGTAGACTTCTTCATCCTGCACAACTACAAGTTTGTACCCTTTGACCTACTTTTCTCCATTTTATTCCTCTTCTAATAATAATCATTCTACTATTTCTATACATTCAATTTATTTTGTTGTCATTCCACATATAAGTGAGGTCATGTAATATTTCCCCCTCCCCTTTGGCTTATTTTACTTACCATAAGGTCCTACGGGTTCATCTGTGTTGCCATAAACTATAGTTTCTCTTTCTTTTTAGAGCTGAATAATATTCCATTTGTATATTACCACAATTTCTTTATACAATTGTCCACAAACAGGATATTTCCACATCTTGGTTATAGTTAATAAGGCTACAATAGACATGGGAGCTCACACACATGTTTGAGATACAGTGTTCATTCCTTCTAGGTGTGTATCCAGAAGTGGGAATCCTAGATCATATAATAGTTCTGTTATGAATTTTTAGAAGAAGAACCATACTATTTTCCATAGTGTCTGAACCAATTTACATTTTTGCTAACAGTACACAAGGATTCCCTTTTCTCCATGCCTTCCCTAATACTTGTTAGCTTGTCTTTTGGGTAATAGCCATCCAAACAGATCTGAGGTGGTAGCTTATTGTGGTGCTAATTTGTCTTGCCTTGAAAATTTATAATGTTGAGCATCTTTTCATATATGTTTTGGCCATTTATATATCTCTCTTGACAAAGAGCTTATTAAGGTCCTTTGCAAGGTTTTTAACTGGGATTTTTGCTTTTTTGCTGTTGAATTGTTGTACTTATTTTATATCTTGCATTGAATATATAGTTTGCAAATGTCTTCTCCTAACTCATAGGCTGCCTTTTCATTCTGCTGATTTTTTTTTCTGTGCAGAAGCTTTTTATTTTAATGTAATCCCACTTGTCTGCTTTTATTTTTTTGCCTAAATTTTTGGTTTGTTAGTAAGATACTACTAAGGTCAATATCAAGGAAGTTTTCCTTTATGCTTCATTCTGTTATCTCAGGTCTTATGTGTAGGTTAGCAATTTCACTTTGAGTTGTTTTTTTTTTTTTTTTTCTGTATAACGTAAGATAAGTGTCAGGGTTGATTCTTCTGCATGTGGATATCATTTCGTCAACCATTTATTGAAGAAATTTTCCATTCTGCATTGTGTTTTTTGGGTGATCTTGTCAAAAATTAGTTGATGTTATTTGTTTGAATTGATTCCTAAGTTTTATATTTCATTCTGTTGATCACTGGGTCTGTTTCTATGTCAGTACCATCTTGTTTTAATTACTAGAGTTGGCAGTATAATTTGAAATCAGGGAATACTTTACCTTCAAATTTTTCATTTTCAAGATTGTTTTAGCCATTCAGGATATTTTATGGTTCCATATAAATTTTAGAATCTTTTTTTATTTTTCTGTGAAAAATGCCATTGGAATTTTAATAGGGATTGAGTTGAACTTTCACAACACTTCTGGTAGTACGAACATTTTAATGATATTAATTCTGCTTATTCATGAACATAGAATGTCTACCCATTTATATGCATCTTCTTTAATTTCTCTTATAATTGTTTCATAGTTCCTCATAATATTATATTTTATAATACCTAATTTTCTCAATTAAAATAGTTTTATTATTTTTAAAATAAAGATAACACTCTTATTTCCTAATTAATTTCCTATTTATTTCTATGGAAATACAGTGGATATCATGATACCACTCTATTTTATATGTGAATATGATTTCCCCAATCATTAATTAAAGAGACTTTCCTTTCCTTCTTGTGTTTGTGTTGCCTTTCTATCTATTTAAGATACCTTTCCTTACCCAAAAGCATTGAAGAAAATCTGTCTATTTCTAAAGTCATATTGTTTTAGTTTTTACTTGAGGTCTATTTCAATTTGATTTAATATTTGTATATATGTAAGTTAGGATTCACAGGTCTTTTATCCTTTCATTCAGATATTCAGTTGTTATAGTAATATTATTGGAAAAGTTCTTACTTTTCTTCAGTGAATTAAGCAAATACATTTAGTAAATACATTAAAATTTGTCTTATTATTTATCTTATCTTATTATTATTTATTTTTCTTATCTTACTATGCTAAATGTATTTAATAAATACGTTTAAATTTATCTCTTCTAATTTATAAATAGACTTTAAGGAATAAAGAACAGAAGTGTGGCTCTATTCTTAAGTTCTATGTGCTATTAATTTTTTGTTATTTCAGTGATGATTTCTCAGTGTCTTAATTATTATACATTTATAAGAAGTTTTAAATTGCTAAGATTATCCTTGGAAGAAAATTCCAAAAAAGAAAATCGAAACTGAAAGACTCAAAAGGTTGGTGGAATTTCAACAGCTTTGGGTCATCAATATGCTTCTGGTTACAAAATCCAGTGGGTCCTTTTTCGAATTGTATCTTAATCCTTCTTTCTATTTTTTAACGTTTTGTAATTACACATTAGTAGCCAAATAGTAAGATAGTTCCTGAATATCTTTTTTTTTTTTTTAAATATTTTTTTAGTTGTGGATGGACACAATGTCTTTATTTTATTGCTTTGTATGTGGTGCTGAGGATCGAACCCAGGGCCTCACGCATGCGAGGCAAGCACTCTACTGCTGAGCCACAGCCCCAGCCCCATAGTTCCTGAATATCTTACACACGATTTTCTTCCATAAATACAATTCACCAATGAATCATCTGCACTTGTAATTTCTCTATTGAAAAGTTTTAAACTGCTACTTAAATTTCTCCCAAAAAAGTAGAATGATTCAATTCATTCTTTTCTTTCTGAGTGAGTTTTAGTAGGTTGTGTCATTAAAAGAATAGGAATAGATGTAAGGTACATCTAAGTTGTCCTGTTTATGGTACTGAGATTTTCATATTATTCTTATCTCATCCTTTTAAAGTCTACTGGGTTATAATGATGTCCTTTCAATTATTTCTATTGATAGTTTATGTCTTCTCTCTTATTTAGTAGTCAGCATGGCTAAAGGATTAACTAATTGAATTTTTTCAAGAGAACAACTTTGGTTACATTGATGTACTGTGTTTTTTCTGTTTTCTATACCATTGATTTATGCCTTTATTTTCTTCCATCTGATTGTTTTCAGGTTATAAGTCTGATTTAAGTCTCCTCTTTTATAATATGAACACTTATTGCTATAAATACCCCTCTAATCACTTTTGGCTATATACCAAAAATTTTGATATGGCTGTATTTTCGTTTTCATTCAATTTTTTAATAATTTCCCCTTACCTTATCTTTGATTCAGAAATGTATTGTTTAATTTTCAAACATTTTGGAATTTTCAGATCTCTTTGTGTTATTGTTATTTATTTGATTCTGTTATTATTCTAGAACACTTTGTCTAGTTTCTATTATTTTAAGTTTTTAAACTCATTTGTTTATTTTTTGATCAATGCCTAACATTTGCAAGAATATATGAGGTATAATGTGATGTTCTAATTCACTAACATTGGTTAATGATCAACTAGGGCAATTAGTGTAACTAACACCTTAAATTTTTATCATTTTCTTTTAGTAAAAACATTTAAATTTATCTTTTCTATTTTTTAAACTTAAACTATGTTTAATTTTTCCATTTAAGAGTTTTATTTTAACTCTCTAAAGACCATAAGCTGATATTTTGCATAGCAAATGTTAGGAATAGATACTCCGTGTTTAAAGGCACAACTGTATTTATCCCCTTCATGACCAACTCTTCTCTGTGCCTAAACACTGATCTAGTGTCTCTTCTATTTTGATATATGTAATGCACTACTTTCTACTATATTTACCCTGATTTTCCACACAGAGAACAGCATAATTTAAATTTTATTTTATCACTGATCTTATAGTTCCTCTTGGAGAATATTCCATGTGCATTTAAAACTGTGTATTCAGCATTTTGTAAACAGTTCTGTGAATTTCAATTAGATAAAGTCTATTCATAGTTTTTTTCAAATATTTTTTATTCAAATTGACTTTATTACTATTTCATCTATCAATTGCTGAGAAAAGGGGGTTGAAGTCTCCAATTATAATTTTTTTTATTTTACTGATACTTTTCTTGGCTGTATTAAGCCTAGAGATGAGCCTGCCTCTCAGTTACATTGTGTGAATGCATGTGTACATATGTGATTATTTTTAGCATTTCTTTCAATTCTAATGATTTTGATCACTTTGCCATAATTACCTATCTGCTCTTCTATGCTATCTAGCTTGTCCATGAAAGCTTTTAAAATTTTAATCAGTCATGTTTTAAGTTTTTTATCAGATAGTTCCAACCTCTGTATCATATTTAAGTCTTACATTGTTGATTGGTTTGTTTCTTGACTGTTTCAATTTTTTCTTCTTTCCTTATATTTATTATAATTTTTTATTGAAAACTAGACAAATGATTTTGCTTAATAGAAATTGAGGTAGACAAATCATATACTTAGAAATGTTACTTTCTTCTGTTAAGCATTGATGTGAGGAATCAGTTAATCTAGTCAGGAGGTGATATGCATTTGATGTGGGGTAATGCTTAGGTTTCCTTTAACACAGTATAGTCTTTAATTTTTTTTTATTTCTTCTGTTTAAGGTAGAGGCTGCTTTCCCAGTCTTTCATCTGCTTTTTATGCAGGTCCTCTTATAGTCCCTTAGTAGTCTGACATATTTTACTCATATTTCATGTTTTAGCTCAAAGTTAACTATTCTATAGTGGCTTTTCTACTCCTGCAGGCAAATTTAAGTGGGTGTACTATATAATTGAAAATCAGATGTCATTGTTTCTTCACATGGCTTCCCTACCCACATACATCATTTCAGTCTAGAAAGTAGCCTGAAACAAGGTTCACTCTTTCTCTTTCGATATATGAGAATATAGAGGGACACTTCTTCTTCTCTCTATCAGCTCTCTCTTGCCATGGGTGTGGCCACTTCTAAGATCCCTTCAGATAGCCCCTTGGGTTGCCTTTTAGCAAATTTAACTCACTTCGCCTTACTCCTGACTTGAATGTGTTGAAACTAATTTGTCTCTGCAACCAAATTTGACCCCTCTACACCTTAGACAATGATTCCAAATGGCCGCCTAAGGGCACTCTAGATCCCAAAATTTTGAGGAAACTTTTTAACTTTTGTGAGCGTTTGCGGAAATGGAAATCTCCCTATGTCCAGGCCTTCTCCTTCCTTCATTCCAAACTGTCCCTATGCTATTCCTGTTCTCTGACCCAGGTTCTGATGGCTCTAAAAACTCTCTCTTCTTAACCTCAGGACCCTCCTGAAACTCCAGACTCCAACCCCACTGACAAACTCCCTCCCTATCATTCTCCACTTTGTGCTTCAACTCCTCTGAGACCTTCCTCATCTACTTTTAGCCCACACACTACTCGCTCTCACACGGCCCCCTCTATCCAGCCCTCACCTCTGCTTCCCCTTCCCAAAGTAGCTGGGTAGGAGGGAGTTGTCCAGGTACATGTCTCTTTCTCCTTAGTGACATGTATGGGAAACAATTTGGGGTGGCCTACATCTTGCCCATGCTCCAGCAACACAAACTAAAAGCAGATCCAATTATCCATCCAGAGCACAGATCATTCCCAAAAATGAGCCTAACTGGGATCCAAATGATGAGCAGGATGCCTGGAAAATTATAGAAGGCCTTCAGGAAAGTCTTGCTATTTTCATAGAAAAACTCAGGGAGACAATAAAAAACACACCACCCTAGATCCTGAATCCACAGAAGACCATCCACTTTTAAGGTATAAATTATCATTTAGTTGGCTGTAGACATTCAGAGGAAATTACAAAAATTGGCATATGCCCCTGATTAATCCTTAGGTAACATCCTGCAGCTTACAACTTCCAATTTTTCATAATAGAGAATAAAGGGAGGAGGAGAAAGAATGTCAAAACAGGAAAAGACTGAAGCACTAGTGTTGGCCCCAGGAGGAATAAGCTTCCTACGTAGAAAAGAAGGCCAAATTCCTCCACACAGGCCTAACAGAGCCCTAAGGTGATTCTAATGACTCCTGTAACTCTAATCATCACATGAGCTCTAAGTATGCTTCTCTTACTTTTCTGTAGGGAGCCAAGAGGTCAATTTCCTCTTGGATACTAAGACCAGCTTTTCTGTCCTTATCTCTTTCCCCAGACTTCTTAGAGATATCTGAACAGCCTATTACCAAAAAGTTTACTCCCTTCTGAGTTCTCAGCAGGCTTTGGAAGACTTTAAGACATTAAAATAGGGCCTTATATTAAGCACCTGTCCTCAGCTTACCTGTGGAGCAAGATTTAACCTGTTTGTCACTGAGAGAGGTGGAATAGCCATGGGAGTTGTCACACAAAAGAATAGACCTGCTTACCAGCCAATAACTTATCTCAGTGAGGAGCTTAATATAGTAGCTTTGTTGTCAAAGGTAATAAAAAATAAGATATCATAATTTTCATCCAAACTCGTCTGATTACCAACTAGAGGGAAAAAGGGGGAGAGGCATTAAAATGCCTTACACGCAGGAGGTTTCTGCTCAGAACTGCAGTTTCCTCCAGCGCCTTCCAGATCTCAGCCAGGATTTACATTGAAATGTGAATGGAAGAAGCCTTCAGGCACAGTAGGAGACTAGTCTGAGATGAGAGATGAGGTGGGATAAAAAAAGGGGGAAATTGTCTTTTAATTTGGCTAGCCTGAACCAAAACTGTATGACACTTTACTAAAATAGTTATTGACAACATATTTTTTTCTAGGACTCTTGCTTTTTCTTAAGTTCTATATATTTTTTGAGCTAATAATTTTAATCCTACACATCTAGGTTAATGTTTTTATGATCAGTCCTGTGTCTTATTCAATGATGGAGTTTTCTAACATCTGTAACATTGCAATGGAAACTCACCCGCGAAAAGTTACAAGGCCTTTGCTATTGTGTTATGTGTGCACACTTGTGTTATGTTGTATGTCTATATGTGTGTATGTTCGTATATCAAGCACATGATATCAAAATTAGCACAGATAATGAGTGCTCGTAAATTAAAATCTAAAAATGAATCCAAGTACTCTTTATTCACCTGATTGAAGAAGGTTCAATTTAAATTGGGTAAACAAATGAAAGTAAATATATCTTTAAAATTACTTAACTCACAAGTTTCTAAGTGGTCAAAGAACTAATAAAATATTGATATCCATAAAATATCTAATATCCATTGTTTCTAGGACTTTCCTTCAACAAAGGAAAGATGACTAATACTGTTCAATACACTTGTCTGATATTTTGCTTTTACAATAAATATAAGTAAATTAGATTTGAAATATATGGGATTAATCATAAATGTGGTTAATGTTAGAGACATCTGATTAATTAAAAAAGTTAAAGTGCTAACTATTAAATATAATGTAAATTCTATGAGGTAACATACTCAAACATTATTTAAAATTGCTTTGTCATCACTAAAAATAAGGTTACTAAGTTTAAAGTCCCAACAGGTATAAATCTATATACTTAATCATTGTTTTTTCATGAAATGGTAAGCAGATGTGATTCTACATACAAAAGTTTATAAAAAGCCAGGTATGGTGGTGCACACCTTTAATCTCAACACTTTGGAAAGCTGAGATAGAAGAATTGTGAGTTGAAAGCCAGCCTCAGCAACAGTGAGACACTAAGCAACTCACAGGCCTGGGGATGTGGCTCAGTGGTTGAGTGCCCCTGAGTTCAGGCCTTGGTACAAAAAAAAAAAAAAGATTTATGAAAAATTGCCATATATGAACGCCCGAATTTTCTACTGTTTCAATTAGAGTACTGTAAATAACATAAAATATTTCTTCTCATTAAAATGGAGTAATTTGTTTAAATTCAGAAATTTACAAAGACTATTCCAGAATGTGAGCAGAAGAAGGAGTTAACAGATAAGAAAGAGAAATTAGAATGTTCTAGGTATGAAAATTATATTTAATAGAAAGAAAAGAAAGTGTTTCTAGGTAAGAAAGTCTTTGTGTGATGAAATAAGGTTTAAGTAAGTGATAATGAATATCTTTGTAAGTAAAGAACAAGTTTCAAGTTTGTATGTAATATGTTGGTTTTACACACACACACACACACACACACACATAAACACACAAACATATATATATGTGGAACAGTCAGTTGAAGTTATTTAAGGTTTTTCCCTCAGGTCAAATATTAATGTATTGATATAAGACAACAGTTTAATCTATATATTAAAATGGCAAGGATTTCTTAAAACACTAATTTACTAGCATGGTGATTGTTAAGTTTTATTCTTTAAAACAATTAATCTTGAAGGAATTAATGTTAATACAACTGTGTTTAAACAACTACTGTTATTTTGTCATATTGTACTATTACAAAATCTAAGTTTTTCTTTAATATTTAAAACTTGGTTAATAAAAAAAATCAATGTAATTATGGTGCTATTACTTCTATTTGTATATTAAATGTGTTCATATCTTCCAGGTATACAAGTCTTTAAAGTAGAAGGTTTAAAATACCATTATGTTAAGCTGGTGTTTTCCAAACTAAATTTGTATGGTAATTTCAGACTTATAAGGGTAACAAATTTTATTGGATTTATTTATATCATTTAATGTTCTATAATTGGACCTATTATCAATATGATATAAAGTTTTATGTTACTTTTTACAATGGGGTAAAACTTAAATGTACTTTTTTTTTTTTTTTTTTGGTACTGGGGATTGAACTCAGGGGCACTCCACCACTGAGCCACATCCCCAGCCTTATTTTGTGTTTTATGTAGAGACAGGGTCTCACTGAGTTGCTTAGCGCCTCGCCATTGCTGAGGCTGGCTTTGAACTCGCGATTCTCCAGTCTCAGCCTCCCTAAATGCTGGGATTACAGGCTTGAGCCACCGCGCCCGGCTTAAATGTACTTTTAAGTAAATGAGGGCTTAATCTATTTAAAGTTTAATATTGTGAGACATGAAAACATTTTGCTACTTTTCCACACAAAAGGAAATTTTAAAGCCATCTCAGCCTTTCTTTAATTAGATGTAATATTGTATTGTGTTAGCTAACATTCATGTGGACTCAAGAAACAATATATATATAGGCTTTGTAAAATGATATTTAAGAAACAAAGATCTACTTCAGAACTAGAACATTTCACCTAAGATTTGTGAGAAGCCCCACCTTACCTGAGATAAAGCTCAGTCTTTCACCTTACTACATATTACAATGGCTTCAAAGTAGGCTACACTTCAGTTCATTTGAAGTTGTGTTCAAAAGATTGATTTTTGTTGTAAGGTTACTGTGATGTCAAACAGGGGATATAATGTATAACTCAGCCAAAATTCAAGAAAGCTATTACACAAACTAAATATGTGTTTACTCTTGTTAATTTCATTTTGTATTTTCCTTATAAACTCAATGATTGTTGACTGTTAATGTTTTACAGAAGTACTACTTCAAGAACACACAATTCAGGTTAATTTAAGAAAATAAGTCATCATGTACAGGACAGATAGACATTAAAATTAAAGCCCAGTACCCTTATTTTAAGACTGGTGAGACTGGCTTGCTGGGTGTTTACAATCAAGACTTAAAAATTAAATTTAAACTAAAAGGACCAAGAAAACCAGTATTTGGCTCTTGCCCTCTGAGTCAGCCTGAATCCAGGGAACAAGGGAACTTCTCTAAAGAGCTTTACAACTCTGGGTCACATAACCTCCTGATCAGGGAGATTAATGAGACCACTGAAGAATAAAAAGTGCCCTTGCTATGAAGAGGAGCATCATTGGAGAAAGGAGGCATCCCTGATGCTTCCAAGGGAAGCCACATGGTCAGCAAGACCTTGACCCATTCTAGCACAAATGGCAGTAGCAGAGCTAAGAAGCTGCTCTCAAGTTCCCAAAAGTGACCCCCATAGGAACTCAGCTGACTCTTGACAATAGATAGAAACAAAAGCCAGTTTGACCTGCTTCATCTTAAACACCTAGCAAAAACAGTAAAACCAAAACACAATAATTCCTGGGCATTTAAAAAACAGTTAGATGTAACTTAAGATATACACTTGTATTAGCTCCCAAGGATAAATAAGAATGGAGGCTACAAAGGAGAGAATTTTAGGCAAGAATATCTGATAACTATCAATAGAAACTGCCAGAATCAGAAGATTTTAGGCAGTTTATGGCCTACAAATCTTCCTAATCTGCAAAGATAGACTTAATGTTTGCTAGTATAATTATCTAGCCCTAAGTACCAGAATTAAGGGGACTCTACTAAACACAGAGGTCATACCAATAAAAAGATCTTTTACAAAATCAGATGACATTAAATACCTTAACTACATTTTATGAGGATGGACATCTGTGATATTAAAAATTGAATATTGTGTTTACATGCCTTGTCCTCTAAAGCCTTGCTATAGGGACAAATTCTCAGTCCTTATGCCTCCTAGTTAGAGATTATTTGTTGACTTTTATCATCTTCGTGATGTTTCTTGACATGTTCCAGATGCTGCAATATTTATTTTATGTTACTCATGTCATTTTGTTTTTATCTCATAGAAGCACCCACCCCAGGTGACTTTACAACCTGTTCTTCCCTAATCAGACTTGATCTGACCCAGCTTCTAAAGGGAACTCAAGCAGCCGCACCTCATGTCATCCTTTCTCAACTTGAAAGAGCCAGAGTGGTCATCGTCCCATTTCCTTATAGCAGTAAGGAGTTTCTAAAATTAGAGAAGGGAATAAAGCCAGAATTAGACAAGCAGTCAGTGTAGATAGGTAAATCGAATCAGATCAGATCAAGAAGGCCAATTTGGGTCTGGGAAGTTGGAGAGGTATTGAATGCCTTCAGAGCCACTCCTCCATCCTTATCAAGATAACCTCATCCTGCTCCAATCTGCTGCTAAGGTAACCTGTCCCAGGAATTTTTGCCTCCCTACAGGAGGGAAAAATTAATCACACCCACTTCCTCCCCATATCACCTGGGCCCTTCCCCCTATGCATCTGCTTTTCACCTTTTTGGCCATCCCAACAAGCATCTCCTGGGCCTAGTCACATACACAGGAAGGAAAGATAAGGGGAAGAAAGTAGGAGAACAAAGGAAGCCTCAGACATATAAAAAGGCAGTACACCTGTATTTGCAGGAGGGTCAATGTACACAGATCATCCCATACAGTGTCTCAAAAGTCCCACTGCTCACTGGTTCCTGAGGCCTTCTTCCTGTGTGGGGCAACTATATATCATTGCCTATCCCCCAGATGGAAGAGTATATGTGCTTTAATTTTCTAATTTTCATCTATAGACATCATCTCAGTGAATGAGGAAGTCCCTATACTTCTCATGACTCATATGGGCCCTCAACACAAGCAGGCTATTCAATTTGTTCCCCTATTAGGCACCCTGAGGGTTACAGCAGGCCTAGCCACAGGAATGGCAGGAATACCCACATCCATTATCATCAGTTCTCCAATCAGCTGATAGGGGATATCCAACAGGTAGCTGAAGATCCTACAGAAGAAAGACCATCGTCCCCATCCCCAGTATCTATAAAAACAAAAAGGGAGAAATATTGGCATCAGATATGCCATTTTAGTCTGGGAGCCATTTTATCTAGGAACCCCAATTTTGATCCTGAGGCAATACTCCTCAACTTCCTGTAACACATGTAACTGCTAAAAGGTCAACCCCATCCCAGCCCATGTTACAATCCCCAAGCACACTTGTGGAATTCTTCCTGAGGGCTATAAAGGTGCTCTGTGAGTGCCAACATGCTGCTGCCCTCCTCAGAGGGACAGCCTTGTCTGTTTGCTCCTTGATACTGACAATAAATCTCTTGCATGAGATTCCAGGGTGTGGTGTGGTCTTTGGATTCTGCGTGGACTTTGCAAGTGTCCTTTCACAGTGTGTTTAACCTGTTCACATGTTTTCCAAATTTCAACAATTTTATATAGTTTACTTTTGAGCTTCTAATTCATTATTTAAAAATCAAGTTGATAAGATTCCTACTCCTGTGTCATGATTATCATTTATTTCATTCCTTACAGCTTTAACAAATTTACATCTCAGAATTGTATTAATATTATTAAGATGTTAATTACTGGGAAATAATATTTTGATAGCTTTTCCTGCTTACTCTTCTTCATGGTGTTTTATTATAGTATATTTTTTAAAAATTTTATTTTGCATATTTGTGTTTAGAAGGCTTTATTTGCGCATTTTTTTTCTTTTGGTACTGAGGATTAAACCTAGGGGTGCTTAACCAACAAGCCATATCCCCAGCCACTTTTTTAAATTTTGATACAGGGTCTCACTATGTTGCTGAGAGTCTCACTAAACTGCTAAATTGGCTTTGAAATTGCAATCCTCCTGCCTCAGCCTCCAAAATGGCTAGGATTACAAGTGCGTGCCACTACACCTAGCCCTATTTGTGAAATTATTTTTAAGATAAGAGGCTGCTTCTGCCAAAAGCCATATTCTCTAATGCATTGCTACAGAACCTGGAGGTCCTTGAGGGTCCAAGCATCACAAAGTGTCTTTAGTAACAACATTGTACCTTGACTAGGTCTAAGAACATATTTCAGTTCCTTAGAATTAAAAAAAAAAATGAGTTTATAAAATATCCAAAGGAAGCCCCCACCAAATCAGTGCACACTTATGCCTCTTTTCCAACCTCTTTTTTTCACATTTGGCTCCTGATGATTTACCTACATTTTTGCAAATTTAATTATACATTTGAAAAAATTTAAATACAATGTCTGCTTCATTTCTTGTTGATTTTCAGTGAGACTATTTTAAGATATCTGTTCTAACTTATTCCCAGAAATCTAAGTCCTAATTCAGTTTTCACACACTTTATGTTTCTATTTTCACTATTCTGCCACACTTGCCATGATCATTAATGCTTTTCATATTTTATTTAACGCAGAGCTTCACTAAACTGCTAAGTTGGCTTATTTAATGCATGGTGTTTTGATCCTTATCTAGCCAAACCAATAAGGACTTCTGGAAAATGTTGTTTGTCCCTCTTCTCTTCTCTTGAAACATGCTTTTTTCCTTTTTTTTTTTTTTAACCACACTGTACTTCTTATCATTTTTATAGATACCTAAAATGAATGTGATTTCAGTATGGCCCAATCCATCACCTATCCATGAGTCTACCTACACCCATTGCTGCATAACTTTGTAGCACTCTTGGCAGGCTGAACTGCACCTCCTTTTTACTTTGTATTCCATCATGTGACTTGCTTTTGGCCAGTGGAATGTTAATGACGTGAGACAAGCAGAGGTTCGAAATTGGTTTTTACATTGACTTACTCTCTTTTGCTTCTGCTATTGCCAAAGTAGATTACCTAGATTAACAATTGGTCCTAGGAGAATAGAGGAAAACACATAAGAACCATCCCACAAATACATGAATATGACCAACCCTAATTATGATTAGCTAACTCAAGATAATGGATATAGCTGTGGATATAGATGGTTCTGATCAATGCTCTTTTAGAATATGATAGCATACCTTGAGTTAATACAGCAGAATGAAGATGAGATAATGTGCATTTTAGTTTAACAGAGTGGCCTTGCAGCTGACTTGTGACTAGAAGGATCTTTGTTCCCCCTACTTGTCTCCTTATGCATTTGAGAGAATAGCCAGACCTGCCTCCTGTAGACTATGAGTCTATGCTTTAGTAGGTCAACTTGCAAAGTCGTCTTCAATCCACTTTGTCAGGTTGTTTTTTGAGAAAAACTTTGGGCTTGTAATTTCTATTACCAAAGAAATCATTTTCCTTCAGCTTATAGATGCATTTCTGAGGTGAATGAACCTCTGATTTGATCCCCCACTTCTCTACACTTCAGTACATGAGGCATTGAGGTTCTCAATTCCCTGTGATCTTTCTCCGTGGGGTTGACACATACTTGGAGGAAGATGACCTACAAGCACTCAAAGAGTTCCTGCTTATGTCCCTGAATCTCCTTCTCCAGATGCTCTGGT
>CM053412.1:39197625-39229008 GCA_028644305.1 Xerus rutilus
CCAGCTATCCCACTCCTTGGCCTATACCCTAAAGACTTAAAAACAGCACACTACACTAAAGCAGCCACTTCAATGTTTATAGCAGCACAATTCACAATTGCAAAACTGTGGAAGCAACCCAGATGCCCTTCAATAGATGAATGGATAAAGAAACTGGTACATATAAACAATGGAATATTATTCAGCAATAAAAGAAAATAAAATTATGACATTTGCAGGCAAATGGATAGAATTGGAGAACATTATGCTACGTGAAGTAAGCCATTCCCAAAAAACCAAATGCCAAATGTTCTCTCTGATTAGTGGATGATGATACATAAGGGAGGTGGGAATGGGGAACATAGGAGAAATGGAAGAACTCTGGATGCAGCAGAGGGGAGGTGGGGGGAGGGAAAGGGGAATGGGTATAGTAAAGATGGTTGATTGAGATGGTCATCATCACCCTTGGTGCATATATAAAGACACAAATGGTGTGACTCTATTTGGTTGGCAACTAGAGAAATGGAAAAATTGAGCTCTATATATGTACTATGACTTGAAATGCATTTAAATATATTATTAAAAAAAGAAAAAAATAAATAAAACTTATAGATTGTTTATTTCTGAAATTTTCCATTTATTAATTTCTAAGTGAAACATTGAAACCACTCTAAGTGAAACATCTGATAAGGGATGACTAATATATGTACAACCTGGAAATTACAGTTCAAGCAGATTTTAGAGAAAATTATAAGTTAAATTTTTATATTAGAAATTAAGAAACATTCAAATTCAACCATTTAAACTTCCAATTAGGAAAATTGATGGGAAATTTTGAATTAAATTTTGTATACAAAGGAAACAATATTGAAAGAGTATTAATCAGGCTGGACATATCTGTGACCTAGCTACTCACGAAATGGAGGCAGTAGAATCATGAATTTGAGGCCAGCCTGGGCAACATATCAAGGTGTCTCAAAACAAAACAAAACAAAACAACCCAAAAAATCAAGTGTGTAAATCAGTGACATAGAAAATGTACAACCACAAGGAAAGCCAAATGAAGCTCTTTCAAAAAAAAAAAATTATGAAGGATTATCCTTCACCTAGATTGATTAATACCATGGTGGTTAAAACATATCAAACAAATGACAAACATGGTTTCAGCTCCTATTCAGACACCATGAAAAAACCTGCAAAGGTATAAAACATTTGCAAATCATATATCTGAGAAGACTAATATATCAAAAACAAATACTACCAATATCAAAACAAAAGACCAATATTGCTTCAGCTTCTTGAGTCAATAAAATGAAAATACAATGAAAAACTTTTTGCCAACAAATCACCAACTTAAATGCAGTATTAACATTTTGAAAACCAAAAATTATCTAAACTAATCTGAATGTAAACAAAAAGTTTGAATTGCCCTGTATACATTAAAAAAAATAAAGTGGTGGTTGAAAAGTCTTCCCACAAATAAAACTCCAAACCAAGATGATGGCAATCATGATTTCTATCAAACATTTAAGGGGGAAATAAATCAGTCATACACAATCTCTTTCAATAAATAAAGGAAGAAGGAACACGCCAACTGATGTCATGAAGCTGACATTAAGATGAAACTAAATTGAAGACAGGATAAAAAATGAATATGACAGTCCACTTATGAATATTTATCCTAAAATTTAAAAAAATATAGTGAATGAAATCCAACAATATCATAAAAAGAGAATGCTGTGTGATATATTTGAGTTTATCTCAAAATGTAAAGTTGGTCTAATAAAAATCTGACTAAAGATGTTAACAGAATAAAGGAGGAAAGCCATGTGATCATTTCAATAGATTCAGAAAAAGCATTTGACAAAACTCAAAGTGTAATCATAATGAAAGTACCTGTAATACAAAAATAGAAACTTCCTCAAACCTACAAATCTTACATATGATTGTCACAAAATTACAATGAAGACAGATACTAAAGAATTTATTCTGCATGATTTCATTTTCATAAAGTTGTTAGCCAGGAAAAATTATCTGTGGTAATAAACATCAAAATAGTAATAATTTAGGATATTATGAGGAGTTATTGGATTAAAACATTTTAGATTGAGGAATGTTCTGTACTGTGTTTGCAGGTGTTGTTTCAGAATCAAGTTTTTTGTTTAGGATCTCCATCTTACTACTATATGTCAATTTTGCATTAATAATTCAAAGATTCATAATTTTATTACTGGGCCAAAAAAAATAATGACTTAATGGCATTTGCCAATAAATGGATGGAATTGGAGAGTATCACGCTAAGTGGAATAAGCCAGTCCCCAAAAGTCAAAGGTTGAATATTTTCTCTCATATGCAGAACCTAATCCAAAATAAGGAAGGGGGCATAAAAAAAAAAGAATTGAAGAAGGATCAATGTAATATACAAAGGGGAATGAGTAAAAGGGAGGAGGGTGGAGTGGGGAAAGACAGTGGAATGAATAGCACTAACTTTCCTATGTACATATATGAACATACCACAGTGAATCTCACCATCATGTATATCCATAAGACACCAATGGAAAAAAAATATATAAGTAAGTAGCAGAAAGATCAGTAGAGTAGAGGGAAGGTAACAGGGAATGGGAAGAAGGGAGCAGAGGAGAAGTTGAGACTGAATTATAACAAATTATATTCCATGTTTTTCTAATTATGTTAAAATGAATTTTATTGTTATTTATAACTAAAAAGAACCAATAAAAACATCTCTGAACTCTATCAGAGAATATATTGGTAAATTAATGCTTAATATTACCGTTGATATAAAGGAGAGGGCTACATGCTTCTACTGAGTCACTGTGTCTTTTTTCCATGGAAATGGAGGTAATTAATGTTAGGGATCATTGCTTTTCTGTATTTATAAAGGAATACAAGGCAGGCCACAATTGTCTTCTTTAGGTTTTTCATGTGCATAGGCATTACATAAATTATTTTATTTTAATTTTTATTGAAACCTTTTGACTATGTAATATGCCAAACTATATTTTAGCAATCAGCAAAATCCTATAAAGTTAGATTATTTATTTAAATGCGACAGAATAAACCATATGTACATCTATCATCTACCTATGACTGACTTGGATTTGGCCTATACTTTAAGATTGCTTTCAAATGTGAGCAACTATGGATATTAAAATTCAAGAGCTATTAAGTGCTCTAAATTATTTTACCTTACACTTAATGATATTTAGCATATATACATGTGCTTAATTTATATTAGTTTACCTTTAAAGTTGCTTTCTATAAATAATCAAAGATGAAATGGAAGTAAGAGTTAGCAATTTAGGTTTTGTGAAACCATAGAGAAATGAGGAAAAAAATTTTTAAAAAGATATATGCTTCAGAAAAATAAATACCACCCAGTTTTTTTGTTTAGGATCTCTATCTTTTACTGTATGTAAATTTTGCATTAATAATTAAAAGCTTATAATTTTATGCAAAATGTATCTATGTGGGATATGTTAGCTTTTCATTTGTGTGACCAGAAATATCTGACAAGAACAACTTAGAAGAGGAAAGGGTTATCATGGCTTAGTTTCAGGAGATTTCATGCCTGGTTGACCAGCTCCATTCCTTTGGGGCTAAGATGAGGTAGCAGAAGGGCATGGCATCCAGGAAGCAAAGGGAGAAAGAGAAAGGGGCAGGAAGAATAAGATAAACCCTTCTGGGGTACAACCCCAGTGATCACATCATCGATCAGTGGATTAATCTCATCTAGATGAAGTCAGAGCCTTCATGATCCAGTCATTCCCTAAAAGTCCCACCTCTCAACCTTGCTTTTATTGGAGACTGTTTTCAACACATGAGTTTTAGGGGTACAGTATAGATCCAAACCATATAAGGACTTTTTGTGAGATTAGGATTATTATTATAAGTAAAGATGATATATAAATAGGGTAAACATGACAGATAATTAGAAATATTAATAATCAAGAAATCTTCAAAAATAACAGCCTATATAACTGGAAAATCAGGCACTGCTGATGGAAGTTTTTGAATATCCTAAACTGAAATGTGAAGATTGTATTGGACAGATGATGACATCCATCCTAGGCAAGGACCAATCAATGATAGTTGAGTTGGGGGAAGATTAATTTATTATGTTAAGAAATTCTAGCATCAAGACAGAATAGTTATACCAGAATCTTTGAATAACATGTTAAAACTTTTGTTGGACGTGGAGGTAGAAAATAGTGGAGAATGAGGGAAGAGAAAAGTATTCATAGCATACACATGTTCCCTCTTGGGCACTAATGGAGTATGAAGAGGAACAGATGCAAATGCGTACAGTGTCCAGTGGCAGCACAGCCACAGAACCGTACAGAATTGTCTCAGTCATGCAGTATTTTTTTTTTTATTCCAAGAGCCCTGATTTCCCCTCCTTTGAAATCCTGATCTCTGTCCATGCATTTGCTGGAACTGTGTGAGAAACTAATTCCCATTGCCTGCTGATTTGAGAATAAGTGCAAGTTTAGGAAAGATTTCCAGCTTACCAATTTCCCCCCGCTATGCTCTATGGAGGGCTTCTGGCCTGGGCATCATAACCTCACTTAGAGATCTGCATGAGGTGCACAGTTTCTCTGGGGGGTAGTGTAGCAAGGTGCAAAGAGTCAATTTATGACACTTTTATGCTCCTAAAAGATCACAGTCAGCCCTGTTTGACTTTTATGTACCCAGTGGGAGAGTAAAGGGGATAATGTTCAGGAATACTTTGCATTTAAATGATTCCTTTATTCACAGAGATTTACAAATGCTATATCATTAAACAAGGTTCCCTTTGAGAAACATTAGAAGTAAATACAAAATTGTAATGCCTGTTTCACAGTGGGACAGTATTATGTGGTTCTGGAAGATAGGCCTAGAAAATGTCATCCAAAGCAATACACACTAATCAATATGTAACAATAACAACAACTTACATAGCTTTAATTCTGCTTCTCTCACTAGTTCTGTAATTTTCCAAAAATTCTAGAGCTCTTTGAAACTACTAGTTTTCATTTTCTGAATGGGGCTAATAATAGCTTTTTCTTCTATCTCATAAATTGTTATGAACATCAAATTAGATAACATATATAGAAATGGACAATGGAAAATTATACAAATGTAAGGACAAATATAGAAATCATCCTTCTTGCAAAAGCACTTTTGCCATCATGGGGCTCCAGTACAGTATGGTGCATTATTGTTTGGGAGTAGTGAGGTATCGAGGACTTCAAGGCACATAGTAATAGGCTTTACATTTAAACTGTGTGATTGTTAATATATAAAGGCATATTTAGATCATTCATTTTGTTTTAAGGATGTCAAACACCAAGGCATTCATCTGGATTGCTAAATAATAATGTATATAGTTAATGACAAGTTTGCAATTATATTCTAGATATGTTTAGAATTTAGTATTTAGTGCTTTTTAAACTCTAGGGGAAGTTTTTTAAGCAATTCAAGTGACATAAAAAAATGTCCAGAAAAAGAAGTATTAGTTTAGAAGTATCAGCTCACAAAAAGAAGTGACAATAAAACAAGTAAATAAATGTTCTTTGAAGGAGGAAAATACAAATATATATATATATATATATATATATATATGTACAAATATGTGAAGGCAGTGATAATTTTTAAAAATAGGAAAATAGATTTCATTATAGAAGTCCAGGAAGAATCTGCTAAAAATTAAAGATCATAAGTAGTATTGTTGTAGCAAAAGGGACTATTATTAAGTAAGATTGTTTTGGTTAGACTCAGCTAATTAGAATTTTTGGGATAACTGTATGGAGATGAAGCCTCATGTATTTGTTTTTAAAATGGATGTATTAAAGAACTCAGGCTCTCAGGGCAGTGGCAACATATTTACATGTAATCTATTTAGAGACACCATTATTGATAAGAGTCTTAAGAGCACTAATTTGCATGTTCAATTTATGCACCTTTGTTTAGGGAAGCAGGATTTTGGTGGTGCACTTCAAGTTAAGCACTTAGGACTGAAAATCATAAAAATTCATTCATTCTTAAAAGTCTGTAATTCAAATTTTTAACATTTTAGAACTGGCCAACATCTGCTTTCAAATTACACAGAATCTGTCATTTTAGCTGAGCAAAGGCTAAAGAGTATGGAGAACTCAAGGCTTGCAGATTTGGAAGGCAAATGATCGTCCTTTATCAAATTCAGTTAGAATTCTTAAGCATGAGTTAGGTTAGGAGGAAAGCAGGAAGACTTGCCAGCAATCAGAATTAAAAATGTCCAAAGCATAATTGAGGAATTGTAAATTTGACTTTGAAATCCTTGATGAAAAGGCACTATAGGAAACATAATTATTAGCATACTGTTTAATGTTTTAATTGGATGCAGTTTGCTCTGCTGTGCCAAAGTGATTTTTGAAGTTGATTGCGTTTTTGCCTCCCTTCCTATTCTTTAAAGTTCAGCCAACCTTAGTAAAAGAAAAAGGAGGTAGAATACATAAAAGAAGGAGAAAGCTAATGATTTAAGAATGTGTGGTTTTCCTTCACAAGAAACATCACTCTTAACTTTCCCATTTGGGGGCAATATTTATTCTTTCATAGAAGAATACTGTATTAGGCAGCAAATCATTATGGTCTTGCGTATTTAGGGGAATTCTGTTTGTTGTATTAAATTATCCTGGCATCTGTACAATACTCTACTAGCTTTGATTATAAAGGACTTTAATCATTGATAGCAGTTATTTGTTAAGTGTGGCTTTCACTGTGTTAACATAAGCCAAATTGTGGGTTATTTGTTAAAGAGCAGAATAGCCAAAATATCAATGAAATATAATTTTATTTCATTATGTTTATCATTATGGAAAATCTAAAATATTTCCTCATAATTTTTTAACAAACATATTATTTTCATTGGCTGAGTATTTTTTTTATTACACAAAAGTAAAATAAAGTCAGTAAAGTCTTACCACTTTTCTCTTTCAGCCATGTGGATTATTCTTTGCAAATCACTCAGGAAAAAAAATAGTCTCAATTCATGTGAGGCTTCTTTGATCTTCATGTAAATAAATACTCTGCCTTCCTCTTGTAGTGATATTTTTTGAATATGATTTCTTTCATCAAGTAGTTTGTCTCATTCCTCTGAACATCAAGGTAGTTTGCTTCAGATCTTCAAGCAGACATTTCCTACACATTTACAGGAAATATATTAAACACTATCAATGGCAAAACTTCCTCTCCACTTCCCAGAGAGACAGGGAAGGAGATGACATTGTCTGTCACCCACCAAATGGTAGGAGGCACGTCCTATATTGTAGTCATAATATTGTAGGCAAACATCAAGCATTCCCTTCCCTTGAGGGAAACAAGGAAACCTGAATGCTGAGAAAGGCGAGCTAGCTTGTCAGAATCTGGGAAGAAAACCAGGAACAGATGACAAAAGAGAAGAACATGGACCATAAGGGGCTCATGAGAATTTCAAGTCTCCATGTTTATTACGATAAGAATGAAAGTTTAAGCAAGAAATGTAGATGAAATTGGGCCAAATATTAGACATAGCATTAGTTACGTTTGAGAAGGTCAATGAAAGTTTGATCTGTTTCTTATTTTTCCAAACTACCTCTAATTTGCCTGAGGACTTTAACTCCCAGTTGCCTCAGCAACTTTATGATCTTGGCACTGTGTGAAATGCATTTTTTGTGGTCTTTGAAAGGTGACCGATTTCGTACTGAACGAACCAATCAGCCAGCTGTGAAGACAATTTCCTAGCTTCAGCAGATTGGATACCTTTGTTATTTTTTTTCCCAGCAGTTGAAGATTTTTTTTAATTGACTCTAAACAAGGATATGGAGGAATGATATTTCTGTGTCCTGATCCTTCAATTATAAGTTGATAATCTTATTGTTTAACTCCTCAATAATCACATGACAGTTAGGATCTTTCATGTGCTCAGTACTTACGCTCTTTCGAAGTGATTCATTATCGCAGTCATTTCTTGGGTACCAACCACTGGAAACAAGGCTCCACAGGATGAAAAAGATTCTCTAGACTTTGTTCCTGATCTAAAGGCATCCCTATTATAAAGGATAGTTATATGTCATAAAAACTCTTAGCCAAGAGAGATGTCATGTTCATTAGAGTGGTTTATTTTTTAAAGTACTATCATAGAGCAATCATTCAAAGACATAGGTTTCCAGTTTTTATTAGAGACTCTATTTGATGTAAATTTGATAAATAGAATGCATCTACATAGGTAGATATCAGAGATATAGGCAATGGAAACAGTTTCAGTAGAAAAATTGGGTATTTGTATCACATACAAATATCTATGGCAAATGAAATATTGGTTTCAGGGGTACATATGTTAAGAAGAAGCATTTTAGCCCGATGTGGCGGCACATGTCTGTAATCCCAGTGGCTTGGGAGGCTGACGCAGAAGGATCGCGAGTTCAAAGCCAGTCTCAGCAATTTAGCAACTCAGTGAGACCCTGCCTCTAAAGAAAATACAGAATAGGGCTGGGGATGTGGTTCAGTGATTGAATGCCTCTTGGTTTAATCCCCTGTACCAAAAGAAGAAGATGAAGAAGAAGGAAGAGGAGGAGGAGGAGGAGGGGAGGAGAAGAAATACTTTTACATATATGCTCTTTAGCATTAGAAAATCAGTGCAGCATACTAGCTAGGACCTCATGTCTGGTATTAGAGACCTGAGTTCAGATGTTTGCTCAGCATTGCTAGTTGCATAGGCTTGGACTACTTGACTTGGAGTAAGCTTTAGTTTGTATAGCAACAAAATAGTGATTATTAATAATATTTGGTTATTATCAGAAAATATTAAATAATGCAATAAAATGTTTTCATGACTCTTGAACATAATGCAAAGTCAACAATTGTTACCCAGTTAACTATCTGAAAACTACCATGGCAAAATCTTTGCTGTGAAGGTGTGATACAATTTAGAACTCATGTCTTCCAACTTTTAATCTCTAGATGATTCTACTATTATAATTAACTATCATGTAACTTTATATTCTCTATCTTCTTAATTATAAATAGTTATGATGTCCCCAAGACTTTATGTAAATCCCTTTATCTGGAATCCCCTCCTCTCCAAAAGGGTTAAAGTTTCCCTTCCTAAGCAGAAAGACCATATCTAGGAAAAGCATTCACACATTTGCTAAAGGGAAAAGCTCTTGTGCTTTTGTTTGAAATTTTGAAATTCAGAGAGTGAAAAGATCAAGATGAGAATCTGAAGAATGAGTTTATGAGTTATCTTTATGTCCATCTGAGATTAATATTTGTCATACAGTCTATTTTGCTTATGTTCTGGGAAGCGTTCATCTATTCATGAATCCTCTCACTCATTTATTAGTATATTTAAAAATACTAAATATCTTTCATATTCATGGAAGGATATCACAGTACAGTGTGAGAGACATAAGCAAATGTTTAATCACATTTTAAGTAGTTTAATTACTAATTAATAAAACAGCAGGTATCATTTGTTAATGATCAAATTGCATTGGGAATATAATCAAATGATCAAGGTGAAAAATATTGTAATGACACATTCATATTATTGTATTTATTAAAGTTATGGGATGCGGCCAGGTGTGGTGGCACACATCTATAATCCCAGCAACTCAGGAGGCTGAGGCAAGAGGATTGCAAGTTCAAAGCAGCCTCAGCAACTTAACAAGGCCCTAAGCAACTCAGCAAGACACTGTCTCTAAATAAAACACACAAAAAAGGGATGGGGATGTGGCTCAGTGGTTAAGTTCCTCTGCGTTCAATCCTCAATTTCCCCACCCCCAACAAAAGACATTATGAGATGCAACAAAACATCTTCTATTTCATAAAACCTTGATTTTGATTCTTCCTAACTGAGGAAATAGAAAAGACCTTCAGTACTTCTGGTTCTACAGATATCTTTCCATTCATTTACTTGTTTCTCTCTGTTTAAATTCCATGCCATTGAAGTCTAGATTTCTTTTCTAGTTTTTAGTCTCATGGACCTCTGCCATTTCAGATTATCAGTTTCAATTGTTGAAATTACTTCAACATAAAAATTTTCCCTTTTACTTAAAATTGCAACATCTCTATTAAAGAAGGTCCACTTCACTCCTGAAATTTTTCACACTTTGATGTGATCAAGGTTTAATGAATTATCACTTTCTTCTAAAGCAGTGAATGATATGTACTATTATTTTAAAATTTTCAAATTAGAGCTGTGTCTTTCACATCATAACCTATTTTCATACTCCTTTACTAACCCCTTATGTGCATTAATGTGATTTAATCTTTGCCAGGACTTCCAACCAACCACAATTTCTTAATTCATCTATCAGCTGTATTTTTTCTTATGTGTACATTCCAAATAAATTATCATTGCAAAACCAAAATTTCTATGTGTCCTGTTGTTACTAAAACTTCTTTCATTATCTGAATCTACCTGTGTCATTCAACATTGGTTCATCTGGGGGAAATTAAGTATTCCTTACTGGGTGCTTGAATCACACAATTCTAGAACAAGAATGCTGTATTTGTAAACTTTTGCAGATTTATAATACCAATGCTGGCTCCTAACTAAATTCTTTTTGAGACTTACACTTATTGTCATGCTACAATAATCATTTCTTCTAAACAGTTGGAATGTAAATGCGGGCATGGTGGTGAATGCATGTAATCCCAGCAACTCAGGAGGCTAAGACATCAGGATCAAGAAGTTGAAGCCAGCCTTGGAAACTTAGCACCAAGACTCTGTTTTAAAATAAAATAAAATAAATAGTACTGGGGATGTGTATCAATGGTAAAGTTCCCCTTGTTTCAATCTCAGCACAGAAAAACAAAACAAAAATAATTGGAATGAAATCCCCAAGATATCTTGGGTAAACGCCAAGATTAAGTGATAATACATTGATTTAAAAGCTGTAAATGTATGGTTGGAAAACTTTATGTCTTCTGGTCTTTAGTACACTTTTATAGCATCAAGAAAACATGCATTTATCCAATCACTTTTCATTGTTCAACTGTTTCTTGAGTGACTTATCATATACCAGTTGCTCTAATAAACTTGTGACATATTCGTGATAAAAACACACAAATATAACTGCCTTCATAAGCCTATATTCTAGAACACAGAAATGAACAGAATATTTAAATATAATAAGTAATTGAATTATGTTGAATACAAAAATGTATTAAAATCCACAGGAAAAAAAGGAGCGGTAGTTTAGGGTAATGTGAGTCAGGAAGGTGAGGGGTGCAGTAGAAGCTGATTATAATTTACAAAGTAGTTATCATTGAAGGTCTCATAGAGAAAATAACATTTAAACAAAACTAGAAGGAGGTGGGGGTTCAGTCATGCTCATATCTGACGAAAGAGAATTCCAGGCAAAGAGAACATCCCAAGGGGTTCTTAATGTCAGAGTTTGCTTAATGAACTCAAAGAACATTGTAGAGTCCAGTATTTAGTATGTAAATGAAAAAGAAAGAAAGAAAGAGAAAGAGAGAGAAAGAAAAAAGGAAGGAAGGAAGGAAAGGAAAGGAAGGAAGGAAGGAAGGAAGGAAGGAAGGAAGGAAGGAAGGAAGGAAGGAAGGAAGGAGGGAGGGAGGAAAGAGAAAAGAAAAGAAAAAAAGAGCAGTAGCTGATGGTTTAGAGAAGAAGCAGGGATCAGATTTTATAAAATCATATTGGCAGCATTTGTTACATTACATGGCATAGATTGTCATTTTGAAAATAATAATAGTTCTAATACTCCAGCAGCCATGCAGGTGGCTGGACATGAGGACTTTCACTCAAAAGTTCGTGACCCCAGTGGTGCCCAGGGGCTCAGGAGGTTGAGGCAGGAGGATCACATGTTCAAAGTCAGCCTCAGTACCTTAGAGAGACTGTAAGCAATTTAAATAAAATATAAAATATTTTTAAAAGGGTTGGAGAAGTGTCTCAGTGGTTAGGTGCCCCTGGGTTCAATCCCTCAATCCCTGTTACCAAAAAAAAGAAAAAGAAGAAGAAGAAGAAAGAAAAGAAAAGAAAAAAAAAAGAAATGATGACCTCTTGTTCTAATGACTCTGCTTTTTTATGATTTAGTACATCTCTGGATTTTTCTCTTTTTTCCTTCTAAATCTGTTTCTTCTCTATATGGCCATACAATTTATTTCCGCAGCTACATATCTTTATTCTTCTTTATGTTTTAATGTCATATTGTGTAAAATTATTTCAGAAAAATTGATTCAATCAGTCATCATTCTATGTGGCATATACCTATTGGACAGATATATTGAGATAATCTCGTAAGTCATTGGATTTCTGCAACTTCAGCTGATCAATGCTACTTTTAGTTAAGGCCCCAATCTTTGAGATATTTGGTGTCACAGAACTTCAAACTGAATAGAAAAGACCACTTTTGAACAATCTTCCAAGAATGGATCTGAGAATGTGACCCTTACTTGGAGTTCCACAAATTCTTCTTGGTCATAAACATTTAAATCACTTTTGATATATTATCCCTTGAAATACTTTGCTAGTTGTGCCTGCTACCACTGACAATATACACTTTTATTTGCTCTAGTTACCTTAGAAATGTATCCATGATACCTGCTTCAGTTTGAACGTGACCTTTGGGGTTTTAGAGGACTATAGCATTGATCTCATAGATGCTGTTCCACAGTTTCAACACAAGAGGACCAGCTTTTTCAGTTCAGTGACATTCTTCTTGTGATGACTGAGGACAGAATTATGATTGCCCCTATCAACTTTTCCAACTCAGTATGTTTCTAAATTCACTCCTAGGATTTCTTTGTTTGTGGACTATAATAGATTCTTTTCGAAGACAAAAGCTTCCACATGAACTTTTTACTCATCCATTCTTCTTTAGGGACCATCTTATTCATTTTGTCAACACTCTTTTTTTTCCCAGAATTTATTCCCTCTCTCTCTCTCTCTCTCTCTCTCTGTTTTAAAATCCTCTCTCAGTTCCTATCCACTCACAAACCTACCCAACTCAATTCAGCATCTCTGTAGATAGTGTCTTCGTATTGCTGTTGGATTTTTCCCCTCAAGGATTGATTGGATGTTTATCAATGTTGGGGGAAAAAAAGTAACTTCAGCTATGTTATAGTATATTTTGTGAGTATTTCTGGTTTTTTTTTCATAATGCATTGTCTGAACATTAATTGCACTCATTTTACAAGTTGTTAAATATCGCACTCAGATCACATTGCAAATAGTAGCTATTTTTCTAGTGTTTCTCTCACACTAAAGGTAGATGGTAAAAATAATTATTTTAAGAAAATGCCTTTCGTCACTCCTCAGTATGCTGTAGATGATTATCATGACAGGAGACTGATGTCAGTGGCCTTGTTCCTATCTTTCATCTAAGTTGCTTTTGAACAATAAAGAAGGAACAATATAATAACAAAATTGTTCTGCTGAACAGTTTTGACCATGGCAAAGGGTTAAGGTTGATATTGAATTATTATTTATTAACATTATCATCATTATTATTATCACTGTAAGCAATAATAAATGCTATCACAAAATCTATATTATTAATAGTATTCTTTTCTTTATTAATGTTTTTCTAATGTATTCAAAACTCCTTATAAATTCTAAGGGAGTCCACTTCATAGTGTTTTACAAAGTAAACTTTCCACTAAGTAAAATGGCTTCACCACTGAGTCTTAGTATTTAATATCTCATTCTTTGACCACATACTTACAATCCTAGTTCATTTAGTCTCAGTTTGATTGCACTGACCACAATTTTCCCTTCCTGGAATAATGAGTTTTCTTCAAGTCTTGGCCTTATGCCCTTTGTTTTCATCTGAGACTAAGGGATTATTTAAACATTTTCTATTAGACACCACTCCAATCTTCCCAGTATAGCTCTAATACTATACATACAAGATTACATTCATAGCAAATGATTGTATACATCACTAGTTTCTGCTGATAAGTTCAGGTTTAGTCTTATGATTTGTCTGGGTATTTTGGTTATCTAATGGTGGAAAACAACTCACCTATAACTTATGGAATAAAATAACCATATGTTATGCTCATGAACTCTGAGTGTCAGAAATTTGGACACAGTAGAGTTGGGATGATATGTCTTTATTCCACTGTGTCTGGGGTCTCATTTGGAAGATTCCATGGTTGGCTCCTCTAGTCATCTGGAAGTTCATTCACTCACATGTTCAGTGAAAGAGGAAAGCAATAAAATTCATTTAGTTAGTATTATGTGCTAAATTTAGGCTAGGTGCTTTATATTAATCATGTTATTTGTTGCTTAAAATATGTGACTCAGTTTCAATTTATGGATGAGAAATTTCAAAGAGTTGCCTCCTATTTCCAAGGTCACTTCTATGAAAAGGTAGACTCAGTTTCAGCTCTTCCTAGTTCAATTGCTCTTCCAGTCTCTAGTGGCAACTTACCTCATGAATTATATGTTTAGCTTTTCTGAATACAGATTTCTTTCTTCATTTTCTGTCTCACTCCCATCTTCAGTCCATTCTCTTTAATGCTTCTACTTGTGGAGCCCATAAAATTTCCATTATAAAACTTACATTATTTTCAATTGCTTCTTTAAAGATTTTTTTCCACTAGGTTATGGACACATTGAGGCCAGAGATCATATCTTGTTCATCTATCAAAAAGTCTGGCATGGGGTTATTGCTCAATTATATCTTTGAGTAATTTTTAGAAGGAATATAATATTGTTGATCTTTTTAAACATATAACATCTAAAACTTCTTGTCCATTCTGCTTTCAGATACCTGTCTCCATACAGGTTTTGTACTAATTTGTTGATGTAAACATATTTTGCAGAAATCCTAGCAATAATATGCATAAAGTCTTTTGAAGTGTTAATCAAAACTGAATATCAGCGTTTTTGATAGTGTCAAAATGTAAGCAAAAGGCTTTGAATTTAAGTTTGTTTAAACTATTGGGAGCAACTTGTAAATATTATGACTATATTGGGAATGCCTTTTGAAAAAATACTATATTTATTTTAACTCACATTTAAAGTAAACAATGATATCCTTCGGTGGGAAAACTGGTTTCTCTTGTTAATGCCATATATACTTTGGCTCAACAATAGTATACAATATTCTGTATTTCACTATCGAGTTTATTTTTATTATCTTTAGTTTGAATATGTCTGCTATTTCATGAATTTAAAAAATTACTTCTACTTTGAGTACTGAAAGAAAACAACTAAGGTTATAAATCATATAAAGAAACTACAAAGTATGATAACATAGAACCATAAATTCAGATGGGTCCAATTCTGCACAAAAGAAATTTCCCTAGTGTTTTAAAAGATGTAGTACATGCCACAAAAAGTTTAGCCTGCTAAATTATTTTATGGCATTACCTAATGGTCATAATACAACCTTGTATACTATTAAAACCTCAATATTATCAAATGTGTGGCATAAAAACCTCAGAGGAACATAGTCAGACATTCTCTCATGATTGTACAATGTTCTTACGTCATGAGGCACAATCAAGATCAAAGCCCCATACACTGACATGAACATATGTTTCCACAAATTTAGACACAGAAACCACTGACAAGCTAGTTCTGAACACTGCTATTTTCTGATTTCCACTGACCCATATCTTGTTTGGCTGCACAGGTCTCTGAAGATTGTACTAGTTTAATCTTTTGCCAAAATATTACCAAAAATAAAAATAAAATAGGAACAATCTTTGAAAGCAACTACCTAATATTGACTTTCATGATTAGATTCTGGAAATCATACAAAAAAACAAAAGAAAGAAAACCAAATGGGGTCAGTTCCCAACCTGAATTAAAGTTGCAGCCAGTTCAAGGTGGAATGTGGTGTTTCTCCAGCCTCTAAATCTGACTAGGTTGAATACTTATGCAATCCACTCGTTGGTCCTTGGATCAAAAGGATATTGCCAAATCTTATTACTGCTGTAAAGAAACCATGTATAAATTATTCCTTACAGGTTTTCATCTGGTGATACATATAAAGCTTGAAATATAAAGTATTCTGATATATTCAGTAGAACTAGTCCAAGTATGGTTTACATGACACTTATAGTGAAGAGGGGGGAGTAGAGTAGAAAACAATTTTTTTTTGTGGATGACATGATATGTTTTAATCTGTAAATGCGAATTTATTTTCACTGTCAAGAAAGTATAAAGGAACCAATAAGGAGTTCAACACAATCCATCAGGTGATTACTATACAATCTATTATTGGATGATAATTATATACATTACACAGGAAAAGTATGTGTTTTGCGAATGCATATTTTCCATAAATTAACCAATTAATATTGATAGTAAAGGAAATGATAAAATGACAAAGCTATTTCATTTTATAAGTAACTACAGACTTAATACTTTATTCAAGTTATATTTCATCTGATGCCAGTTCCAAATCTTAGATAGGTTTTTATTTGCAACTGGTAGAAATTGGTAAACATGTACCCAAATGATTTGCTGTTATCCCTTCTCTCCTGTATTCTGTGACCTCTCTCTCCCTACTGCTAACTAAAGCCTGTTCAATTTACTCTGTTTTCTGAAAGACTGATTCCATCTGACAATCCATGAGATCCTACTCTTCATTGTATTTAATTTTGCAGTCTTCCATACTTAAGAAAACTGCTAAACTCCTAATAATGATTTTGGTGTCAGCTTCATAGACTTTGTGTACACATGTATATATGTGTGTGTACTTGTGAAAATCCACAAGAACATTGGTAGCCATAAAATTTTTTAGCCCTTCATCACAGGACAGGTGAATGAAGGAATAACCTCTGGAGTAATAGCGGATGTTTCTCTTTAAAACAGCCTTATTGTCACAATGGCAATATCTTATTATTCATAGAAATGCCTAGTTCAAAATTGCCAACCATTAGTCCTACAACTCTCAGAAGACAAATTCATAAACCTCTTAATCACAGATATTTATGTAACTATTTTGCTTCTTTGATTTAAGGGAATTGTATGCATGCTATTTTGTGCACTTCAAAAACTTAGTCTAGAAAGAATCCATTGGCTTCATCACACAAAGAAGTTTGTGTCTAAAAAAAAAAATTGGATTTCTATGGGGTAGGAAGATAAATTTCGAATAAGTCCAATCTAATAGCTATGTACTATCTTATTCTACTCTTGGCCAAGAGAAGGAAATAACATTCATATAGTTAATTACTGGTTTTAGGCTGTCACTGATCCTTGGGTCACTGATCCACATACTGACACCATGAAAAGAACCCTGGAATTATATAAGGACACATGAGTTTTCTAGTCCTTACCCAGCTACTAAAAATAATCAGTTAACTCCAATTTATAAAATCATTACTATGTAAGAGGCATAGTTATAAGCAATTTACATATGTTACAGGAGGACATTTAAAAGCATCCATTTGTAATAATGCCACTCCAATCACTGAAATACTTCAGTAACACTTTGGAATGTCCAAAAACATTCCCTTTCCCCACCCACTCCAAATGAGATGGTTAAGTTTTGATCTCATTATAGAAAGAAAAATCTTAAACTATGCAGTGTCAGGATTTTACTCAAACATAGTGCTCACAGAAAGTTACCCAAGGTCAAGAGTCATTTTAACTTTCTGTTGTACCATCCTTGCATAGGCTCACATTAGCATACAAATTAGGAAGAAGAGAAAAAAAGACATCTTAGTCATGCCAAATTGGCCTTTTGAAAAAAAAAATCAGGAAAATAGTAGGTTACGTACAAACTTCATTGATCTGATTTCCACTAATATCTTATTGGTCATATTTGAAACATAAACCAGTCCTAGCCACAAGGGAATCCATACAAGTGGTAGGTTTTAACTGGGAAAACAGATACACTGAATTTCATTGAAATTTTATTAAAACAAAGAAGTACACAATGAATAGTGTATAAGAAATTAATATAGCATGGTATATTATGGAAATAAAAAATGCAAATAAATAACTTGAATTTTAGCTTTTTTTTTTTTTTTTTAGCACCAGGTATTGAACTCAGAAGCACTCAACCACTATTGGTTGAATGCTTACACATCACTTTCTTTGTTCTCTAAAATTAGATTCAATTACAGATTTCTACTATTCTGAAATCAAGCATAAAGGGAAGGCAATTGAGGGACAGTTGGTCCTCCAGTATTACTCTTTTTTATTATTGTTACATTTTTGGTGAGGTACTGGAGATTTAACCCAGGGACACTCTACCACTGAAGCAAATCCCCAGACTTATTTTGTATTTTATTTAGAGACAGGGTCTCACCCAGTTGCTTAGCACCTCGCTGTTGCTGAGGCTGGCTTTGAACTCTACCCTCCTGAATCAGCCCCCAGAGCCGCTGGGATTACAGGGGTGCACTAAAGAGCTGGGCTGAATTTTAGCTTTCAAAGCCAAATTATGAGACAGAAAAAAATAATTTGGATCTCAATAGTGTGTGCGAGTGTGTGAGTGTATGTATGTGTGTGTGTGTGTGCAAACTCCTAGAATAGATAAAAAGATTTCCTGAAATGAGGAATAGGAAAGAGGAGCATGATGTGATTGAAAGACTTTAAGCATCAGCGTACTATCTTTTACCAGCACAAAGGAGCCATTTATAAGTCACTTGCAAAGACATTAAGAAGCTATCAATGTCCCTGCTACCTTTTGTGAGACAATGTGATACCAAAGACCAACCCATTGCTCTGCATTACATGACAGGATTGTCATTTTTGGGGACCTGGAAATTTTTCAGATCCCTGTTATGCCCACTCCATAAGAGTTACTCCCCATTAATATTTTAGGGCATATAGATCCAGATGGGTGAATCTAGGAAGAGAAGTGAAGACTCCAACATATGGTGAGTGTAGGATTAGATTAAATCATCTTGATGACCCTTTCATGCAGGTTTTTTCTTATTTAATTCTCACAATCTATCAAAGCAATGCTATTTGGGGATTATTACATCAGTAAGGGAAGTAAAGCCTGAGAATTACAAAACTAACTTTGTCAAAATCAAAAACCCTTAGGGAGGCTGAGACAGGAGAATTGCGAGTTCAAAGCCAGCCTTAGCAACTGCAAGGCGCTAAGCAAATCAGTGAGACCTTGTCTCTACATAAAACACAAAATAGGGCTGGGGATGTGGCTCAGTGGTAGAGTACCCGAGTTCAATCCTCGGTACCAAGAAAAAAAAAACAAAAAAATCTGGGCATTCAGAGTGAACGTTATCAACCACAATTTACCCTCACACCTAAACATCAGGCTATACATAAAAACTCTTCTGTAAGTATTGAGATTAAAGAGACGATTTCAAAACCTTTTTCTAGTTCTACAAAAGTATTATGTTCACAATACCTTAGGTTGAATGGTATAGTTCTGCATGGAAAAGAGACCATGGATGCTGATAAAATAAAGAACAAAGATATTTGACTAGCACCTAGGTAGAGCTTTTCACCAATGCCCTTCTACATGCAAGAAGGACAATTGCAAAGACAAGATCCAAAGTCAGTTGAGAAATTTCTGCAAAATGATAATTACTTTGTAATTTTAAAGCATAGTGAGATGGAACTGAATCATTATATAGCATTGTGGTAAAAATAGCATTCTTTTCCATATTGTATACTTAAATTCTTTCAGAAATGGAAACAGCAGGAGAAACAATTTACTGTCATTTTCTGAATCTTAGTTGGACATTAAGGTAAGACCTATTGGCGTTTTCTTTGGTATTGACATGGAAACTGCTCCTTCCTCAAGTTTAAAGTCACTATACGGGATGGGATATAGCTCAATGGTAGAGAATTGACCTTGCCAAGTACAAGGTCTTGCGTTCAATAGCAATACCAAAAAACTTAAAAATCGTTCATAAATATGTGAATATACAGCTTTTTTGTTTGATCCTCTTTTCTCATTTTCACATATCTTTAAATCCTTATTAAGTACCTAATTATTCAAAATACTTGAAAACACAGCCTCCAAGTATTTTCTTAGACATAACAATCAGAAGAGTTTATTGACATTGAAAATTTAAAATCATTTTATTTAGTGATATTCTAAGCCACAGATATTACAGTTATTCAGTTGAACACAATAGGAAAGCCAATAAGTGAATGTTTTGCCCTTGACTTTTGTATTAAGCTAACAAACTAATGGGCATAAATGCTGATCTATTCACAGAACATTGTTTGTACTCAAGCAACTAAGGGTAAAAACTGAGTTTGTAAGGATTTTTTTCTTCTTCTTTATTTTCATAGAGGTCATTCAAAATCTACAAAAACTGTTTACAACAGAGAACCTTGTTGCAATTGAAATAAATGATCTTAGTATCACAAGGCAAAAACTGTTCATTTATGTTATATATTTCAATCAGTTTAAGTTCAGCACTGGAGTTTTTTCTTGAAAACTAGTAGACATTCCTTCTTATAAAATATGTGACATTAAAAGCAAAAGTTTTTTCAGGAATCTATTTTTCAAGCAAAGACAGCCTAGTACCAAAAAAAAAAAAAATGACATAAAATTCAGTGACAAAAGACTTTTTCTATAGTCTCTTCCTAACTAAAATGCAGTGATACTTTTGGTAGATCCATCAGAAGTCTTTTGACTACATTGATCCATCAAGAATTCTGGAGCCAGTTAACTTCATTCCCCAAACCTGTAGTTTATTATAAAATTATTGAAAATATAAATTAACAAGAAGAGAAATACAGTGGTATATCATTTGATCCACTATACAAAATCAAGTTCCTGCTTCTCTCAAATGGTTTGATGTCAAGTAGGATACTTATCTCATTGAAAACATAACAATGTTGAAATAAATGAATAATATACAGTGAATATATTAACTCATGGAACCTTCACAATTACTAGAAAAAGTAGGATATTATCACTGTCTTCCTGTTATAAATGATGAGACTGAGACTTACAGATCAAACAGCCTGAGTAGTTGGTTTTGAATTTGAGTGGAGGTAGTCAGACCCCAGATTCTACTCTCCTAATCATTACATTTTCTTCATGGTGCTGCGGTCTTGGCAGCCATATTTAATTATATTTGATCATACTTTGAGCCCTTCAGTTTTCTTATTAAGACAGATAATAATCCATAATCTCAAGTAAAATAATACTTTAACATGAAAAATTTTATACACAGTCTTAGGCAAACTATAAATTTATTCAAATAGGCTGTGTTCCCTTTCATCCATCCCCATGGTAACATCTCTAAGTGGCTAGTGCCCTCATGTTTCCCTCTCACTACTCAGAGACACTTTTCTAAAGCACACGAAACTCAGACTGTCACACATCATAAACCATGGCCTGCTGATAAATCATAGCTCTTAGTGCTGCTGCCTTCACCAGGGAACAAGAGCTACAACCAAATATCTGAGGGGCTGTCTGATGGAGTTTAAGTCGGGTGATGTCTAATTATCATTTGCTGTAACAAAGCAAAAGAGGCTAAATAAAATATAAATAAGAGAATTTTTTCCCCTCATAGTTTTGAAAATTGACAATTCAATATTCAGTGGCCTTAATTGGCCTCTGTTGATACATCCCTTGACTGTATCGCATCATGGAAGATGGCACCATAATGGGAATGCTTACCAGAGGGAAAGATCATGTGGTGAACAAAATATTCAGAGAATGGGGAGAAGCTAGTCTTCCTCTTTCATAACAACTCTCTTAAAAGAACTAGCAAGGGACCCAGGAGAACTACATTAAATTCTCTCAAGGACAGTACCCTTAAGTCCAGTTTCCTTGTACGAGGCTCTATCTCTTAATGGCCCCACTAACTTCCAACATTCCCACTCTGAGGACCAAGTGTGCAACACATAAACATTTGGGGGACACCCACAAGATCAGAGAGTTAGATACATTCAACATTGCCCTGAGTTAAGGGGTATAATAATACAAAAGGTATATTCCAGTTCAAAACAAAAATAAATGTCTAAGCCAGGGCTGACAGCAAGTGATGGGCTGAAATGCCCTGTCATCGAGGGCATTCAAACTGGCTTGATGGCTTCCCTCAAAGGAGCCTAGATTAGGTGACATTTGCAGCCCCTTCAGGCCTTGAATATCTCTTCTTAGTAGCAAAATAACTATTTTTTTTCTATTGTAAATTTTTTTCACTTATGCTTGATGCTTACAAACAGCACAAGAGCTATGAATTTTCTAAGTTGGAAGAAAAAGAAAATTAAATCTCTAGGAAAAAGGAAAGTTAAATCTTAGCACTTTACAATGTTCAATATGGGAACTATCTGTTGGGAACAGTTCAGTGATGGTCTTTGCCACATGTGTTGTTTTATTTATGCCCTGATACTATTACAAAATCATTATGGTAAGTGTTCAAATTATGGTGCCTTAAATACCAGTTGATAACTTATCACATTTTATAGTTAAAACTGTGATCCAATTCTTGCTAGGTATATGACAGGAGAAAAATAGGCAACAGCAGACCAGTCCCAATACAACACAGGTTTGTTCTATACCAGTGATGTTACAGAGGAAGAAATGAAAGGAGGAACAATCAATATCATTTCTATTATTTCATTTATGGATTTTGTAAAAAAATTAAGTTGTAGATGAACACAATACCTTTATTTTGTTTATTTATTTTTTATGTAGTGCTGAGGATTGAACCCAGTGCCTCACATGTGCTAGGCAAACACTCTACCACTGAGCTACAACCCCAGTCCCTCATTTGTGGATTTCTTTATGACAGTATTCAGTCCCAAATATCAAAGAAACATGAGTGGAAAGTAAAATAAATTGACTTATTTTGTGGTGAATTTTTACTATTATATTGTTAATTTGTTTTTGTTGAGAACTTATTTTTGGAAAACTATGACGATGTTTATGGGTAAGGTGACTTATCCAGCTTACTTCAGCTTTGCTGAATTATATGTGAAATGATTCAGTTTTTCATTTATTAATAATATCAAATGATTTTTGCTGATTGGATTTGTGCTGGCTGTCTTCATTTGTTTAGACTGCCATAACAGAATATCATAGGCTGAAAAACTTCTACGTAAAAATTATTTCTCAGTTTGGAGACTGGAAAGTCTTAGATCAAAAAACCTGCAAATTTGCTGCCAGATGAGAAATTACTTCCTGGACCATAGATGGCTGCCTTCACTGTGTTCTTAGTTGATGGGATGCATAAGGGTTTTTCTGGGGCTATTCTCATGCAAGCACTAACCTTAGTCATAAGGATTCTGTCCTCATGTCATAATCACCTCCCATAGGCCCTTTCTCTTACAAACTCCATTTTAGGATTTGAGATTTAACAAATGAATTTCAAGGGGACACATTCAGTCTGCATCACAACCAAAATAGATGCAAGAAAAACAAATTATCTAGCTATTTTAAAAAGCCTTCTTTATTAGTGAATATTTCACAAAATATAAATTGTACATAAACTGGATGTGGTGGTGCACACCTGTAATCTTAGTGACTTGGGAGACTGAGGCAAGGGGATTGTAAATTCAAGGCTGGTCTCTGCAACTTACTGAGGCCCTGTCTCAAAATAAAAATAAAAAAATTTAAAAGAGAGCTGAGGATATAGCTTGGTAGTAGAACACCCCTGGGTTCAAGCCCCAGTACAAAAAAAAATTACCTAAAGATAGCTAAAGTTTTGGAGAAAATTTTATTGTCTAGATATATATTGTCAACATAAATGTATAGATTCTTTTTGAAATGATGGGGTGGGGAATGGGGTCTGTTATCGTTTGGATGTGAAGTGTCCCCTAGAAGCTCATGAATGAGACAATGCAAGAAAGTTTAGAGATAAAATGATTGAGTTATGAAAGCGTTAAATCAATTAGTGAATTTATACCCTGACAGGGATTAACTGAGTGGTAACTGAAAGCCAGTAGGGTGTGGACAGAAGAGGTTTGTCTCTAGGGTCGTGTCTTTGGTATATATATATATATATATATTTTGTCCCTGGGAAGTGGAGTCTCTCTCTCTCTGTTTCCTGGCCATGTCTTGAGCTGCTTCCCTCCACCACTCTGCTCCACCACGATGTTCACCTTCACCTCAAGCCCTAAAGAATGCAGTCGTCTGTCTGTTGACTGAGACCTCTGAAACCATGAGCCCTCAAATAAACCTTTCCTTCCTTTAATTGCTCTTATCAGGTCCTTTTATTCACAGCAATGAAAAAGCTGACTAAAACAAGTTCATCTACTTGAGTCTCAGTCTCCATATGTTTTAATAAAGAAGACTTTTCAAACCTTCCAGAATTCCAGATGAGGTTATGGCTCCACATTATGCTTCTGTAACACCTTATATTTCTCATTTTCTATCATCAAATATGTTATGGAATCCTTTCTTCCCTGCCAGACAGTAAGGACCATGGAGCTGAGAATATGGTTTCCTTGTTCATTGCTCATCTCCTGTATAGTGAGTCCTCCCTTGATATCTGAGTCTCTGAATCAGATAGTTCTAGGACCTCAGGGATACCAAACCCATGGATCCTCAAGTCCCTTCTATAAGATGAAGTAGTTTTTGCATCTAACCTACATATATCCTCTCATATACTTTAAATTATCTCTTGATTACTTAAAATAACTAACTTATTAATTAATTACCATTACAATGTTGTGTTTTATACTGTGTTGTTCGTAGAACAATGGCAAGGAATTACGTGTTCAGTAGAGACATGTTTAGTAGAGATTTTTTTTTCTGTACATTATTTGGTTAAATTTGAGGATGTGGAACCCACAGATTCAAAGGCCTGCTGTCAGACCTAGTTAAGAGTACACACTTGAAGAGATCTGGTGGATGAATACCTGGTCAAGGCATATGTCCGAATCATGGGGATTCAGAGAAAAAGCATTCTGTATTTAAATTGAGGATTGTGTGGTCTTGGTAAAAAGGATTTTTGTTCACAATAAAGGAAGCTAAAAGCTATGTATCTAACTACAGATCACTTTGTACACTATTCTACTGATAGTAAAAAAGAAAACTATGTGCCAGGAAAAAATTTAATACCCTGTGTCATAAATACTATCATGCTACTTGAAGAATGTGTTGATAAAAGTTTTATAATCAGAATGGATGCCTTATGACATCAAATCTCAGAAAGCACTTTTCAATCTTTAATTTTTTTTCTACTTACAATCTTTTATGATACCACCCTTTGCAGAGACAGAAGGATATTTATTTCTAATTTCATGGGAGAGTTTCCAGCAATCTCAGTCCAGTGTTTGCATATTTGCAGAGGAAACATGTTCTCTATAAACTTGGCAAAAACTTCAATAACCTTCAAATAGTACTTTGGAGAAAGAAATATGTAGAAGCTTTCTCTTCCAATGAGCATTACACAAAAATATTCATAAGCACCTTTTCCTGAATCCTGTCAATATAAAGTCATTTCTGGCACTCCCTCTCTTACATATCATTAGGATTTCTCGAAGCCAAATGTTCTAAAGGACAATGGCAGTTTCTGGGCTTCGTTCTCATAGCATTCAAACAATATCATCTCTAAAAGTGACCTTTCCTCTTGCACAATTGCCACATCTTTCAATCTGCAAACAGAGAATTCAATGATTCAGCAGAAGTACATTGAATGCTTTCTAGATACCAGTCACTCTGCTAAGCCTTGAATTAAAAAAAAATGAATAAGGCAAGGTCATTGCTATGTCGCAGAAAAAGACATATAAATGCATAATTGCACTGCAATAAGATAAATGTCATGATCAAGGCATGGGTGACATTTAAGGACTGGCAGCAGTATGAAGGAAAAAGAGATGTCATTACAAAGTGTCTTGTTAGTTTCCCACCTCCAGAATTACCTCTGAAATGATATGATTTTTTATGGGGGGGGGTGTTTGCCTTATTAATAAATATTTCAGGCACATTCAAAAGATCTGTAACTCTCCTCTCTAGCACTCAGCATTCTGAAGTGTTTTGCTTGTTTCCTACTGTGGTATTGGGGATTGAACCCAGGGTTTCCCAAATGCTTGGTAAGTGCTCCACTATTGAGCTATATCCTCAGCCCCTGGGATTTGGAGTTATAATCCCACCTGGGCAACTTCAGCCAGAGCACAGTAGTTACTGAGTTTTCACCCCTCAACTTCTCCCCACCAGGCAGAAATGCTGGGTTCTAGAGGTAGGATGACTAGCCTCCCTTCTTTGGATTAAATTTGGTGGTCTGGTCCATGCTAATCTACTGTTAACTCTGCTCTATTTTAGTTCTTCTTTTTAGGTCAAAGACAACCTAAAAAAAAAAATCCAGAACTGTTACTTTGAACAGATTCCTTTGAAATTGTTCCTTTATGTGCTCTCCCTGGTCTCTGAGCATTGGCCTTGTACCAAGACCCAACTTCTCTCTCTGTCCATGTATAAATGATTTACTTACCTGGACATCTGCCATGGTTTCTGATTTGTAAACTCTGCAAGACATTGATCCTCTCTGATTAGTATGCACACTCCTCAGAACACACCAAATTTGGAGGTTTGGGAGGAAGCGTTTCCAGTTGCAGGAAGCATCATGTTCACACTCAAGCATCAAAACATATTTATGAGTGAAAAACTGTAATTATGGCTGCCTTAAAATCAGACATGATAACCAGAAGTGTATATGGACAAATGATTTAAGTTCTCTAAAAGTATATAATAATAATAGTAATAATAATAATAATAATAATACCAATCTAATGAATGTAGTCATGAGGCTAAAATGAGATACACTATGCCATGTACATAGATGTTATTCTTTTTATTTCATTTGCATGCATAAAAGGCCATATGCTGCTAAGAGAGCAACATGATGTTTAACTATTTTTTTAAAATTTTCCCTTCATTTGTGATCCAGAATTCCCTTAACTACTTAGTGGTTTCATGCTTATATATTGATTTCACTACATTTTAAAATCATGTAACTTTAAATAATATAATTTTGTTATAATTTTAGAATTAAAATTTATAATTTTTATAATTGTTTATAATTTTATAATTAAAATGATTTTAATTTTTATAACTAAAATTTTACTTATTTTAGGTAAAAAGCAATCTAACTCCAAAGCAAAGATCTTTGCTTTTTCATTTAGATAAACACTTAACTGGAGGATATGGTAAGAATTGGAACTCTGGCCATTACATTTCTTGATATATTTCTGATTTATTTGTCCTGAATTCATATCCTGACCCACTTCTCTTCACACTCCCATGTCACCCACCCCCCAACCTCTTTTTGGTTTCCCAGATTGCCCAGAATAAAGTTTATCATAATAATTCTTCCCAGAAGTAAGTAGTAATCCACTCTGTTTTCATTCCTTCTATTGTGTCTGATTTATTTATTAAATCAACCACCATGAATTTGGTAACTGCTACAGGTCAGGTACTACTCAGGTGCTAAGAACTAACAGCCCCAGCCCTCCTGGAACACATAATTTAATGGAAAGAAGAGACACTAAACAAATGAACAAAATCATTGAACAACAGCAGGTCTGATAAGTGCTATAAACAGCAACCACCAGCAATTGGTTAGTGGGGTAGATTAAGTGACAGAACGTGAGAGCTTATCATAAAGCATTCCTCTTTAGTAGATAAATGTTTAATTTCATGTGTAATCATAATTAGATTTATTATTTAGTTAGCTCAATACTCTTGAACCTGTGCATTGTTCTTTTCTTAGTAGAAAGACCAGCTTGGATCTAAAACATTGTAGGCCATAGTAAAAATAAGTCTACATTTTATACTCACTCAAATGTTTCATTATGAAAGAGATGTATATGAGCAACTTATTAATTTAAAATTGTGTAATTAGTTCATGCTGTGGGAAGAAATTTAGAAATTTATAAAACTGATATTTTATAATTCTTAACAAAAACTTAAATTCACCCAGCTTTCTTTTAATTTAGTTAAGATGTGGGGGAATAAGATTTTCCAAGTCTTGAAATCCTAATTAAGTATTTGGAAGTCTATCTATTTATTTTTCTTTTTTTGATGCCAGGGATTGAATCTACCACTTAGCTACATCCTTAGCCCTAACCACTTAGCTACATCCTTAGACTAATCACTTAGCTACATCCTTAGCCCTTTTTTTTATATTTGTTTTAGAGACAGAGCCTAAGTTGTTTAGGGTCTTACTAAATTGCTGAGGCTGGCTTTGAACTTGAGATCCTCCTGCCTCAGCTTCCTTAGGCTCTGGGATTACAGGCCTGTACCATTGCCCCTGACTGTGTTGAATTCTTACAAGAATTAATCCAAGCCTGATAATTTGTTTTTTTTCTTTTTTTTTTTTTCTTTATACTGGGTATTGAACCTGGAGGCACTTTACCTTTGAGCTGTATCCACCAGTCCTTTTCATTTTTTATTTTGAGACAGAATCTCACTAATTTGCTGATGGTTTCACTAAATTGCTGAGGCTTGTCTCAAACTGGCCAACCTCCTACCTCAGCTTCTCTATTTGCAGAGCTTACACACTTGGGCCACCACTCCCAACTCAAGCCTGATAAATTTTTGATGTGCTTAACTATAATAGAAGTCTTCTAACATTTACAAGCAATGCTACAAAAATTTACCTATATTCTACTATCTGATATAAACAGTACAACAATTGGCATTTTTGTTTCTGATTGGCTGATTGATCTATTTTCCAGAGGTTAAAGCTAAAAATGTCATTCTGATTTTATTATAAAGTGATTTGCCCTACTGAACTTACATTTTGGTATCTAATTTCTATTCCTCATTGAAAGGAATCAGAAATTCTTAAAAGAAATTGAAAACAAGGGAAAATCCAAATAAACTCTTTAGCTTTGTTTGTTTTTAGTTACTTGCTTATGGTAGAATTGGTGGAATATGATGGACATCATAGCCCTAACTTTATGTATGACTGCATATATGTTGGGATTTTATGCAACTCACAACTAGAGAATTGATATGTTATCTTCTATCTATGCACAATGAATCATTTACACTGTTAACATGTAAGCTTAAATAAAAAAAAAAATTATTCATCTTGTAAGTTACACAGATGAACAATTTATTGTTGGTCTCCCACTGGCTTTGCTGTAGATAACACTTCTGATGTCTGGTTCATGATCATATTGGTTACTTTGGCCTGGGTTACTTTGCAGGGACTTGAAGTCCTCTTTGGTTGAAACCTCTGAATTTTCACTTGGGCCTGCACAAGTGTACAACAGGTGACCTTTCTGTCAGGAGACTGAAAACTTCACCCTAGGATCATGTTAATGCTGCCATTTTCTGAACACACAGTCCATGAAGAGCCATGAGGTTGATCATGCATGCGGAGACCTGGCTACTTCACCTTCAATATCCTGCCCCCCACACCTTAAATCATTGTTGTTGTTGTTTTTAATAACATAAATATCACTAAACTCTGCCCTCAGGGATGTGTATTTAATAATCAGGTCTCTGCCTCTAAGTGTGACCACTTTTTCTTTTTAGCAAAACTTGTCTCAGAGATTGGCATACCACACAGTGGGCAAAATAGGCCTGGTTTGGTAATAAAATGACTGATTTTATGACCAGGATACAGGGAAGGTACATAGGTCAGAAAGTAATAAAATATGCTAAAATGTATATACAAAGGAAAGGTAAAAGAACACAGAAACTAGCTTGAAGAGGCTAAATCTGGGCAAATGTAAGCATACTCCAAAAGAAATAAAGATAATATTGGATTACAACCACTTCCTCAGAACAGAATGCCAACAATAGATATAGAAAGAAAAATGGATCTAGAAAAATCACCATTTTGCAGTTATGTTTTACTAAAAATTAATTGATGCAAAAATTATTAATAGCTGCCACACTAAGGGGATTGATGGATTTGAATTCGAGCAGCCTGTCAAGAGAGCCCTCAAAGTACACCCCATAAATTTCTGCTAGCAAAGCTAGCCCATTCATTGGTAAGAAATGCATTTCTTTGTCAAATTCACACTCAAGACTACAAGATTTAAGTTAGTCATGAAATGCAAGTTTAAACATTTTACATAGATCAACAATTATGCCTATCATGCTGAAGGATAAGTAAATAGGATGCATAAAATGAAACACATTTTACCATATTTCAGGAAAACACAAAGACAGTAATAAACAAGGAATTGATTAAAGTAAATCTGGTTTTGCTAATGAAATCTTGCCTTCATTTTCAAGGTTTCTAGTTTTATAAAAAAAGACTCATGGATCTCGTTACACTGAGTCAAGTTTGCTAAATAGTAATGTAAGTGTAAAGCTAATGCAAAAAAATAAGTTGTTTCTGTATATAAACATTCTTCAGTAAACCTGCCATTTTGATCTTATTTGGTTTTGCATTAATTTGGACAAACTTGACCATTATCGCTATCAGATGATTATTTGACATTGAAGTTTATGAACCCCTTCGGATTTCCCTCCTACCTCTTTTTTCATTCCCTGTCTCCAAGTCAGCCTCTGTCTCCTCTCTCTCTTGTCTTTAAACGTGAGAGGGTCTCATGACTGTCTCAGCTATTCTCCCCACTCTAGTCTCCTCTTCACTCATCCTCATTCATGCAAGTAACTTTGGTCATCACCTATGTGCCTCACATCTTTTTATTATGATTACCATTTCAGTCAGTCCTCTTTTTCTGAGTTCTGATCTTTTATGTTCAATTGCTTATGTAAAAGCTGTTCTTGCATCTCCCCAAGGAGACTGAGCTCTATTTTTACTCTCAAACCAGCTTTTCTGGAGGTGTCCTCATTTCCTGTGATTAGTACCACTTCCATCTCCATCTCTCCTCCACCGCCTGCCCATCAACTCATTCTCTGTTCTGACATAGCCTTCTTACTAGCTTGTTCTTGTCCACCTGGGCATCTCTTTATTCAATTAAGCACACAGAAGCCAGATAATATAATCCTACATTCCTAATTAAAATGCCTGATTAGCTTTTTAACAATGTCAAAATGAAATGGTTCTTATTCTTATCTCTACTTCTCTCTCCTTACCTTTTTAACTCTGTTACTCTAATTTTCAAATTGTCTGTTGATACTGAGTAAACCTATTTTTCAACATTGGATATTCTCCCCAGCCTGAAGGAATTCCTCCCTGACCTCCTGAAAGTGAAACCTAATTCTGGATTCTCAAAGTACTCTGTGGACCTTTCCTTGACAAAACTTCCACAAAATAAATTTAACATATGCAACAATTTGATTATCTTTCTTCACCTTTAGATTCTAAGCTCCATGAGAGCAGAGAAAATGTCTGTTTTTAATCACCATTGTGTTTTCACACACAACAGGGCTCCCAGTACACATTAGTCTCTCAATAACTACCTACTGAGTAAATGAATGATTGAATGATCCACCTCTCTTTCGCAAGCAGTCAGCCTCATTTACATATGTATTAGAACGAGGCCCAAACTGAGAAGCGATATGAAAACAAGTGGGATATCTGGCAGAAAGACTATTGCTAGGGGCATTCAGCTACATGGAATTGAAAACCATCAAATTTTATTTCCACAAAGAATAA
>CM053412.1:39229508-39281372 GCA_028644305.1 Xerus rutilus
TGATAATCAGTGATGCTGCCACCATTGACATTATTTATTCAATGCACATATACAGAGCCTTTTTTTGTAATTTAGTCAGAGTTCTAAATGCTGAGGAGATCAAGAGACACAGATACAGTCTAAAGTCCACAGACTAGTAGCTAAGCCAAACAGACAAGCCAACAAAGACCTGCTGTATATCACATGCACCAAGAAGGAGATCCCAACATGCTGAGGGGCTGAGGGAAACCAGAAAAGCGATAAGCAATTCCTCTTGCTCCTGGGAAAGAAGGGGAGTAAAGGGAGAGTTGTTAAGCAGCAAAGAAAGGGGAAAACGGACTCAGACTCTGATGCTATAGCTCAATGAGGAAGAACTGCACCATGATATCTGTGAATTTTTTGATGGAGCCTGAGACTGTGTTTTTTCAGTTCCTGTATAACCTAGCAAGAAACCTAAAAAGTTACAAGGTCTTCAATAACTCTGTTAAATTAAAACATCATTGCTGGAAAGAATATATTTTACCTTTGACTAAACAGCCACTGTTTCCTGTATGCTTGAGCACAGGTGTCTCTCTCTCTTCCTTAACTGACAGTTTTGGGACACTCAAGTGAGCTTACTCCAAGAAAGGGGAAATATTGTCACTGGGGTGACTGGCTATCTGGCCTGTTTTCCAATATATTTGGCAATGTCTAAAATCATGCCTAAATCAGAGTATCTGGATTCAAAATGTCCATAGCACTAAATCAGTTAAAAAGCTATCTATACACTTTTTATTTTCCTAAACAAAAAAATATATATATTTCACCTCCAGCTAGTATTTATAGCCTGTCATCCTTCACTACCCCAAGGACTCCATTCACATTCCTAAGGTCAAGAAAATATTAATTCAAAATACATTCACAGATATACTTTTCTCTGATTTCATAAATATAAAAATGTCATTTCATTGGATAATAAACTTAGAGCATTTGGCCAGAGGTACTCATGCACAAATATGAAAACAGTCTTTACTTCATCAAATCTACTTAATTTAGATTCATTATGGATTTTATTTTTTATCAGAAAGGGTCCTGTGAGACTATTTGGTCAAAGCCCTTACTTTACCTATAAGGAAATTAGAATCTATAGAAATGTGATAATAAACCCAGATTTCTATAGTCAGTAGGTCTGAGGTGAGACAATTTCTACTCCCACTGTATCTTTGAGTCTACTACTATACATGCATTTGTAATGCCAACTTTAAAACTCTAATTCCCTTTCCTTAAAATATATGCCAACATTTTGTTAGTGTGATTGTTTTGAAAACACAAATTTGAAAAAGATAAACATAAAAAAATAAAGAAAACGGAAATACATTACAACAAAACTGCCATTTTAGGAATAATTTGGGCAGACCACAAAGTTCATGTTTGCTTATGCATGATTTCACCCCTGAGAAGTATTAGCTGGCATAGAAATCAGCACACAGCTGTACAGAGCCAAATAGGAATACATGAAATGCACACACCTTAGATATTTATCAGCTACCTCAGCCTATTACGTGTCTTATGAACCACACTCACTGTGGTAGACAGTAGAAAACTCTTCAATGATATCTATTTCCAATTACTAAAACCTGTGAATACATCGTGTGAATACATTTCAGAGAACTTCTCCTTAAAGCATTTCTTAACAACTTACAGCCTGCCACCACTCTGATGTCCTCCTCCACAAGCAAACTTGAGGTCTTTTGCAAGGTAAAGGGCCATTTTCATTGAGTATTTATGTATTTCTCAACCTTTTAACACATGCAAAAATGTACCAAACTTTTTATTAAATTCCTATCTTTTTGTGTATATTACTGGTGAAGTTTTTGAATTTTATGTCCAAATCAATTTTTCCATAAACTTTTTGGGTATTATTGCACAATTTTGCAAAACATGATTTAAGGAATGTATGTTTTTCTGTTCCTATCTATGAAAGATTAGATTAGATATAGATAAAGATGTGTATATGGATATGGATATATCTTCCACATTCCACCTCCTTTACCTGGGAAATGGGTCCATTGGTTGAAGTTATACATTATTAATTTTAAAATAAAAGCAATTCATGCAATGTATCTTGACTTTAAACTTCGTGGATCCTCCTATGAACCAACATACTTTGAGTAACTCTTCTAGAAAATGTTATTTATTCTTCATATGTCTGTAGGATGTTATATATTAGAGGAGCTGTAATATGTAGGTGTCTTCTATGGTCTTCCATGACTCCCTGTATTCTCCATGTGTTGACTCAATTCACCATATTTGAATTGTCCATTTATTTTCTTAGCTCTCTGATGAGTTATCACATTTAAGAAGAAAAGATATCATATCTATGCTATTTTCTTCATATTACTATATCAACCCATAACAGATATCCCAATCAACATATTTTGAATGAAAATTGAATGAGTGATTGAAAAAATAAACAACAGATCAACCATTTTTGTGCTTATATTCTCACGATGTGTATAGCTGAGTAAACACAGTTGTTTCACTGGAATTGCTAAAGTATTTTTTTTGCCAAAATTACCTTCTATGCAGATTTAGAATTCCAACAAAAAATATGCACCTAATTTTAGTAATTTCAATATGTGATTTCAGACTACGCAAGGAGTAGAATAATCATTGAGATAGAATATCAAATTAGAAATGTTCCTTATCTCCTTAGGTCAGAACCCAAGTATATTATTTTCTAAAGCTTTATAATTGGTAAACATTGTTTAAAGATAAAATTAGCTTCCTAATTTGGCTTAGTAGCTCTTCTAAGGTGGCTGTGATGATAATGAGGCATACCTCAATTTATGAGCAATCTAGGCAGGATAGGTTACTCAACCTGCAAATTACTTGCAAAATGTATGAAATGTTTATAACTCTAGTTGAAAATACCATATTCAAATGTTTTTTTTTTGGGTCACATTAAAAATGATTGAGTGGTTTTAAAAATCTGTTGTCCTTATCATTTGCTGCAGGAGAAAAAAAGTGAGATAAACAGTTTTTGCAAGTGGTTTTTGGTATCAACATGATTGCAGGCCAAAGGCTGGAGGAGAATGTAGCATAACATAAAAGAGGGAATATTCCAATCTTCATATCCCTAAAGTAGTTTTAACTATAACTTCAAAGTATTTCTGTGTAAGTATACAATACTTTTAACTGTGTTTGTTTTAATTCCATCTTCAGAGAGTCACAAATTGAGAATTTGGTGAGCCAAGAGTCAGGATGTATAATAAGAATGAGCCTCTATTCCTGGAGAATTTATAATCTAGGTAGTAGCAGACCGAGCAAGTCTAGGACAAGCAATACCTAAGAAAGGACAGGTTATGACCAGGAGCTAACAGAGTGGCATAGAAACTGGATCGAGAATAATGGATCTGAAAGAAGAGACAGAACATTGCAGACTGGAATATCTGAAAGAATGCTCTGCTAGGAGATCTCTTTGCTCAGATAAAAACCATGAAGCCAATGGCTTGTGACTTGGGCAACTGTTCACTGGGAACCCAAGTGAGTCAGCTTGCTTACTTTGCATACACCAAACAAACAGAAGCTCATAAAAAACTTTTAGCCATTACTGACCTTGATTAGAATTGAGGCTGGAGCCAAGGAAATAAAAGAAGGGTTTCTGGGTTCCAATTGTCTATTTCTCCAGGTCCTGGATGAGGGCAAAACTTTGCTCTTCCTGGAGTGTAAGAAACACATGCAGCCTTCTTGGGTATAAGATAGCAATAGCCATAAATAAGTGAAAACATATACATACCTGCAAGCAAATGGAGGTGCACAGATGGCACAAGAGAACCTTTCTATAGGTCTTGAGCCAGACCCCATTACTCTCTGCTTCATATAATGGCCTTGTGCAGTAACTGTGGACCATCACACTGCACAGATGGAAGAGAGAGTTAGAGGGCTATTGAACATGTGAATTTTCCCAGTGTGTCACAATTACAGAAACATCTGTGCTAAATATTTTCAAGCTGATCCACTATAAAAATTGGCAATGTTCAATAGCACTCAATGTCTTCCCTTTCCCTAGTGGGAAGGCAGTCTAATGATTGCATTTGGGACTACAGCATAAGGCATGTACCTATGCTGATTGCTTGCTGTTTAATGCAGCCTCATTTGCATTATGCTGTTTTTAATGTTCTTTCTTTATCCCTCCTTCTTTCTTTTTCGCTTGCAAATGTAAACTGAAAGGGAAATCAAACCATTTACTGCACTTGTCATTGAAATGTTTCCCAGGGCTCGGTTAATGGAATCGCTTGGGCAGGGGCAAGAAAAAGGAGAGCAATAAGGTCTCTTGACAGTAATTGTAGACTGTGCTGCCTGTTAATTCTGATTATATTGAAAAGGGTGGTTGGCTGCATCTGCATTTGCTCACAAACCTGCTACTCCATCATAGGAATTGACTAAGCAAAGCCAAGTTCATAGCATTTTTGTTTTATATAGCTTGTACCTTCAGAAAGCTTGCAGTCTTAGGTAGTGCTTTGTAAACTTTAATGTACATATGAATTGCCTGGGGTTCTTACAAAATGATGATTCTGATTCTGCATGTCTTGGATAGGACCCAAGAGTCTGCATTTCTAACAAGCTCCCAGGTGGTGCTGGTTTAAGGACAATACTTTACACGGCAAAGTTCTAGGCTACCAGAACACAAGATAAAGATAGTAAATGCAACATTTTTTTCTTTTCACTGACCAGAAACTTCAAATGTTCTGGTAAAATTAGTACTTGGAAGGACACATGGAGCTATGGTTCCTGTACACAGGAAATGAAACTCAATCCAGTGGAAAAAATAAAATCAGAAACTGCCAACTGGCTTCTTTCTATTGAAATGATCCAAACAAGGCGACTGCTCCACATTAACCAATCATATTTCCTTCGGCTTACTCCTGCATCCACCCTATGTAAGTCTTCTCCTTATGCCCTATGAAGGCCACTTGCAGTCTTGAAATCAGCTGAGGCCTGGACACATTGGGACATATATTCTTTCAATTACAAAGCACTTACCTGTTTTCTTAGGAAAGCCTCCAAAATGCACTCAAGGATGACTTGAAACCAGCTTTTCAAGAATGAGGTCAAACAAGCCCAGTGTGGTGGCACACAGAAGCAGCTGGCTTGTCTAGTCAATGACCTTTGAACATCAGGAACTCAAAATCCACCACTGTCAACCACCCACATAACATAATAAGTGCACCAGAAAAGAAACATGCAATCTATGAAGAAGTATGGTGACTGTCTACCTGAGCAAAATTCCCTAAAACCACCCATGTCTTGCCATCTGATCAAGAAGCTGCTTTCTATAAAATCCTTTGCTATAAGCCTATCAGTAAGACAGATGTGAGTTCATTTTTCAGCTCCTGTCATCCTTGCTGGTTAACTGGAAATAAAGATTCTTTTTGTGCTTTGTTTTGCAGAAACTGCTACCATTGCTTCTATGGGAGTTGGGCAGCAAGCCCTTGCTGGATATCAGTCTGAGTTGCCTGATTTATGAACTATTATTAGCTCGAGTAACTCTTTAATATCCTTATGGGCCTCAGTTTATCTTTTACCACTAAATGTTACAATTATGTAGCAGTAAATGCCTTTAACAAAAGCAGAAACAAAAACTACCTAAGAGATCCCTGTAACACAAGAGTGTCCACTTTCAATGTGGTGCAGATTGCATTCATCAAATACAATTTCACGAGCATATATTATGTACCTACTACATGTTAGCCTTCTGTTCTGAAATTCAACATCAATTAAAGAAGATAGGCAAATAATTAAATCATTGCAGTAAATCTGGGAAGGACCAAAAATGTGGTAGCGTGGAATAGAGGATGGAGTATGAGTTTAGGAATCAGATGTAAGAGCTGCTCCACTCAGAGTATGCAACCTTATGCTAGTTACTTAATTGTTATGAGACTAGGTTCTCATCAATAAAGAGAATAAAATAAACTTATTCTCAGAGTCATTATGTTGAAAATACATAGTATATTACTTATTACATTATAGTTATTTTCTAAAAGTTAGTCTACTCTCCTCACATTTTTGTTATACAAACAAAGTTATAGTAGAATGGTGATATTTGCTATGAAATTGAATAAGATGACTCCATCCCTAAGGCACTTACAATAGAAGAGATAAAAAGAGCACAGGTGAATATTAAACTGTTATGTAAAATAGAATCTGATAGACATCATAAGATAAATTTTAATATAGTATTATGGAAATAAATCCACTCTGATGACATTTGAGTTGAAGCATAATGGATAGGCAGGCTATAGGCTACAAGAGGGACAGAAGTATTTCTTTCAGACAGATGCAAAAATGGGAACACTGTTAGGCAATAGTGAAAATGTTAGGAAGGAAGAAAAGATACACTGAATGGAAGTAGTAGGACATCAAGATGCAAAGAGAATGCAATATAGAGCTTCAGAGTTGGAAATGTATTCCACAGGCTTAGGATTAGTAACACTCATTTAGAATGAGAGTAGGTTCAATACATATGTTAGGTTTGGCAGCATTATGTGTAAGAGTCTAAAGCAGAGACTGGAAAGGCAGCTAAGAAGCAAGGATGCTTGTCTGAATTGGGAGATGTTGAAAGGGCAATTTCAGCAGGGGAATTGAAAAGGAAGAAAACAGGCGTGAGAGAGACAGAGATCAACTGGGCAGTATTTGGAGATTGTTTGAAAAGGGAAAAGTCGGCTAAGACTTCAGCTTTCCAGATGAGGGGACTAGGAATATAGTGTTCACCTACAGTAAATTTAGGAGAATATGGATCATAGATAATGACAAAAAAAAAATGCCCGGTATAACTGAAACCAGAGCTTGGTGAGGCTCACTTGGATAAATAAGCTGAAGTTCAAACTACATTAAAAGAAGACCTAGAACATTTCCTCAGGAAACATATTCATGTGTAGGTAAGTATGAGACAAAGCAGATAGGTAAAGAGAGAGATTCTACCGATGAGACAAGAGTCAAGGAAAACTCTTACAGGTAGGAAGATATTAGAAAAAACACAAGGGAAGTGAGCAGGTTTAGCAGAGGACTTATGGGTTAATGACGTAATGAGCCAGGAGCAGATCTGGAGGTAAGCCAACTTTTTGGTTGATAGAACATACCAAGGGACATGTCTTAAAGTTGTATGTGCATAGCATGCAGTTGTTACTTGGAAAATATATTGAATTCAAAGTGGCCTCAATAGCTGTTGAAGGTTCCAAAGAGCCTACCTTCATTTCCCAACCTTTCTTTGTACTGTACTGTCACTAGTTATAATGAGATGAAATTTGTCTTTGGATAGTGTACAGAACTCTTTCTACATTAAGTAAAATAATTTACCTGTACCCTCTTAGATGTTTATATTCCTAAATAGAGAAAATATACTATGTTTAGTTATCCCTTATTTCCATGGTCAATTCAATTTTCTCTCCCTTTCTCTCTCTGTACCTCCTCTCTTCCCAATGTCATTAAGTATAAGATATAATTTAAATATAAAAAAGTTATACAACAGAAAACTGTATAAAATTCTGTCCTGGCACCATAAATTAGCTTAATCCTCATGTCACCCTAAAAACAAATGCTTAAAATGTTATAATGCATTGAACAATCTCATAAAAATTACCAAAGAAAGATCCACAATAATATGAAGAAGAGTGGCCAGCGAAAAACCATTTCCCATGCATGCCATACATAATGCTAGCTATTAACAAATCTAATCTCAGCTACTATTCCAGCAACGTAGAGGAGTAGATAATTTCATCCCCATTTTATAGTTGAGAAAACAAAATATCAGGAAGCTTGAGTAGCACAGCTATTAAGCTGAGGGACCAGGCCTAAAACAAAATCTTTTCCGTATCACAGCCCGAAAGTTTTTCACTACACTATAATATAGACCTCTCAATTTACAACAACCAGCGTACCAGAATTTGTCCTCTACCAATGACTCTGAAAGATAAAATAATGTTCCTTTTAACAACAGCAGAGTAGAAACAGGGCAAGTTGCATTACTGCCAGTAGCAGACAACATAAGTCTATATTACACGTACACTAGAATGCAAATCCAATGCAAATTTTAGGACTATTGTTAGAAAGTTAAAAAAAAAAAAAAAGATAATGAGAAGTACCTAATGCAGAGCAATTTTATGATGAATTTTCAAATAAATACCTGGAGGCACAAATACTACAAGGGAGTCCATCTCCCCCCCACAAAAAAAATCCCTGTTCTAGAACACCTACAACCACTGAAATGAAATAGTAATTAGAAGAGCCTCAGAAAATGTTACCATCTTTTTCAGTTAAATGTTTTCCAAGGAAGCGAGAATGCTTTTATCCAACAGGTCATATTGGAGTAACTCTAATTTTATTCATTTTTCTTTGCTTTTCCAGTAGCCAGATCTCATGTACATGTGTGTGTGTGTGTGTGTGTGTGTGTGTGTGTGTGTGTGTATCAAAAAAAAGGGAGAGAAAGAAAAGATAATGTGTTAAAATATCAAGTTCTAGTATTTGATTCTTTAGTCTAATCTTTTAAAATATATTTTTAGTTGTAGATGAACACAATAATTTTGTTTAATTTATTTATTTTTATGTAGTGCTGAGGATTGAACCCAGTACCTCACTCATGCAAAGCAAGCACCCTACCACTGAGCTACAAACCTCAGCCCCCTTGATGTCTAATCTTGAGAAAATATATACAAAATGTTTTTTATACTATAAACTTCCACACAGATGAAGGCATCAGTATGACTATTTGATTTTCTACATGGGCATGTCTTCATTATTCTTACCTCTACACATTTTGGATATTTAAAATGAATGTGAAGAACTGGTTCCACCATAATGAGGACTTGTTGAAAGTGAAAAGTGAGTACTTAACATCAGGCAGAGTCAGAAATTTAAGAACTAAAGACTCTGAAGGCAAATTTTGAGTTTGTAGGTTTTTGTAATAGAAGTGTTGAAGAAAAAAAAATCAGATTTGAGTTATAGCAGCAAAGAAAGATTCCATTCAGGAAATATTTCAATAAGGGAAACGGGACCTCAATGGACAACTGAGTTTAATTCCTAATGCAGCAAGGACGAGTCAGGATTTATAGCCAAAGAGCAGTCAGGCAAGTCTGCTGATGGTACCATCATTAGTAGAGGGATTCTAGTTAAACCTACCTAACAGGATTCCTGCTGAAGGAAGACTAGAATGGGCCAGATATCAGTTGGGCATAGTAGGGGTTGAGGAATTTGATCAGATTTAAAAAGAGATCAGATATTAAAGGTGGAGGATTTTCTATAACTTGTCTTATGGTCTTTGCTGATAGGATGATGCAAGGACTAACACGGAAGTTCAAGGTCAAAACCTAATTGAGAAAAGGGATCAAAGGTACCTGACTTAGATTTAGTCAAGAGAAAGACTTTGTCAGAGGTGAAGTATATTGGAGCTGAGCAGCTCAGGGAAATTTAACATCTGCTGGTAGGAAAATCCTCCATGTGGATAATGCAGAGAGCAGATGGCAAAGAACAGGTAAGAAAAAACAGTAAGCAACACAATTGGGCAGATAGACAGACTTGAAGAGATGAATAAACGAATTGTCAAGAATTAAGTTTGAGGTTATAACCACTACAGGAATAGCAAGAATACAATATTCTTGAAGTCTATCTTGTTGGAAAGCAAAAATGGATAATGTAATGTTTATATTTTACAATTTGACCGATCCCTTTTAATCAATAGTGAATTTAGTGAATCTGAAAACTATACATAGTGTAACAGCTATAGCACAGTATGTGCTCTATAAGGGAAAGTCTGTACTCTCTCTAAACCCCCAAATTGTTTTTAGACGTATTGTACATTTGCTATTATGTATATTTTCATTTTACCACCTTATTTGAAATAAATTATGTACCCTTTTGTGAGTAAGTATATATTAATTCATTTAATATTAAAAATCTGTGATACTAGACCTACCTTTAAATTTTCCAGAACTAATCCGAGAAGCAAATTATAATTTTTAGGGCATGCCAAGTGCATTTTTCCATTTTCCATTCAATCTATCCAGTAGGCTTTTAGGTCATAGATAGAATTTGACCATATAAAATTTCAAGAGCTACTCCATCTTCCCTAATTTCTGTTAAATCTCCCCAGTGTTCTGTGTGTCTGTAGAACATATTTACTTGAATATTAATTGAAGACTTCACTGTGTATAAGAAACTTTGCTTTAGTGCAAGAATAAAAATGAAATAAAAACAAGCCTCTGCCACATGGAGCGTTCTCACATTACTTCACTCTGTAAGGAGGAAAGAGTGGCTGTATGGACTCCTCTTTCATAAGAATCATTTTAACAGGAGCTCACTCAACATACATAGAAGGGAACAACTTTTTTTTTAATACCTCTTCCACTGGTCTATATGTTGCTTACCACAGTAGCCTGTTCTGGAAATATAATTTGAAAGTCCAAGTACTCCCATATAGAATTAAAGATAATTTTGTTTAGAAGAAACAAAAGTTACTTTTTAATACTTTTTAAGAATCGGGCAATCATGTTGTTACACAGAAGCAAATAGACAAAACCATACCCTCTAACAATTCCAAATGTTAAAATGTTTGGCAGGATTTAAATCCTACCAGATTTAATGCAAATCTGGACTGTTGTGGTTTTTTTGTATTAAAGAGAGAGCAGATGTCTTACTCTCCAGAGGATGGCAAGTTCAAAACCAGCCTCACCAACTTAGCAAGGCCCTAAGAGATTCAGTGAGACCCTGTCTCTCAATACAATCAAAAAAGAGTTGAGGAAGTGGCTCAGTGGTTCAGTGCCTCTGGATTTAATCCTTGGTACCACCGCACCCCCAAAGACATGGATGTTTTTAAATCATAGAATCAATAGGCCAAAAAGGCAGCAATCTTTATGCATTTATAAATATTTATAAAAGAAAATGAAAACTAATTAATATATTTCCAAACCAGTTCACCAGATCCCTGGTGAACAGCCATCTTCTAATACCTGTCTTCAAGTTTGTTTGTTTTTTTTTCTACCAACTGTAACAACTGCCAGCTTGTCAAATGATGTAGCTTTTTCTTCCCCATGGCAACAGATTCCTGTCCTGAGTGACAGGATTTCCATATTGACAACTGGAAAATGTCCCAAATAACTCTGAGAAGCACCTGGAGTTTAATTTCACATCTTAACATCCAGAAGGAGTCTTTTTTATTATTTCTCACATGTTAAAGTGAAGTTATTTATATACCTCACAACTGATGGTGTGATGACAGCCAAGCTAAGCAGAGAGTATTTGAAAGATTCAATAAACTTAGCATCCCTGGAAATGGTAAACTAATGTCTTTCAGAATATTTGAATGATCTTCCTAAAATAACTTGGAATTTTAAGACATACTTGCATTTCATAACAGCATCTAGTCTCCTTAACAACAAGAAAGGTAAGATTGGAATAATGTGCCATAAAAGACCTCAAGCTTTCCATGTCAAAGTGTAAGTAAATGCTAGAGAACAAGTGAAAAATAACATATTTCTGCTGCAGAATAGGTATCTTTTAACAAAAGAGAAAGAACCATATTTCTTTCTCCCTAATGGTAACTCTTTATCACTAAAAATAGCACACTGAAAACTGACAAAGTGGAGTGTTTCTGAATAAGTCTGAATTATAGATAGTGACCTGAATAGGAGCCATGACCATTATTTAAAATCATGCACATTGGCAATCCCTGTTAGGAATATAGTAATCCCTCAGCTGTCTAATTCTCTCTCTCTCTCTCTTTCATATGTGTGTGTATGTATGCACAATTTTATTTGAGAGGTATGATTTTTCTGGTTTTGGCATACAATTTAAAATCTTGTTTTCTATCTAGTGACACAGATTGCTTTTCAGATTCTGCATTAGATTTTTCTAAAACTAGAAATTAACAACACTGTAATAGACTTCCATAAAACTGGAAATTAATACTCTTTCTTTATATAATTTCCATGTATAGCACATCTTCTTTCTCTTCCGTCTTGTTTTGAAAAAAAAAAGAAAAACTAAACAATATGCATTTGTCATATAACAACTTTATCCATTTCTTATTTACAGCATCAAAGGCTTTCTGACCAAGACTGTATTTTGTTCTCAGATCAAAGGTTAACCTGCAAGTGTTTTTTGATTACTTGATACCAGCTGAAGACCTCACTGAAAGGTTCAACAAAATATTGACCTCTCTCCTCTTCCCCAAATTAATGCTTGTGCCCTTCCTCTTTTCCTCCTGACTGAACTGGGAATGTCCCTCACAGAAATCTGCTGGCTGCAAGTGCTGGATGTACTACTGGTTTGCTTCTCTTTCATCTCTCAGAGCTCAGGAACAAGAGAGATGCTGGAGAGGGCCAAGTCCATGAAAGCATACCAGTACAGCAGATCATAGCTAATTCTTGTACAAAAAACAATGCCAAAATTTCAATGTTTTTTTCCCCACAGTGGTTGTGAAACATTAGTGAGCTGTGATTTTTCTTTTAACAATTTTAAGAATTTAGTAGAGTTTTCTCATGGTGGCAGAAGATTAATTTCAAAGGTGAAATTAATTAATTATTAATTTTAAAATTAATAACAGTAGGAATAATGGCATGGCCATGGTTACTATTTGGTTCTCCATTTCTATGTAGGTAGCTACTGGCATCTGGTTGGTAGAGCCCAGGGGTGCTGTTAAACTTCTTTCAATGCACAGGAAATTCTCTCTGTACAGAGGACTGGCAAGCCTCAAATGTCAATAGCACTGACTTTAAGAAATTTTGCTTTAGCCAGGCGTGGTGGCTCATGCTTGTAATTCCAGCACTTAGGGAGGCTGAGACAGGAGAATCGCGAGTTCAAAGCCAGCCTCAGCAACGGCGAGGCGCTAAGCAACTCAGTGAGACCCTGTCTGTACATAAAACACAAAATAAGGCTGGGGATGTGGCTCAGTGGTTGAGTGCCCCTGAGTTCAATCCCCAGTACCAAAACAAAAAAGAAAGAAAAAAAAAAAAGAAATCTTGCTTTAAACTAACTGATCTATGGTACCTGGAGAAAATTTTACACATTCTTTGTTTCTCTTTTTCATGACTTCATCCTGTAGTGTCCTCCCCTCCCTGTCATCTCCATTCCTTGGAATCCTATTTGTCTCTCCAGGCACAACTCAAGATCCACTGAAAAGCAAGTATTGGGCTTTTATATAGCTTGGAATGCTCCAACAAACTACATCTCTAATTAGATATTAAATTCCAAGAAAATCCATATGGTTTCTTTTTCTTTTTGGTGGAATAATTCATAAATAGTAACTTTAATGATTGAAATGAATTGATTCAAACTGGGTTTCTGTGCTTTATATATAGACCTTTCTTTTCCAAATATCCTAATAATTCTGAACTTGGTGATCTTTTTTGGGAAGTGGAGTAGTTGTTAAGTGAGAAACAACTGGATCCTTCCAAAATTGAGAAGAGAATACATATTCTGTCTCTCATTCCATGCTTCTTGGGTGATACTCCAGCATATTCCTTATAATTTTATATAATTGAATTTTATGTATAATTCAATATGATTTCATATAGTTTCTTCATGCACGTAAGGGCAGATGTGCCTCAGTTTCTTTATTGGTGACCTAAGTTGTGAAATTCGGGATATATGCAGCAAAATACTATAAAGATAATTAGCCTAACTCCATCAGTTGAAGATACTTAAGCTCAGAATAATTCATAATTATAGCAAACCTAAATACTGCTTATTTTGTGCTAGTCATTATTAAACAAAGTTAGTACTATTATCATATTCTTTTAACCAAAAAATATTAAAAGTAAAGATTTTAAATGACTTATCAAAGGTCTTAGAGATAGAGTGGTATTTCCAACTCAAGCCATAGATCTGCAATATTTATGTTTTACACATGTATACTACATTGCTGCTCCATTAAAATTTTGCTTGTGGTCACAAGTTCGGAGAAAAACTAGAATAAAATAAAATAATATCTTCTCTCTCCAAAGAGTATTCATACTACTCTATAGTACTATTTCTGTTTATTGGGAAAAAATCCCTGAAAAAGGAGAAATAACATTTTTCACCCAAAATCAAAAAGCCATACAGAATTAAACTTATATTTGCAAAATAAAGTATGTTTTTAATTTATTGGTTTTTCCCTTAAAATTGTTGACCTCTAAGCAAATTGCCTTGTAAAGGATAGCTAGTTAACATAAATTAGTAAGAGAATTATTTTCCAAATTTTTATGTTCTTTATCTTCAACCTTATTTACTTGGCATATGCAAAGTTCAAGAAGACAAACATATATCTGAAATGTCAATTTCTGTATTAAAAATTAAAAATAAATTCATCTCTTAAGACTACGAGTTAACTCACTGTTCAGCATTTAATATATTTATAATACTCATTAGAAGCACTTTTATTTTTATTTGTTGAATAATACAATTCAAGAACTTTTTTATTTGTAAACATTTGCTATTGGAAGACCCTTTGTAATCCATTTTCTAGCCATTTCTTAAAGTTATCTCCTTGAGGACTGGGGTTGTGGCACAGTCATAGTGTGCTCGCCTAGCATGCGTGAGGCACTGGGTTCGATCCTCAGCACCATGTAAAAATAAAATAAAGATATTCTGTCTGCCTACAACTAAAAAATAAATATTAAAAAAAAGTTATCTCCTTCAACCACTCAGTCTTATAGCAACATTTGTGATAAAATACATTCCTAAAGTAAAAAAATAAAAAGCCAACTCCACAAGTGTCATCTTTTGAAGAATAAATTTGTATGTGAGAATATTGAAAGTTTTTTAGAATTCTGTAGCGAGGAGATTAATATAATTTGACCTAATCCACCACATACAGATTTTTATAGTTGTGGTTTTTCTTTATGTAGCATGGAAAACATGTATGGCTAATTGGTAACTTAATTCAGGAAACACTAGTGTATAGATCATGAATAGAAGAGGCAAGTCATAGAATGAGAGGGAAGTTGCATAAGAAAAGCAAGGTGTACAAATACTAAGAACTAGGATTGCTGAATCGTGTAAAAAGATGTCTGTCCCCTAATGTTCATTTCTGCATTATTCACAATAGCCAAAATATGGAAATGACCTAAGAGTCTACTGAGAGATGCCTGGAAAAAGAAAATGTTATACATATGTTCAATGGAACATTATTAAGCTCTAAAATTATAAATCCTGAACTTTGCAACACAGGGATGAACCTAGAAGGCATTATGCCAAGTGAAATATGCTAGACACAGAAGCAAAACACTGTATGATCTCATTTATCTATGAAATCTGAGTCAAATTAATTCATCCTTTTACTCCATAAAGGAAGCCCCACTGAACAGCATATGACAGGAGGCCTTCATTTCAACATGCTAATGGACAGTGAAGTAGCTACTGCATGAGGCATCTCATCCCATTACAAATTGACCAAACCCAAATCAATCCATTCACATCCCTATTCTCAATTCAGGTCCTTCTCTCTTATCCTTTGCTTATGTAAAATATGTGACACACTTTACCTATGAATTGAGCACAGATCCATCTCTCTTCAGTAATCTATCACATCAATCTAATTATTTCATTTGTTAATTCTTTACCCATAAATGTCACATAGTATAATAGTCAATTTGAATTGTCAACTTGATTGGATTAAAGATGTCAAAGATTAAGAGGCTTCTGGGTGTGTCAATGAGAGTGTGTCTAGGAATGACTGGTATGTGGGATAGCATTGGAGACCCTCCCTAAGGATGGAGACTTGGATGGAGTACAAGTTGGAAGAACAAGGAAGCAACAGCAGATTGCAAGTTCCATTTTTCTTGAATGGAGATTTTGATTGCTACTATGATCACCTGAGGACATCATACTCACTCTTTCATTTTCAAAGCAGACTCTGCCAGTGATTCTCTGGGGAGTTTCCAGAAGTCTTCAGTCTCAGACTGGGGTAACATTGTTGATCCTTCTTGTTATGAGGCTTCAGCATCTTGGACTGTGTAGTTACTGGCTCCTCCTGCTCTCCAGCCTACAGACAGCCATTGTAGACTATCCACTTCTGGTAGTATAAGGCAATCTAATAAATCCTACCCTATCCTGTGCCTTTTTTTTTTTTCTTATGGTGCTAGGTATTGAACTCAGGGCCTTATGCATGAGAGGCAAGCTCTCTACCAACTGAATTATATCCCTAGCCTAAATCCTCTTTTTTTAAAATCTTACCTCTGTTGGTTCTTTTCCTCTAGAGAAACAGGACTGATATACATATGATCTCCTAAACATTTATAAAAAAAACATTGGAACAAGATTGAAGAAATATATTTCTACTTATCACTGTAGCCCAATGCTAGGTACAAAATAAATAGCATACATTTTACAAGCAAATGAGGCAATATCTTAAGAAGACAATATGTCATTTTAATAATGTTAACTTCAGGTGTTTTCTTTTTAGTAGTGTCGTAAGATTTTCTTAATTCTTTACTTAAAAAGTGTCTTTGAAATAAGAAGGTAGAAAATAGTAGCTATCACAGAAAATTAACTAGAGAAAACCATAGTGATGATTTCAAATACTAAATATAGATCTCTAATCATCTTGAAAATACCAAAACAACATGAAAAGAAAAATAGGAGATTTGTTTATACTATTTCTTGCTTGCTTGCTAATATCTAATATGATATAAAATTATTTTAATATAATATCTTTTCTCTCTGTCATCACCCAGTTCCATATCAATGTATATAACTCTAGTTATTCTTATTTGGGAAGATTTTCACTGAAAATTTTATATTCAATTTCATCTGTGTTTTTTGATTCTCATCTTTTATTCAAGTAAAAAAACAAGCCAAGATTGTTGAGCAACTGAGCCAGTTTTCAAAGGATTAGAAAAAGTCTGGTCCTCTTTGACTAGAATCTAGAGGTTTAAAACATTATCTTTTAAGAGTGTTAGAAAATGAATGCTTACTAGCAATAAATATTTCTAAGAGAGGATTTACACAAAACTATGATCTGCTATTTTTCCATCAGAGATACATTTAGTGCAATGGTTAAGTATAAGGACCAGGACCCAAGACTATCTGGGTTTAAATTTTTGCCTGCCTCTATGATGTGGGCAAATTATTTAACTTCTCTGAAACTACAGGTCTGGAAGCTCTCAAAATAAGATCTTCCTCTCCATTTTACTTAGTCTCTCAAGTAGCAGGGTGCTGAAAAAATGGGGCAATCAAGGAAAATTTGTCTTATTTTTTTAAATAAGCACTTGTGTAACTACATGCCAGCCATGTTCTAGCAACTTCACAAAGGATGCTGCACATAATCCTCATACAAACCTGGTGACCCAGGTAGTACTATGACCAGCATTTCATTGGCAAAAAAATTTGGGCATAGAGAAGCCAATGATAGGAACTGAGATGGAATATTGGCAGGCTGGCTGCTGAGGCTGTGCACTAAAACCACTGGGAACTACTGACCTTGGTAGTCAAAGAAACTTGAAAAACATGTTTAAATATGTTTCTCTGTAACAAGAAAATGGAGAGTTTTTTAACACACTGAATTGCCTTATTGAATCTCTAGAAATGTGTATGGTAATTAGTGTTTTCCCAGACTGTTTGAGTGAAGAATTGAAAATATATATATATATGATTTGTTTCAAGAATTCTCTTTTAGGAATTGTGCTTCTTGAGATAAGCCTCAGGAGGAACTACTTTAAAAATAAAATAACAGCTTAAATTATATAGATTTGGTTTCCATAAAAGGGCTTCATTAACAGATTAAAAAACAGCAATAAATGACTTAAATTCAAAAATACTAAATGTCAGTTCTACACAAACTACTATGAAAGAAATAGGAAGTCTATTTAGATTTATTAATTTTAAAAATTTTAAACTTAGATTATTTTTAATTAAACAATAGGAAAACCATTTATTTCAGCCTTGAAAAATGCAATTAAAAAGCTGTCTGCTTAAACTTGTTTAAGATTCCAGGGCACTTTTTGCAATTCTGAGTACTGTTATCTACTTTGAATAATTGTTTCCCTCCCACCTAACTCCCTTTAGAATGTCAGTTGAAAGATATTTCTATTGTAAATCATTATCGTTATTGTTCTTATTAGGCAATTGATCCATTAACTTTTAAAGGTGATGCATTTCAATACTGGATAAAATATTTATTTTTATATAATCTCATTAAGAGATCTCTGGAGTCTTCAGGATAATATGATCTACATGAACACTGAATTAATAATTGTGAGTGCTACTAGGCTTAACTGGGAAAATAACAGACAACACTCTATTGTAATTATGAACATGTTCATAATCCTTTAGAGTCTACAAAGTGCCTTCTTAAATTTTATCCACAATCTTCATGAAATAGTAGAAACAAATTGTCCTCATTTTCTAAGACAACAAATTTGGGCTTTGGAAAATAAGTAATGCATAGAAATTCTTTCAAATAATAGGAAAAATAAGATGTGCTTTATTCTAAATTTTCTAAACTTAATACTCCTTCATGGATTACTTTTAATTAAATTTTGTATTTAGAAGTATGTAAATAATACAAATATTAATATACTAAAGGATGAACATTATTCACATATCTTATTTGTCTGTCTTACTGTTTTTAAATAAACAGATTGTGGTGAGAAGATACCTTCTGACATTGTAGTCTAAGTTTGCTTTGTGTAGAAGCCATTCTGGAAAGGGGTTGTATCTTTCCTTGATTAAAAAAATGCTTCTCCTTAGGTTCATAGACCTGAATTCCTAACACAAAGCTTAAAGGAATGCATCATGAATGAATAAATGAAGGAAGGAAAGAACGAAAGAGAGAAATGCAGGAAAGGATGAGAAAAAAAATTGAAGTGTACAAACACACTGGTGTTTGTCCTAAAATGGGAAATGCATTCAGTTTCCACTACTCTCCTCTTCTTCCTATTCTTTCTCACCCCATCCCACACACTCCAGTTACACTCAATGTAAACCTCTCCCACAAGAGTTTGGTTCCTGGCTTTGTGAGAGCTTAGCTAAATAACACAGAGTGTAGAGAATCAATATCATCAGGCCAGGCTATTGTGTGTGCTCTTTGGCATGTGTGATGTTTCAGAGCAAAAGAAGTCATCTCTGTGCCAGCTGTATTTGTAGCTATTAGGGAAATGGACTCTCCTTCAGGGAATTCAGAGGAAAGGGCACTTAATGAAGACTTGAGCCTATCCAATCCACAGTTCTTAAACAAGCTCTTGGCAGTACGCTTCATTGTGTTGCCATGGCAGGCTGTATGATATTTTCTCATTAAACAAATGTATTTTTTTTCAAGAGCTTGGGTTACTTTTTAGTAGATAAAAAGAGTGGCAAACAGTGCTTTCCATTTTCATCCCCAAGATCAATTATCATAAGTCTCTTTATCATAAATGTTAAAGCAAATTAAAAATATCTAATGATGTTCAGGACCACAGGTCCTGAGCTGCTAGTCAGGTGATTATAAATAAGTAGAATTCCAAATAGAAACAAATAGAAACTAGCCAGAGAGCTAGTATAAATAGGATCTTATTTACACATCAAGTGCTGGCTTTTGGAAAGCACACTGTGTCACCTATGAAACTTTACTGTTCTTAACTTATACTGCGGTAACTCTGTTGCCAGAGTATGAGTTGGTTCTGGGGCAGGACATGGAACCTAACAGCCTGAAGAGCGTAGAGCATGACTTCACCCAGTGGCGATATCATAAACCTTCAGCAAGCCACCTCAGCTTTACTAGCCTCAATTTTCCTATAACCTAACTGGGATAATAGGAAAGTAGGACATTGAACTTTTCTATAATCCTGCCTTTGTGATATCAGAAGCAGAATAGCTTCAAGAAACAATATTCAAGCTGAGGCCATGGGAGGAAAAGTCTGGATTTGAATGGGAAAAACAATCATTATAGATGAGACTGTCAAGAAATTGTAGATATTGTATTACAAGGAATTGTATGCTGGTGACACAGAAGTCACCTGGAATAGAGGAAAGGCCTAGGGAGAAGATTTCCAGCTAGATGTTATTTTCTTTTCTTTTTTTTTTTAATGAACATAGAGACAGTGAATAAAATGTCAGTGGGTAAGAACAAAGGGAAGGGAAAGTTGTCTCTAGTTGAGTCTCAGAGGAATGTGGATCATGTATGACTAAAAGCATATGAAGCACAGAGAAAACCGAATGTATCTTTCCAATTTGGAGATAGGAAGAAAGAACCGTGAACCTACCCCACATGGGTAGAATCACAGTTAGCTCTTATGAGATCATGGTTTGCTCTCTAGCTCCTAGCCCTTCCTTTCCCATTGCCCCAACCAACGTGGTCAAACTCTTCCTGCAGCTCTTCTCACCCTCATTATGCAAGACTGAAGTTGGAGAGAGTGAAAGAACTGAGCTGAAGTTGAAGAACTGAGTTGGAGTGCGTTGACCAACAAAAAGGGGCTCCAGGTGGTCCAGTGGGAGGTTGAGGGGATCAACTTCTCATTTTTCAACTTGTTAGCTGTCAGTTTTGGTTTTATTCTTAGACATTGCATTTAACATTAACCTCACCAAGCCCTGAGACAGCCTCGGGTCATTCCTTCCCAAGATCCCAGCACTCCACACTGGTCACAGTTTTATATTTGAGTCATTTTGTGTCTCATGGCACTAAGCTGCCAAAGTCTAAGCTGTAAGTCAGTTACCTCTAGTAATTGATCTCTTCATTCATTCACTAAGCTGTAAGTCAGTTACCTCTAGTAACTGATCTCTTCATTCTGCACATCAGACTTCTAACCTATTTCCTCATATCATCGAGCTCACAGTAATTTTTTACGTAAGAAAGACTTTTAGTGTTTTATACTGTATTAATTCAACTCACCGAAGTTAGAAATTCAAAACCCTGCTTTGTCAGATACTGAAGGGTAGCTTGCAAATTCAATTCAACTTATAAAATTCAGCTTAAAAACCAAGAAACATAATGGCCTTTAAAAGGACTTAGAATACTACTTAGTCACATATACAAAGATAAACAATTCAAGCACTTAAAAAAAACTATGAATAAAATATAGTTTAGATTCTTTTTCAAGAATTTTGGCTTTCTGATGAAAAGCTTTCTCAAGTATTAACTTTTTTTATTATTAAATCCAAGAAATTAACTTTTAATATGGTACAATTTGAATTTGGATAAATATCCATAACATATGTAAATAAATGTAGCAAGATTTTAGCAAATCACCATTCTGAATCAGTCACTCAATAACATTTTAAATTGTATTTATAAGGCTGCCATTCAAACATGTCAAATACTATTAAATTTTATATTTATAAAAATTGCTATCTAGATTCCATCCCAAGATAAGAAATAATCTATTTTCCTTAAAATACACCTGCATTTTATTTTATTTTCCTAGAGTTTAAAGATGCATTAACACTAAAAAGTATGCACATATGCAAAAGTTACATATGGCTAGAAATTTTGACTGGTCATAGTTTCTACACTTCAGAAATGTAGCTCTTTTCTCATCACTTGAAATTAAGTCAGATGTTATCCTAAATATTTTGGAGTGTTGTCTTCTCATCATTTTACTGAGTGGATGCTTACTGGTGACTCAGACAGAATAGGCTCTATCTGAAGCTGTCATGTGAAGTGTTACATAACACCATGAGGAATATGATATGAGTCATATAACCCTGACTCCTTTTTACAAATGCACATATCATCTATCCCTTCTCTATCTACTCATAAAGTCTGTACCATCTATCAGGGATAACTAAGTGAAGAGTTTGGATTTATTTGCCCATATATATATGTTGAACATTCACATTATATTTTAAAGTTAATGCTAAAATATTTGGTTTAATAAAATAAAATATCTGCTAAAATATAGTAAAACGTGAAAATATCTTTCTGACGACTTTAAAGAATCTTAAACTCAATGGATTTCTGCATTTACTCTATCTGTTCACTTTTCAGAACTGCACAACTAACATGGATATTAAGATTTAAAAGATTCATTCCTGTAGTGAAAGTTATGGCCAATAAGTTGATGACTCACAATTCTTTTTCTCCAGGCCAGAACTACTTTCTATGATTTTAACCCTATGAATTATGTAGTCAATATTTCAACTTGGATATCTTTTAGTACCTCAAATAAAACTTACCTAAAAACTGAATTAATTACCCTATCTTTATTGGGAACCCACCTTAAAGGTTCCCAATTCAATTCACAGGTATTCACCAACATGCTTAAGAAAGATATCTAATGGTTGCATGAATCTTTCCAAATAGATGTCCTGCCTCCCCTACACATGCATGACCAATCAAGTGTTCATGCTAACCTGTAAGTATATTTTAAATATACAATTCTCTTTCTCACTTTATTGAAATTGGTCTTTCAGTTTCAACTCTTACTTCCTGAAATTAATATCCCTTACAATATCAAATAATCTTTCTAAAAGGATAAATCTGCTTATAAGAGCCCCCAGAGTAGATTGCAAAGATCCTTCATTGCAATCAATTATAATAATAATTTGATTTTAAGAAAGTTTATTCTTTCAAAACTTGAATTTGGCTTGCTCATGTGACATATTTTAGCTAAGGGACATTGATAAGCATGACAACAGAACCTTGAAAGGTTCTTTACAATATTGGTTCTTGTGTCTTACAGCTCTTATAAAACTTGCCCCACCATATAAGAAAGTTCAGGTTAGTCTGCTGAAAGATAGGGGAACACATGTGATATAAACAAGTCATCTCTGTGCAGATCTCTTAGTCCAATCAGTCTTACCCACTCTTATCAGCTAACCAAAGAACAGAGTAAGACCAGTTGAAACCAAGAAAAATACTCCCTTATTGACCATAGACAAAATTTTCAGTTCACCACGTTGTGAGCTAAACAGTTGTTCTTTTCAAGCATTAAGTTGTGAGATGGTTTGTTTCTCATTAAAAGATTAACAATACAAGTTCCTCTAATAAAACTTATCAATTCTATCTCATTATCCTAAAAATACATTGCAGAGTTATGGAAAAAAGAAAGAAAGAAAGTATGGTTGCAAAAGGTATGCAAAAAAATAGTTGCTGAAAAAATCTACAAATTGCTACAAATGTAAGCCTACAGATCCAAGGAGCATCAAACATAATAAAGTCTAAAGAAATCTATCCAAAGAAACATAGCCAAAATTATAAAATATAAAGACAATGAAAAATACTTGAAAGCAGTAAAAACCAAATGACATTACCTAGAGAAAGGAAATTTTTTCAATGAAAGAGGATTTCTTATCAGGGAAAAAAAAGATCCAAAGGAAAGGACATAATATTTTTAAGTATAAAAAGAGAATTTTCAACTCAGAATACTATGCCTCATGAAAATACTCTTTAGGAATAAGGGAAATAAACAGACTTTCTCAGAATAACGTAATTTAAATTAATTCTTCACCAGCAGACCATTCATGAAAGAAGGGCTAGATAAAAGTTTTTAAAATATAAAAAATTAATAAATAAAGACTTTTTTAACATAAAGCAAAAAGAAATACATGAAGCTGGGCATGGTGGCTCAAGCCTGTAATCCTAGCACTTAGGGAGGCTGAGACAGGAGAATAGCGAGTTCAAAGCCAGCCTCAGCAACGGCGAGGCGCTAAGCAACTCAGTGAGACCCTGTCTGTACATAAAACACAAAATAAGGCTGGGGATGTGGCTCAGTGGTTGAGTGCCCCTGAGTTCAATCCCCAGTACCAAAAAAGAAAAAGAAAAAAAGAAATACACGAAAAGTAGAAATGTGAATGAACAGAATAAACTTGCCTTCTCTTGAGTTTTTTTACATATGGAGACATAGAAAGAGGTTTCTATACTTCATTTGAATTGGTAAAATTGTGCCACCAGGGCATTATTATAATTGATGCATACATAATTCAATACTGAAAGCGACCACTTAGAAAGTTATACAAATCAATGCACTAAAAAAAATCCTTTAGATAAGTCGAAATGTGCTTCTGATATGTGTTTATATAAATCACATGAGGCAGAAAAATTAAAATAGGTAAACAAATAATAAGGGAAAATTAAACTATAATGAATCAGATATTACATTAAATGTAAATGTCTAAACAACAATTAAAAAGAGATTAGGAGAATGGATTAATAATTAAGACCTAACTATATATAATGAAAAAAATTCATTTCAAATATAACTATATAGGTAGTTTACAAATGAAGGAGAGGAAAAATATGTATCTTTCAAACATTAATGAAAAGAAAGCAGGAGAGTTAAACAACTACAAGACAAATGAGATTTCAAACCAAAGAAAATTTCCAGAACAAAAAACTACATTATATAATGTTAAATAGAAAAAATCAACCAAGAAAATAAAGCGGTCCTAAATATTCATGCACACACAAAAGAGCAGCAAAATATGTGAAGCCAAATATGATAGAGGTAAAAAGAAAAATAAAGTATATTTGTACTATTTGTAGTATATATTCACAAATATTGTTGGTGATTTGCACATACCTTTTAAGACAGAATAATTAGACAAAATTAATAAGGATAGAAGAAAGTTAGTGATATCATCAACCAACAGGATGACATGTATAGACTACTAATCTCTAACAACGTAATGACATTCTTGTTAGGAGTTCAAAAAGCATATACCAAGGTAAGCCATATTTTATATTTTTCCAGAGCAAATCTCAGCAAATTTACAAAACAAACCCATACAAAGTGTATTTTCTGATCTAAATCAAATCAAACTAAAAATCAATAACAAAAGGGTAATAAAATATCTACACAGTAATACTAAAGAAAATTCTTCTAAATAATTCACAGATCATAGAAAGTATCAAGGGATATAAAATATACATGTAGCTGAATAAAAATAAAAATACAACATATCAGATTTGTGAGGTGCAGCTAAAGCAGTGTTGAGAGGAAAATTTATAACACTAAAATGCATTTGAAAAGAAGAAAATTCTCAAATCAATAATTCAAGCTCTTTATAAACTTGAAAAAAAAGCAAATTGAAAACATGCGGTGGGAGTAAATAATCTTAAGAATTGTTTCTATAAAATCAATAGTGAAAATCAATGAGGCAAAATTTATAGAGATCAATTGCACTAACAAACTACTAGGGAGAAGAAGAAAGAAAGAAAAAAAAAACCAAGAAATACAAGTTATTGATCTAAGAAGTGAAACAAGACATATCAGTACAGGCCCTGCAGATATCAAAATGACAAAAAGAATAATTAGACAAAAAGAATAATTAGACCATGGAAAACTCTACACCCAAAAATCAAATACTTAAATGAAAAAGAACTATTCTTCAAAGAGTAGCAACAACCACAACTCAGAAAATATGAAATACTTTGTTAGTAGGGTTCAATAACTATAAAGGAAAGTGAATTCATAATTTAAAAACTCTCTGATAAGAAATCTCTAGTTTAGTATGGTTTCCCTGGAGAATTTTACCTAAAAATTCTTTATTTATTTTTTACAGAAAAATTGACACCAACTTTATACAATTTCTCTCAAAAAATGGAAGAGAAAGGAGTACTTACAAATTCATTATGTAAAGGTAGCCTGACACCACAACTAATAAATGGCAACATGAATAAAAGAAAAGGAAGAGATGACAACTAGTATCTTTCATGAATATCATATAAAAATCCTTAACAAAATATTAGCATATAGAATTCAGAAATATTGAAAAGGATTACATTCATGACCAAGTAAATTTTATGCCAGCAATACAAGATCCATTCAGTATTCAAAAATTAATCATTGTAATGCTCCGTATTAACAGGCTAAAGAAGGAACATCATATTACTACATGAGTTCAGAAAAACCACCTGACAAAACCCTATATCTATTATTTATGTTAAAATCTCTCAAAAATATAGTAGTAAAAGGGAAGTTTCTCAACTTGACAAAGAAAATCTATGAAATATCTTTAGATAAAAATATACTTAACCTTGAAAAATTGACTATTGTTTCTTCCAGGATTAAAAATAACGTGGGGATGTCCATATTAACTGATTTAATTTGACATAGTGCTATAAGTTTTATCCAGTGCAGCAAGACAAGAAAGGCATTTTTTTTTTATCTATAATGAAAACAGTGACACTAAAATAAGAAGAATGCCATGTCATTTAAAACCACTAGGGAAAAAAATAAAGAAAGAAAGAAATTATGAAGTATGATCTAAAATGTATGTAGTATTTGCTTGCTAAAAGTTATAAAATGCTAATAAAAGAAGGCAAATTTGATCCAAACAAATAGAGATACATAATGGGTCTATTGTTTAGAAGAGTCAACATAGTAGAGATGTAAATGCTTCCCAAATATGTATTCAGATTAACTGAATTCCTCTCAAAATCCTAGCAAGATGTTCCACAGATTCAGCTAGATTATTTTAAAATGTATATGATATGCAAATGTAATTGAACAGCAAAAACTGTGTTTAAAAAGATTAAAGAATCAGTCTACTTCATTTAAGGGTCATTATATAACTATAGTTATCAAAACAATTATGTTATTAGTTCAGTTGTAAATACATGGTCAATGGAATGAAACTTAGATATGGAAATCAAACTATACAAGCATTCCAAACTGATTTTTGACAAAAAGTATAAAATTAATCCAATTAAAAAGAGAACTTTTTCAACTAATAATAGTGAAGTAATTACACAGCTCTAGGGGGAGTAAATGAACCTCAGCCCAACTTTTTCATACTACATGAAAATTTACTCAAAGTAGACCCATCTTTTACGTATGCATTTACAAATGTCTTTATCTCCCTGTACAAAGACCATCTGAATTTTCTCTTTCTATCACTACCCTCACTGAACTGGTTAATTAATAAATCTCTTCAAAATTAGTAAAAGATCAACTCAGGCCAGTTTCTGTGTTTTCATCCCAAACCATGACCTGCATGCAGAGAGAGTAACTTCAAATAAATTTTTAAAGAAATAAAAATAACTGCACTTACTGGAACTTAGTAATTCTATGTCTGGGATGGTGTGGAACGAGCTGAAGAATTCACTGAGCCTGAATGAGTGCTCTGAGATGTAGATCGAATTGTTCCTGTTGCCACAACAGATGATAAAAATCTCTATGTGCCTCTTGTCTTCCTGATTCTACAGGAAATGTTCTTGCCTAAATTAACTTCCAGGAGAGTCCTGCTTTTGAGTGTCTCGTGAGTCATGTGGAATCAGAGGGCTCTAAGCTGAGCTCTGGAATTCATTATCCTGGTTCATTGTTCATGGCTGTATGAATCTTCTCTTCTTTGTATATTACTGCATGTTCTTATTTTCTCTGTCCACTCATGGTAGCTTTATAAAAAGTTTTATTTTATTTTTAATTGGCACACAATATTTGAATACATCTATGGGGTATGTGTATACATTATGTATCAATCAAATCTGAATGATTAGCACATGGAACACCATAAATATTTATCATTTCTTTGTGGTAAAACATCCAAAATTCTCTCTTCTAATTATTTGGAAAAAAACATATCATAAATTATAATCACTCTTCTATGCAATAGAACACAAAAAGTTTTACCTACTATCTAAATATAACTTTGTACCCATGTAGCATCATCTCCCCAGTCTCTGCTAACTGCTGTTTTACTCTATTCCTATGAGACTGACTGCTTTAGATTCCACCTATGCCAAGATGATTCAGGATTCTCTGTGTCTGATTTATTTCACTTAAAGTAAGATCTTCTAGGTCCATCAATATCACAAATGATTGGATTTCATCTTTTGTGTGGCTGAACTGTATTCCATCTTGCATACACATAACACATTTTCTTCAGCCATTCATTGATTGATGGGCACTTAAGTTGATTTTATATATTGACTATTGTGAAATATAATGCAGTAAATATGGAAGCACAGATATTTCTTCAACATACTGATTTTATTTACTTTGAGTGTATACCCAGTAGAGGGGTTGTGGGATCACAAGGTAGTTCTTTCTATTTTTAATTTTTGAGGAAGATCTATATTGTTTTTCATAACATCTCTCAAAATTTACAACATTACCAAATGCGTGTAGGAGGTCTCTTTTCTTCACATTCTTGCCAATATTTTTCACCTTTTGTCTTTTTGATAATTGTCATTATAACTGGAGTGAAGTGATATCTCATTTTGATTTTTATTTGCAACTCCTTGATGATTAGTGGTGTTGAGAAGTTTTTCATGTACTTATAGGCCATTTTTGTGTCTTGCTTGAGAAATAGCTCTTTAAGTTTTAACTGTTTTGGATTGGATTATATTATTACTCCCTAATGAGTTGTTTTGAGTTCTTTATATATTCTGGATTAAAATCATTATCAGATGTATAGTTTGCACATATTTTCTCCCATGCCACAGATTGTCTCTTTTCTCTGTAATTGTTTCATTTGCTGTGCAGAAGCTTTTTTTGTTTGATATAATCTTATTTGTCTATTTTTAAAATTTTGCTGCCTGTGCTTTGGGGGTCCTTTCCAAAAAATTCTTGCCTAGTTCAAAGTATTTCTCTAGGTTTTCTTTTAGTGGTTTAACCATATCAAGTCTCATATTTAAGTCTCATCTGTGGCTTTCAAAGGAGAGAGTGGAGCTGGTATTCTCACCACATGAGGCCCTGCATCATGTTATGACTCAACAAGAGTGCCCTCACCAGAGGTCAGCACCATGCCCTTAGACTTTAATAACCTCCAGGGCTTGAGTTGGTTTTTGTAACTAGTAAATAGGGATCTATTTTCATGCTCCTGCAGGTATATATCCAATGTTCCAGCACCATTTATTAAAAGATATTCTTCTTTCCCCAGAGCATGTTCTTGTCCCCTTTGTCAAAAATCAATTTGCTGTGGATGTTTTGGTTTATATCTGGGGTTTTTATTCTGTTCCACTAGCAGGTGTGGCCTTTTTTTATGCCAAAGCTCTACTATTTTGATGATGATAGCTTTGCAGTATATTTTGAAATTGAGTAGTATGATGTTTCCGGTTTGTTCTTTTTGCTCAAGATTTCTTTGGCTACTTGGCATCAGTAGTGCTTCCATCTGAATTTTATGATTATTTTTCTAGTTCTGTGAAGAATGTCATTAAAGGTATTTCATTGAACATGTAGAGTGCTTTGTGTAGAATGGACATTTTAACAATCTTAATTTGCAGTTCATGAACATTGGATACCTTTTCCTTATTTTATGACCTCTTCAAATTCTTTCTTCAAGACTTCATGGTATTGTTATGGAAATCTTTCACCTCTTAGTTAAATTCATTTCTAAGTATTTTGTTGTAGCTATTGTAAATAGGATTGCTCTCTCAGATTATCAGAAAGTTTGATGAGGGTATATAGAAATGCTATAAATTTCTGTATGTTGATTTTGTAACCTACTCCTTTACCAAATTTATTTATTAGTTCTAACAGTTTTTTATGTTTTTGTGGGGGTTTTTTTGGTGAAATCTTTAGAATTTCTTTAAATAATGTCATGTCATCAGAATAGAAAACAAGCACCCCTGTCTTGTTCTAAATCTTGAAGGAAAAGCTTTTAATTTTTTTCCCATCCAGTATGATTTTAGCTATGGGTTTGTTATATACAACCTTTATTAGATATTGTTATATTCCTTCTATAGGAAATTTGTTAAAAGATTTAAATTAGCTAAACTGTCAAAAAATTTTCTTTAGTTTTGTGTTTAATACTCTGTGCATCCATATTTTCTGATCTAAAACATTACTTGTAATTAATTGCACACATCTCTGAACTATAGTTTAGAATAGAAAGTACTTTGCTTTCATTTTCCTTTAATTAAATAATTGCTTTAGTTCAATTTATGTTCCATTGCTCCTTTTTTACCCTTAAATAAAAATTAGCTTCATTTCCACTACTACAACTAGCATGACTAAAAATATGTATTCTTACTTTCTACATATAGTGTTGACACTTATATTGGCTAAACTTGTAACAAAACATAGCTTGTATACTCAATGCTCACATTAGACATCCTGAGACATCCTCCGCAGCATGCCTAACTGAAATCTTGCTATCACTATATAACATGAGTAGTTTGTATTTATTTGTATCCTAGCTTCTTTTTAATACCTTGCTTGGTATTCTTCTTTAAAAAAGATATGTAAAAGTTCCATAAGCCATTACTTTAAAGTAGTAGAAGATAGCTGGAAAATATTGAAAAATATTTCTGGGGAATTCAGAAACTGCTTCTTGGGATGGAAGGACAAACATCATATTTCTCAATTTGTAGTCCATGATTGAAGATTTTTCTCCTTTTATTTTTATCTGAATCAGGTTTTTAAAATTTTTTTCCTACTTTTGTCCTTATGAAAACATATTGACATCATAGTATAATGAAATATTTTGAATTCTTGAACAAAGAATCCTAAATCTGTTTAATTCTTGCCTAGCATGAATTAGCTGTATGATCTTGAATCAAGTTTCTGAAATTGAGCCTCACTTTACTATACTATAATTGATTATAATAATATTTATACTTTTTAAACATTAGAATTAAATACAGTGAGTATCAGGTGTTCAATGAATGAAAGCTCTTATAGTTCTTGATCTTGTAAAATGAATAGATCAATTTGATTACCAAATAAGAATATCTACTACATAAGTCATTTTTATACAATTTAAAAATCAGATATATGCAATAGGATTTCAAAATTCATTCATGCTACTGCTCTGTTATGCAGAGAACATGTAACCACTTTATTTTGATTATAACTAATGTAATCCTGAAAAACTGTTTCATAACATATCAGAATTGATCCAGACAGTAGACAAAATATTCCTGGGTGGGCTTAACTGTTCAAAATTTGCTCTTTTTTATTTTGGAACTCTTGTTCTCTTTTTTGTAATTCACAACTCTTCTGAAGTTCTTTTGTGATCTCCTTGGCTACTTCCTGCTTGTCCACTCACCTATAAAATGATCGCTCTTCAAGACTGGATTCTTAGCTTCCTTTTTTCTCAGTATGCACTTTCTTCCAATTACACATACTTAGCTTTATCATTTCATTTCTGATCATTCTGTATGCAGTTCCTCCAATGTTTTCCCCTACCCAGGAGTCCAGATCCTTAATATTGCCACTTGAAACTTAATCTACATATTTCCTGCACAACTCAATGTAGTATGCCCAATAATCTAACCTGTGATATTTTCCTCTAAGCTCTCCTCCTCCCCCAATTAGGAAAATTTCACCACAATGTTCTCCATAGCTTCTGTCAGAAAAATGAGAATCCTTTTTGATGTGTCACTGCATCAAATCAATTGCCAAATTTACTTCTGCATCAAATCAATTGCCAAATTTACTTCTAATTCCAGTGCTGTTGTCACAGTCACACTCCCTCACATACATTAATGTAAAGCCTTACCATTCCCTCCAATTATTTTAAAGGTAATTTTGTCTTTGAAGTTTGAAACATCAGCGATATGCTTTGGTATAGAAGAATAATTAAACAGTAAAAAAGAAAAAGAAAAACTCAAGGTTTTGGGTTTTGCTTGTTTTCAAAACATAACAGACCTCTCCATTTTCCATTTCATGTGAAACCAAGATTTCTGCATCAGATGTTAGCCCGTGGGAAAAAGAATGAGGTTTCTCCTATTGTCCTTTGGTTGAATGGGCTTGTTCTCCCTTTTGATATGTCCTTTTGACATATCAAAAAGAATGTCAATAGAAATCATGACTGTAATTTCTCTTTCAGCGCCATTGATTTGTAATGTGAGAAATTCTTAGCAGGTTTTGGCAATAGCACATCCATCAAATCGAATATTTATGAGATTAAAGGTTTTTCTTTGTTATGAATATTGAGAAACAATTGAAAGAATATAATTTATGAACTATTTGCTAGTGTAATGCTAATCAAAAAGCATACGTTTGCAGTTTTATCAACATATTATTTTCAGAGTCCCCATCAAAATTGTCGGAAAAGAAAACTTTAGTCTATAACAGGAAATGATTGCTTGGCTAGATTGTATTCCACACAACCAACTTAAATTGAACTGATTAGGTGTCATTCCTGTTGGTTTGATAATAGCTAATGCCTAAATAGCATTTCCTTATGTTAGTTACTCTCCTAAGAACCTTATGCACACTAACTTATTTAATCATCACAAAAACCTCATGAGATGAGTACTAGTCTTACTCTCATTTCACAGAATAGACACACAGAATAGATTCATGATCTTAAGGACAAACTATTAGTATGTGGCAGAACTGGAATTCAGAACCAGCCTGTCTGGCCTAACAGCCCAAGCATTTACACATAAAACTGCACTCTTGATACAACTACATTTTCTGTGTCTTTCTATGTGTCAGTTTTGCTAACATTTCAGCTTAAATACATACTTCCTAAAACACAAGTGTTTCTAGTAGAAAACTGATTTGATTTGCAGATATTACAGTATAGAGTTTATGCTTTCCCATAGGCACCATAACCTTATTTTCTGCAGAACTGTCAGTTACTCAGCATTATTTTTTAACATGCCTTAGAGAAAGATAGAATAAAAAATCCAAATCTATATATCTATATCTATGCATTTTATTTCTTTTTACTTTAAGTCAGACAAATATCAAATCTATAGCATTTCTTTAAATTACTATAATTTATATAATTTTATTTTTCTAAGTCTTTCAAATTCTATACTCAGAAAGGAAATATTATTGAATCAATGGCTTGAGATAATGAATAGTGGTTTATCTCTTTGCCATAATGAGAGTTGATAACTGAATCAGGAAATTTAGAAGACTACATTCTATCCAAAACATAGAAAATCAGCTAACAGCACCTTCAGTGTTCTAAAATGCTGATTATTCATTAAAATTCAAATAATAAATCAATTGAAATAAAAACATATTGTCTGAAACCTTTATACCAATTCTATGAAGTTGAATAATTGTGAATATCTAGACTCATCATCACTGTTTACATAGGAAATTAAAATAGATTATAATAAATTTTCTGCTAACTTCCTTAAATTGATGGTTAAGTGGGTACTATAGCCATAAGTTACTCATCTGTGGGCAAGCTTATATGAATATTCTTAGATTATCTAAAGGGAAATGAATAGATGTTCATCTAGACAAGACTCTATCTCCTGCAATAAATGCCTATAGACAGCTTTAATAAAATATTAAAAATTATGTTCAGTGGGAGTTAGAAGACAGAAAATTCATCTGTTGGCAGAGTGATAAAAATCAGTTCTCATGTAGCATAAAAAGACAGCAAATAGGAGATCATCCAAGTGTTTAAATATTATTATTGGGGTTTGGGGGATCAAATGATTAATAATATGCAGAATAGAAAATCAAAATTTGTGCTCTTCTAAATATCTTAATGCAATGGCTTATGAATAGTAGTTATTAATGTTTAACTGCTATATTAAGCCAAATATCTTTAAAATTATTTTATCAAAATTAATATACTCTCACAGCAATCCTGGGCCATTGGATTTTCAGGCCTGTGATCTCCATGTATGTGCTTAATTTTTAGCCTTTATAAAAGACTTGGGGAACTGCAGGTAATGTAAAATGTGCTAAGATAAAACAAACTTTTTGAAGGTTGTAGATGAGGCACCCACAAGCTTGAGTATACAACAATTCGGAGGAAAAAAAAAAAAAAACAAAATAAAAGAGCACTTAGAAGCCCCGGAGCCCTTCCATATTTCACAGTGGCAACTGTGTGTTGCCTTACAGTGCAATGATTAAGGGAAAAGAAATATCACAGGAGAATATGAGTGGGGAGCATAAAGAAGAGAAATAAGGAAGACACATAAGGAAGAGAAATGATGTATCATTTAGAAATTCTAACTCTAGTTCATCTTCATTTCTTTTATTAACCCCCTGACTTCAGCGAATAACCTAAAAGAAATTCATTGTGCATATAAATGACAAATTAAAAATGATTTTAATAGCTGTTAATATTAAATAAAGCTATAAAATATAGTGTTCTATCTATGTAGGGTGTATTAAGACACTACTAGGGCAGTCATTCACTAGTTATATGTCTGCCCTATTTTGTGACAAAGTTTTAGAAAGCTAGAGAAAGAATAAAATAATCAAACTTATAATTAGGAGTTACCTAGTATCCTTTTTTCAAGACTGAAACTATAAATGGCAAGTGATAATAATTCAGAAATAATCTTGGCTCTGCTTCCTGAAACAGATGAGAAACAAGAAATAAAGATTGAGAAAGAAGGGATAAAGTAGGAACAGCAAGTTTTATGTAGCTAAAACCAAAGATACTTGGAATCTGACATAGAATTCTATTCTTTAAGTCCCAGATTCATACCTCTTAGTTTGTGAACTTGAGCAAGTTAATTAATCTCTGTGCTTTTGCATTGCAATTCGTAAAGTAGAAATGAAACATTGCAAGGCTTCTTAGGTGATCACAGAGTCTCTGGCACATCACAGGTCTCATTCATTCTTTTTATCACCTTTATTTCCATTTTTCAGGCTCCTGCTCTCTCTCCTCCTCCTCCCCTCACCTGCACACACTAATAATCCTCTTTGTATGTTTGGAATTAGGGTATGCACACTGCACAACTCCACAAAGGTCAGTCACATTTTCTTCTTTGTCATTGATACCCCCCTGGCTCTGCCTAACCCTGGAGACCTATAAATCAGCATATACGTATTTTTTTTTCAAGGAATTCAAAAAAATAACTGTCTGATAAGACAACTGTTGAACTAATGAGGTTAAGAGGCATTTGATCTTATTTTTCCCAACTATAACATTATTATAATTGCCCTAATAGATATATTTGTGACTCTATTATTCTGAAATCCTGCAAAACTACTATAATAGCAAGTATATAATCTTCTTCTAGAGCTCAACATAAACTTTTCTCTCTAGTCGAAAGGCAGCCCCACCATATGCTTCTCATGCTACACCCATACCTGCCCCAGGTTGTGGTATGTCGTCTTGCCAACTGAAGGTTTTCTTCCATTCCCATGTGATTCCTAATAATTTTTTTATAGTCCAGCTTTCCCAGGAGCCAGTTTGAGACTGTTGATCTCTTCCTTTCCTGCTGACTATTTGTTAGCCAATATCCTGCTTTTACCATCCTCAGATAACTTCATGTGAGTTGAACTGTTCAGTTTTCCAAGTTTTAGGGAAAGACAAAAAACAAAATCCATTTTAGAAAGACCCCAGAAATGCACCATCTGCATATCTGTAGTTAATTTAAAAGTCAAAGACTACCTCACTGATGTGTCAGAAAAAAGAAATCCACTCAATAAGCTCACAGAATTTTTTGTAACAATATATCATCAGTTTGTTTAAAAACTAAAAAATCTCATCCTTAAGGCCTTTATTACTCAGAATCCTGGTACTTGATCTTTGCTCTGTGTGACCAGATAATCAGGGTTGGAAATAGGAACCAATAAATGAATCTTTAATTACTAAATCAATCACATTCTCAAACAAGTGAAATGGAACTGAATGTTATCTAGATGCAAAAATATGAGAAGAGAATATATACTGATCCCAATATATCGAAGGGAATAGCTGACATAGCTGACATATGATACATTATTTTAAAAGCTATATGAAAAAACCTCTCAAAATTAACTTCATCTTCTTAATTAAATAATATTTACAGGTAGAGACAGTGTTATGTACCTCCACATTCTTGCCATGGTGAGTAAATTACAAGCACTAAATATATTCTTCTCAATTAACTCCTGAGTTTGGCAAAGTGGCACAGGCCTATAATCCCAGCAACTCTAGAGGCTGAGGCAAGAGGATCACACATTGGAGGCCAGCCTCAATGATTTAGCAAGACCCTGTCTCAAAATAAAAAAATGGAAAGGGTTGGGACTATAAGACAGTGGTAAAATGCCCTTGAGTTCAAGCCCCCAGTACGAAAAAGAAGAAAAGAAAAATTTACTTCTCTCTTTATTGTAATCTACACCTGAGATTGCTTTATTAATGAAAACTTATTCTAATAGCCAAAATAGGCTACATAATGTTACAGAAACAAGGGACCCTCATCTCTCAGGGTTTTATAACAATAAAGACAGGAAAGACAGGGCCTGTTACAAATCCATCAAAACATATCATGGCTCTCATCTGTGTTATGTTCTCTCCAGGACAGAGGCCACTGTCTCAGCTTCTAGGTAGCACATTGCCAGTTGTGACACAGGGCAGAAAGCATGACACAATGCACACTGGCCTTAAAGCTTCTGCTAAGAATGACTTGTATTACTTTAACTGTCGTTTCTGGAACCCGGGCAATCCCACAGTCACACATGAGCTCTGTAGGATGGGGATGCATCTTAGATTGGGTTCTCGAAAGCCCACTCTGAGGTAAAGATTCCTATGCAAGTGTTTAATTAAGAATGAATTGCCCGGGAGCCCATGGCTGGTGAAGGAAGGAGGACACAAAAGGGGAACGCAGACAGGCATGACAGGTCTGAGGAAGAAGTACAGGGAGGTTAGGTGTCAGCCCTACCCCATAAGAAACTCTAGCGCACAGATCACGCTTCTCAGTGGAGCTGAGGAGGATGGCTAGTCACATTCTTTCACCCACACTCATTACCGCAGACTGTAGGAGAGGTGACTTGAACTCTCTAAGCTGGAGAGACCAGTGTTTTCCAGGAGTGGTGAGTGGTACCCCCAATTACAATTTCATGTGTTGTCCTCTGAGAGTACCTAAAAGGTATACCTCAAAAAGGTAAAATGGATTCTAAAGAAATATCCAAGGAAGCACAGCACTTTCATTAACTGTTAGAAAAAACAAAATCATCTTGTTGAATTAAAGGGAAGGTTATTAAATATGAGTGAATAGTGATTTACTGGAGTCAGCATAGAATCACAAATTTATCGCTTTCCCTGGCACAACTGAACATTGCAATAGTCCCATCAAGTCCTTGCTATGAGTTCACAGCACATGATCGCTGAATGATGACGTGGACACACAATACAATAATAACCAATCTATTTGGATATTTGAGTCTTGCAATTTCTTCCATTTGTCAGCACTTGCATGTCATTTTCTAATTGTATGTCCTTTGAGTCTAAAAGTTTTTTGTTGGAGAGTCAAGCCCAACTTCTTTTTCCCTAGCCACTGGTTTCTGAGCCACCTGCAAGTTTCTCTTGGATTCATTATAAGCCACTCATGGGTTTTAGCTAAGGGTACATGGGAAAACTCTTGATGTTTTCTTTGTCTTGAGGTTTTCACTCAAAGGGCCCATCAGTTTTCTTGTACTGATTAGATGAGGATCAACAACACCGTTCATTGTTTCAAGGCCCTAAATTTCTTAACTCTCAAAATGTTCATTTATTCCTGTTTGTAAACAGACCAATTTTTTTCTTTTTATTTCTGAGATCATTATTTGTTACACTGCTTTTGGAAAAAGCATCCAATAGAAACTAACATGTTACAAGCAGCCTCTTTTCCAACTCATTTTTAACCTAACAAGCTCATTAGGGACATTATCTACCTTTCACTTTACTACAAATAAGACTTTTCAACCAAAATCTTTTCCATAGTGTAATATTAATAATCATTTCCCTAAGCAGCAGATAGCATGCTTTTTACTGTCCAAAGCCCAGTTTCTAAAGCCAGTGCCACATAATATAGATTTTATTTTTGTTGTTGCAGCATCCCATTTCTATTATTGTTTTCTACACTTTTAAAGATAAGTAGATTTACAGTACAGTTAAAAATGAGCCCGAAATTTCAACATTTTACAGTACAAATGTACATTTATTTTTCATGCACCTTTGGTTAGTTGATGATCTTATCCATTTTTTCCTTCAATTCAAGGTACTGAAAATGGTTTATTTGATTAACATTCATGTTCTATTGACCAACTCAAATAGTATGGCTATGCCCGAATTCAACAGAACAAGAAGACAGTTTTCCATAGGTATGAGCATATAGAATGAGGAGATCTCTGATCATGGTAGACAGTATAATTTTTATATCTTGCAGGCCCAAATCCATTAAGTAGCTCAGGATTCACTCATTGTATCTCATAGGTCACACTGGGGACATCATTTTGAGGAAGTGGAAAAAATCAGTATGCCAGGCTCCCTTCTGCTGTAGGCTGCAAAGTCCTCAAAAAATATATGATGTCCATGGATCCTACTGACTTTCATTATAAAATTGCCTAGTGGATTCTTTTGAGTCCAACCCTGCTATCTGCATCATGCTCTGCCACCTTTTTTCATAATAAGCTCTGCTCTACTTGATTTTCCATAATGAAGCCTGCTTTTACTATGGTGATAGCAACCTCTGTGAGTTACAGAGCTGTGTTCTGTAGCCACGGAAACAAGGCTTACCAGGATTTTGCTTTTGCATAAAAAGAAAATTTCAAATATCACATTTATATTGGTCAGTTCCCTACAAATCAATGTGTTCACTTTCTTAAATTTCTTTCATAAAGTACATCACATGCCCATAATCTACCTTTCTAATCACAGTGCACCCCTATTCACAAATCAGAACCTACTTTTATAAATTTATAAGAAATGAAGATAGTATATACACTTCTTTCTCTCACATGGAATGTGCAATATCAGAGACTTAACTTTTTTTCTCTGAAAAGAATATTAATCTTAACAATTGACAGTTTGACCTGTATGAGTCAGCACCTCAAAAGGCCTCATTGTATTCAGCACCACTTTCATTCCCCAGAAGAGCTCAGAAAATTAATATTCAGATGATGAAATAAGAAAAATCTTCAGAGCCACTGTACTAACCCACTTATGTGTTGGATTTTTTAATATTATTTAACCAACAGGCTTCTCTCTCTGCATTTCAGTATGTGATTCTGTCTTGCCCTTTGAAAATAAGAACTTCACTATTATCAAATAGATATGATGCTTTATTCTCCAGTTCTTGCTCCCCACCCCCTTCACCTGAGTTTTACATTGCATAAGAAATCTTTAAATGTTTGAGGAGAGGAAGATGTTTGGATACCACTTGATTCCAGAAAGTGGGCATGCATAGCACAGTGTAGCTACTTACAGGTTCTGGAAAGAAATGAAATTCACAGTGGACCAAGTCTTTCAAAGAAATAAAGTTTAAGCTTAGACTTTATATTCTTAAATTTAAAAAAAAATGGAGATTATTTTGATATATTTTCTTCAACCAAAGCCACAAGAGATTGGAGGTGAGGTGGATGAAATTTACAAACAGGGACATCAAAGGGGAGCTTTCAGACATTAGGGAGAATGGCAATTATGAGGTTTTCTTCTTCACCTATACAGAAAGAAAATGAGACCTTAAAAATAATTTTTATCATTAGTGGAAACAAGTGCTGAGGTGAAATCATAGATCCATCTGTAGTTGTCTGACCAAAATGTTCATGTTCTCTGGGTCTCATACATGCATTAAACTAAATTTAGCATGCCTAGAAACATAATGTTACATAGAATAGCGAATGAACTTGTGTCAAAATCCTTTACCAGAAGCATATACTCATGTATTTTAATGACTATTTCCCAGTGGAATTTATCAACTACCAAGTTTACTTTTGAGCATATAAGCACAGTATTATTAAAATGCAAAAATGACTTCTTATGTGTATTTGAAGTTTTTACCTTTAATATAGACACAATAACAGGCCAATGATAACTGAAAATTACCATGTGATTGATGTTTAATGTCTTCATGTCTTTTCAAAGTTCAGGATAAACTCTACAGATCATTAAAACTCATAGACTTTTATCCATGAATAGTAAAACATTTAAAAATTGAAATAGTCCTTATAGAATTCAGATATTAGGACATGAGCAATGTTACTCTATTAAAATATTTTAAAGGATAAATTATAGCTTTTACAAAGTATTGTAATGTTGAAATAATATTGCACATAAATTAGGGCAGATGAGGTATGCTACAGTGACCAAAATCTGATTCCTTCTGTCTTTATACAGTTCTGTTTTTCTCTCATGACACATGACCATCATGAGTATACTAGGGGAATCTCTACCCAGTTTGCTCTCAGCCAAGGTCTCTGACCAATGGAAGAGTCACTGCCTGAAACTTCATTGGGCCTGGCAGAAAAAGTAGATACGGAGAGTTTCATGTTAGCAATGAAATGCTCTGGCAAAACTCATGAACCAGAAACAGGCACACAAAGTTCATCACCCACAATAATGCCAGGAATGCAGTCTTGGGATGTGCCTTAAAGAGAGGAAACTTGAACTATTTGGAAAACTGTGCCAATAACTCCCATGTGGACAGTAAAGCTGTTAGCAGGAAGAATTTCAGTGGATTAGTACTTTAAAAAATTGATCTGGGGGGCTGGGATTGTGGCTCAGCGGTAGAGCGCTTGCCTTGCATGTGTGAGGCCCTGGGTTCGATCCTCAGCACCACATACAGAGCAATAAAATAAAGACATTGTGTCCATCTACAAAAAAATTTAAAAAAAAAAAGGCTCTGTGTTCTACTTTAAAAAAAAAAATTCATCTGAATAGAAAAATGTTCTAAGGAAATGCTATTCTGATTACAAAAAGTAAAGGGTCATAGTTTATTTTTATTAGCTGATTAAACTCGACAATGAATGACATTATGTTTAACAAATGAGATGCTACCTATGCCTTGCTGTGATCCTCTGCTTATCCTTTACTCACATGGATGACTAAGTTGTTCCCTGGTGACAGGAAAAATCTGGGAAAAATAATTCTTTCAGGATTTCAGGACACCATATTTTTTTGTTTCCTCTCTCTTTATGATGAATTGTATGCTGAGCCTCTATAACAAAATATTTAAGATGAAAAGCTTAAAATACAAAGTCTTATTTTGGCTCTCAGTTTCAGAGCCTTTAGTTCATGATCAGTTGGCCCTGCTGATTTGGGCCTGCAGTAAGGCAATATACCATGGAGAGGGAAGGTATGGCATTCTATGACCACTAGAAAGCAGAATGAGAGAAAGGAAAGGCAGGGATCCTAATATTTCTTTCTCCTCCAATGATTGAACTTCCTTCCATTAGGCTCCACCTTCTACAGATCCCACCATCTCCCAAAAGTGCCACAGGCTGGTCATCCACTTTCATTGCATGATGGTCTTTTGGGAGACATTCGAGATCCAAACTGTAGCAGCATTAGAAAGCTCAAATATTCAGAAGACCTTGACAGAAATTAGAAAATAGAAGACAGACTCTTCTAAGGTAAGACACTGCTGAAATCAAATCCTTAAAATAATTGAAGAAATTAATGACTCCAATTGGCTAGTTTACAGGGGGCATCTGGAAACTTTTTGGTCTAATATCCTTGTTCTATTGAAGAATCCTATAGCTATGCACTGTCAGCTTGGAGAACCCTGAATGTCAATAGTAATTCAGTCTTTCGTATTGTGCTTCATTCAGGCTCACAGCTGCTGTCTAAGTTTTTGTGTAAAACAGTTTATAGAAGATACTTTTTCCTCTTCTCACTCTCCTCTCTTCTGATTCCAAACTGCAAACATCATGAAAGCCAAAAGGTGGATAAAGATAGAAATATATAAAGTATGATTCAACATACTTCATGTTTAGAAAGTAGCAAATGTGATGACTTAAAACTGAACATGAATAATATCACCCTGAGAAATATAGGATGAAACATACGCATATGAGTGAATATGTGAACTAAAGAATAAACAGAAAAAGTAAAAGTCTGAAAAAAAATACTACGGTATTAGAACATGCTTAAAGCAACATACATTATTTGATCTAGAATGATTTAAAACTCATTTAATGATTGTTATTTATTTCAAACAAGGAGACAGCACCAAAACTTGAGCTTGTGCAATATTCAGGTTAAATGTACACTTTAAGCTGTATTAAAGTGTACCTTTGAAATAATTGGTAAATCTCTAAACAGATTCTGAAATTGCTGTGTATAATAAATTTTTGCAAATGTAGATGGATGGAGGAACAATAAATGTTTTTCACTTTTTGACCACTCCTATATATGAAATTATCTACACTTTGGTAGCAAGTTTCCTTTAAGTTTCCAGTATTTTTTTTTTAATCTTTGAGGCTTCATTAAGAGTTAATAGAGGGAGCCAGTGCCGTGGCGTATGCCTGTAATTCCAGTGGCTAGTGAGACTGAGACAGGAGAATGGCGAGTTCAAAGTAAGCCTCAGCAAAAGCGAGGCACTAAGCAACTCAGTGAGACTCAGTCTCTAAACAAAATATAATATAAGGCTGGGGATGTGGCTTAATGGTCGAGTGCCCCTGAGTTCAATCCCTGGTACCCCACTCTCTCCTCAAAAAGAGTTAATAGGGGGAAAATAAATATTTACTAATAGCAATGGGAGTTCTGTAGAAGTAATGAAATACTTACAAATTTTAAATATCTCCACACTTTCTGGAGACTTGCAACTTTTTAAAATACATACTTTTTTAATCTTTAAAAAGTTTCATCTTGCTTCCTAATTAAAGGAGGTTGCTTCTACTCCTGCAGGAAAATCAGGAGCTAATCCTGCAGGCAATGTAGCATTGAGTGGTTGGGCTTGGCAGAGGGACCTCTTCTTGTCCAAAACTGAAAAATTACAAAAAAAAAATTGATGGACTTTATAGAGATAAGAAGCTCAAGGTCAATATGCCACATAAGATATGCAATGTGTTAGCTGGGCGCAGTGGCGCAAGCCTGTAATCCCAGCACTTAGGGAGGCTGAGACAGGAGAATCACGAGTTCAAAGCCAGCCTCAGCAATGGTGAGGTGCTAAGCAACTCAGTGAGACCCTGTCTCTAAATAAAACACAAAATAGGTTTGGGGATGTGGCTCAGTGGTCGAGTGCCCCTGAGTTCAATCTCCAGTACCAAAAAAAAAGATATACAATGTGTTAATCAAAGAATGCAGTGAAGTTAAACATTGGTATTCACTGAAGGAACAGGAGCCTGGAAAGTCATGAAGATGAGAGATGGGATCATGGGCGGTACCTCTCTGCTGACTTCTACTAGCTCACAAGAATAGGAAATAGCACTGAGATACTTGAGACCAAGCTTGCATACTATATGCCTTTTGGAAGAGGGCACTGTTCTTCTATTCACTGGAAACTGACACCTTAATAACCTAGAGAACTAAAGGCACTGGCATATATCTGAAGTAATGTGTGCATTCATTCCCTTACCCTTCAGCGTGGTCACCTAGCTTGCAGGGGCAGCTGGTCATCCTGCTGATAGACTTGTCTTTCATCCTGCTAGCTCTGTATTGGTTTATAGATCCCAGTGCACTTCTGTGGGGCTACATAGGGCATAGCAGTTCTGTATGCAGCCATGGAGAGTGGTGATCCTAGCATTTCTCTACACTCAAGCACATAAAGATGCTTTATTTAGTAGCATGGCAGCTTGAACATGAGCAGAAAAAAGGCTAAATCTTCATGAACTGGGGTTAAAGAGTGAAAACTTTTTCTTCTCACAGCCAAGTTTTATTAATTCTTTTACAGGACTACTTACTCTTGATGCATATTGTTACATTATTTCACACTAAAATTACTGCAACATTATCAATTCAAGCAGGATTGAGCACATGAAATATTAATAAGGTTACCACTCATCTAATTTTCAAAGGAATGGTTTATATATAGGGCATGAACATAGTCCCAGAATAGCTTGGGGCTTCTGTGCAGCAGAGAAGTACTCATAAAGCAGCAATATTATGACTCAGTCTATAATACATACTTGACCATGTAGAATTCTAATGAGAGGAGAAAAGAATCTTTACTTCTAAAATATACATGTTTAGACCAGATCAGAAGTCGGGAAAAGGGAAAAGTGATGAACCAGGTGTGATTGATTCCAAAGCCCAATGTACATACTAGGATGAAGATCAGACCTGCAGTCAGAGGACCTCAAGTTCAGATTCTGTTAAACAATATTGCATTAACTTGGACAAAGTAATAACATTGAGCTTCATTTTTTTCATTAATTAAATGTAATGAGAACATAAATGCTCTCCTCACAGGCACATTGTATTGAGCAAATAAGATTAAATATATGCTGGTAATATAAGCATTACTCTATTCCTCTGAATAGTTTTTTATTTTAATGTTTAATACCATTGTTAAGACTTTTATCCAATCATCCAGCAACTACTTTCTGAACACTTAACTATACCCATGACCTTATGTTCTGGTATTTGGTCCGACATACAGTCTTTCTGTGAGAAACATAACAACAAAGAAAGTAATAAAAATTCTTATTCTTTTATTCATTTTTAAAATTGGACATAATTTGTATACTTGTTTTTAAAACTAAAAACATTTTTCCTGCCCCCCTTTACCACTATGAAATATTTATATGAAAAAAGTTATCGTTGGGTTGAGTCTTTTGTGCATTGAGCACAGAGACTGTCTTGCAGTCTTATCAGTAAGAAGTCCTTTATGCAGATAATAGAAAAGAACACAGGCTTTGGAGTAGGTGACACTTCATTAGATCTGCATTCATGACCTTAACCTACTGCTAAACTACTTGGATCAATGAATATGTGAAGCTCAAAATATGACTGCTACTCAGCTCCCTGGGCCGAAGAACAAGAAACCAGGGATGTCTATCCCCAGATAGATTATAAGAATCATCATTACTGAATCCCACAGGAAGGTCCCATTCTGAACTTCTCTTTAGTATATCACTGAGTTCAGGCAGATAAGACTGAACTAGACCATGAAGATGATTTAAGACTAATGTTCTGAGGGCTACTTGTTGGCTAATTAAGAAATCACAGGCCCTGAGGACCACACATTTGTTGAAGAGAGCTTTCATTATTGGTAAATCCAGTTTTCAATCACCTAAATAAGTTAATAAGTGACCTATATTTGCATAAGCTGCCAACTTTCTTTATATAATTCTCTGATTATTATTAAGGTAAATTTACATTCCTGAACATATTTTATTTGCATTAAGGGAAGACAAAGTGATAACAATTTTGGATGTTAGTATAAAGCAATTAAGAACTTGTCATAAGGAATCCACATGCATAAGATCGATGTGGATACTTGAACATTTGAACAATTTAGTAACTTCATTACTATGCAGCCACCAACAATGGAGACCTACCTATCTGAATATTTCAGATGATAAGAAAGTAATCTATGATTTGATTGCCTTTTAAAATTGTAAGTACTGTTAGTGAAAATCTGTCTAAGCTTTTAGAACATACATTTATAGCCCTTTTCAAAAGATGTGTGCCAAGCAAAATTCTAATACTTTTGGTGATTCTTTTTCCTTGTCTTGAAAGTTGCTGTTTTGTTTGAAATAATTTTCTGTGCTTATTTTTCAGTTCCCAATGTCTTTTATTTTGAGGAACTGTTGCTTCTGTCATTGTATTCACTTCTAAAAAGGCTTTTCCTATATTTCAAAGGTTTTTTTTCCTAATATGCTGAGAAGTTTATAAAAGTTTAGTATGTCCACATTTAAAACGACTCAATAAGAAACTTATTGCAAGCCTGAGAAGTAATGAGCTTCATTTCAAACACAGACGTTTTAGAATTATTTAGGAGAAATAATATTTTATTTCGGCTTCTATATCTTTCCCAGAAATGTGGAGGTTTTTGGAAGTTTAAATTACTAAACACAGCAATTCTATATCTAAAATTCTGCTGTATCTTTCACCATATTTTATTTTCAGATGTGTATGCCTATGATCTAAAAGCAATTAGCACTCTATTTTGAAGGCAGGAACCCAAACCAAGGGAACAGAGAATTTAAACAACTTAATGAAGTTTATGTAGTTAATTATAACAAGACTTAACTGGCACATTTAAACCCATCTCAGTCCTTATAAGGTCCTATTTTGAATCTCTAGGACTGAGTCGGGCACGGGAAAAAAGAAACCCAAGAGTGAAAAGTCAAGTTTCTAAAATTAGTTTATGCCTTATTTAATCATTTGGCCACATTCTTATGGATTCTTTTCAGGTTCTAAGCCATAGCACCTAGAAGAAGTCATACAATGGATAGATCCTAGGCTTCTAGCCTCTGTCTTGGCTGATGAAATAAAATGAAAATATCTGTGGTCTATTAATTTCATTGCAGTTTCCCTACTGGCAATGACTCAAACATGCCCCACATGTCTGAGCTCCTTTCTAGTTTCCAATTCCAGGTAAAGCCTAAGCCCTATGCTGAAATGAGAGTCCTGCTTTTCCACCGTTATGCTAGTGCTGTTACCTCATAGACAATGTCTGCATTTGGTTTTGTGGTGATGGAACAGGTCAAATAAATATAAGAAAGAAGCTGAAAATGAAAATCTGATCATGTGCTTGGTAAATAGACCACATTTGAAGTGAGTTTGGATTCTATCCATGCTTAAGGATGAAATGTAAACACTATGATATCTTCTTCAATAATTCACTTGCTTTTTGGTTCATAGCTTTTAAATTTGTCAAAATTGGGGGTTCAAATATTAAGGCAAAATTTTATAAATACTACCAAATACCAGACACAGGTTTGAAAAACACCGTCTTTCTGGCTTGTCACTGATACTTCAAGCAAATCATTTGGAATAGTCATTTGTATTCGAACATTCAGGATGAACTTGCAATACAAATGGCGGGTTGTGCATCGATAAACCAGCATCCTGAAAATAGTAAAACCAGAAACAACCTACGTCAAGCCAAAGTGTAATGTACTGCTTTTCTTTTGGTATATTCTTTTCTTCAGTGGATTTATTTGCTAACCATATACTTTACTTTGCTTATGTTGTAAAAGCCACATAGGAAAAACAAGTTATTCATTAAATGCATAAACGCCTTTCTCACAAAAGCATGCACACATAAATGTATGTATATGTGTTGATGAACTAATTGAAATGTGTTTTATGAAATGTTTTTTTTATCTAAAATAATACTTTCAAGATAAAATTTTCTTTCAGGAGATCTTTATTCCTCATAGGAATGTTTTAAGTAAATAGTTAAGGAAAAAGATGTGAGTTTGATTGAGTTCTTCAGAAAACATTTCAGATCAACCTCACTTACTGATGATCTCATATTAAGGACCTTCAGTGCCACTTTTAACTGTGGAATATGTTTCACTTGGTATCTCCCTAAGCTACTTCCCAATCCAATTTTACAGAAAAATATTCTCACAGGAAGATCCAATTTATGCAGAGGCATACAAGAAACAAGCCCCTTGCCATGGTCCCTTTGTGAGTGTGTTTATGGGTAATCTGTAAAAATGATATCTTTGAAATTCTTCTGACAATTTGAAATCTTACAACCAGCTATAAATTATATGACTTCCTCTTCTCATTCCCTCAGAAGCTTTAGAAGAGGAGATGGAAGCATCTTGCCCAGTCGCAAGTTGAAATATTTATCATGATATTTATGATAAAATATCTGAATTTAAAAAAATAACTCCTCTTTTCAAAAAAAATGAGACAGCAAATTGGCTTGAAAACTTTGAGGTCTGAGGTCAAATATAACAAAATAAATAGTTGTATTAAGATTTGAATCTGGATTGTCCTCCTGTGCTAAAAGCTTGGTCCCAAATGTTCAGAAGTGGGGCCCTTGAATTGTGATTGAAGCATGATGGCTCTGATCTCATAGTGGATTAATACATTAAGGGATTCATAACTTGCATGGATGATTGGGAGGTAGTAGGAAGTGTAGCAGGTGAGAAGTAATCGAAGGGACTGGATCCTTGAGGACTACATTTTGTCCTCAGTTTCTCTCTCTCTCCCTCCCTCCTTCCTTCTCTCCATCCCTTCTTCCCTCTCTCTCTGTCTCTCTCTTTCTCTCCTTCCCAGCCATAAGGGAGTAGCTTTCCTCCACTGTGATATTCTGCCATCATCATGTTCTTCCTCACCTTGTACCAAAGCAATGGAACCATCCAGCCATGGACTGTAGCCTTTAAAACCAAAAGCAAAAAACAAAACAAACAAACAAACAAAAAACCAACCCTTTCCCCTTCTAGGTTGTCTTCCTCAGATATGTATTACACTTATGAGAAGTGGACTAATGCAAGCTGTAATCTATAGGTAGATTACAAATAACTAGTAAGTAATAATAAATATTGGAAAAGAGAATTGAAAACATTAATGATTCTTTGTTTGCATTAATAATAATTGTCTTGATAACATCTTTAAAAAAACTAGGTGTATAATTTCACCATATGGATTTATTTTACAAAAAGTAGAGAAGATAGTTTTAAAATAGACTGTTCACTACTCAAATATTAATGGTGATTATATCTTTTAGACCCCAGATGGCTTTCTCTGAAGTAGGATGTCTACTCACAAGAGTGCAAATTATTGCTTTAAGAAGTATTAAAAGTTACATTATTATTTTTTTTCTTGAAGAAGTAATTCTTTATTTGAATTTAATTAGTATATTGACCTTGATGTTGTTACTGGGGCTATGTGTCAGAAATTCACTTTCTGTGTTCTCCAATTTCTTATTGGTAGCACCCACCATGCTCCATCATTCTCCCCCAGTGTCATTGGGCAAATTGCACTTTAGAAATATCAACTTTATGTCATTACAGCAAACACCTGAGACAATCAACTTAGGAAAAGAAAAGGTTTATTTTGGCTGACAATTTTACAGGTTTCAGTCCATGATCTGTTGGCCTGCATTGCTTTGGGCCTGTGGTTGGGGCATGGAGTAGAGCAGCTTTGCTCAACTTATGACTGAAAAGCAAAAGAAAGGAAGAGGAAGGGTCTGCGGGGTCTACTGCCCACTTCAAGGTCATGCCCCATAGACCTAGTGTCCTCTCACCTCCTAAAGTGTCCACCACCTCCATATTACATCAAGCTGGGGACCAACTAATCAAAATTTATTATACTAAGCAACCAAAATATTGCTATCACCAATGGTTGGAAATGAGAAAAACAAGTAATTATATAAAGGTATGCAAGGTTATATTTCAAATTCAGTTGTGGCCAGTAGCATGGTATCTGGGTAGCAGATATTTTACAGAAAAATTAACACAATTAATGTACCACTTCAAGGTAATAGTAATGCTATAAAAATATGAGAAACTAGTATTTTGGTGGGTTTTTTTTTTAAAAAAAGATACTCATGTTATGGACAGAATACGTTGAAAACAGTTGTTTCAAGATGTTTACTTTGTTATTACTTTCCAAAATTTACCTGAATGTCATCTGTGCATATATAAATATGAAGCCACTGAAAAGCAGATTTTAAAATCTGTTTTAGTATGTCTAAGTGAGGGTTTTCTATGGATATTTATATCCATTTACTAAAACATAACCATTTAACCCCTTCTAAATTGCTTGAAAAAATGATAGATATTGGGAAAGATAGAAATTTATAACTTGAATTTCAACAAATCGTCTGCTTAATTTTCAGATAGATGATATCTAAAAATAAGTATGAGTATTGGATAACTGGTGACCTCTTCTTCTTGGATTTCTGCATCTCTATAAATTTATATTTTTCCACTATGAAAACCATGAAAATCAAATGAATTAATTCACTTACACAGTGTCAGAAATTTTGCTTTATTTATCACTAAGTACTAGAGAAATATTTTGTATAAAATAAGGTAAATCAAGTAATATTAGTAACACCTAAAGTTGCTATAATTAATTCTATTAAATATATTCTATGTGTAAAAAATTGACAGTAACAAGTAGAAACTCATTATATTATTGAATATTGCTTAATTCATCTTGATCTCATTTTAACTTGTCTAATTCAGAGCTCTTTATGCATATAATAACATTACTAGCACATCTCTGTGATTTTTATTTATTTGTTTGTTTGTTATTTATTTATTTGTTTTACTTGGCATACTGAGGATTGAACTCAGGGGCACTCAACCACTGAGCCACATCCCAGCCTTATTTTTTTATTTTATGTAGAGACAGGGTCTCATTGAGTTGCTTAGCGCCTTGCTTTTGCTGAGGCTGGCTTTGAAGTTACAATCCTCCTGCCTCAGCCTCCGGAGCTGCTGGGATTACAAGCATGTGCCATCATGCCTGGCAAATGCTTTCATTAGTGTAGTGCAGTATTAGAAATGGTTGGCTATTACTTGTTTTAGAACTCAGTTATGCAGCTATTTCCACTTGTAAATTTGAGAATAATTATAATGCTAAAATAAAAAATATTATTCTTGAATAATAGAGTATTGAGACAGTGCAAGGCCATTCTATCAGGTATATTTCTGTAATATTCAGAAAAGAATTGATAAATTCCAAGAGAAATTTTGCATTGCTTCATGGTATTGTTACATACTATTCATTTATTCATTTACTCCACAGTCATTTATTGTGCACCTCTTCTGTGGATAATACCATTCCAGTTCTTCATAATATAACAGTGACCCAAACGGGCCCCTACTCTTTCTTGAAAAGCTTGTATTCTGGGTCAGAAGATCTAGACCTAAATATAGAAACAAAGTAGGTAGGGACCACCTCCACATGGTACAAAAGCATTTCTACACTTTCCAAATCTGTACAGCTATCTCAGTGGAATAGCTTCTCTGTATCTACTTGACATTTTGTTTAGAAATTTTAAAGAATACTTCAGCTTTTTCAAAGGAGTTTAAAAAATTGCAGTCAGATGTTAAATGAATTACAAATTTTCTCAGTCCCTCTCAAACTTAATCAGAATGGTTACTTTTATATAGAACTTGCAAAATCTAGCTTTCATTTCTGTAAGTTTCTACAAACTTGAACTGTAAATGAGAATGCCCATGCTTTCTTTTATAAAACTTAAGCACTCCTAATCATACATCTTACATAGTTTTCACCTCAGGGGGAAAAAATGGAATATTTAAAATTACTCCAAATTTGTGTTTTCTTCTATGTTTTGACAAATATATATTGAGCACTAACAATGATAAGCTGAGAATGTCAGATTCCTGATTTCTAGGACTTTATATTCTACTTGGGGAGATAGTAATGCAAATGGATAAAGTAGATTTAAAAAATGGGAAATCCAAATGTACATCTGGAGAATTGAGTAAAACTGATTTTTCTCCCTATTCTTTCACATAATTAAAGAATTTTTCCTCATCACATTTCATCATTTTCATTAGAAAGTAAATCTGAGAAATAATGAAATGCACTAACTTTATAATTTATTTTAAAACTACCTCAAACACTAACTCGTCATTCACAGATTTAATGAGGGGAAAAAAAGAGAGAAATGTGTGGGTGGTTGAGATCTCTTTACTTTGTTACCCTACGCTGATTTAATGTTATGTTCATTCAGAAGAGAGAGACATTATAAAATTAAATAGTCTGTAGACTCTTACCTAATATTGATATGAAGCTAAGCAAACTAAAATTTCTATCTGATTTTACCTATGGTCTTTGGCACTGTTCACAAGATGACTAGTTCTTTTTTCTTCCTCTCTCTTACTTTTCTTTTTCTATTATTTCTGTCCTCTAACATAATAGAATCCATTTACCAGCTGCACTGTAGGACAGAATAACAAGAAAGTTCGAACAATTTTTACCACATCCAGCATATTCTTGAATATTCGTGGAGTCACACACAGCACTCTAGTTTATTGCTAGTCCTTTACTTCTCTCCAGTTGAGACACAATTACACATGTTTTGTATTTCCTTTGGTCCTTGGCTTAGGGAGCAGAGAAAGTACAGATCCTATAGAATAAAAGAGAGGGTTGCTTCATGGTGCTCCTCCATAAACTATCCTAATATTGCCTCTCTGAGGGGCACTGTTTTATATAACTTTGGCTGAAGAGAGAAAGAGAAAAAAGTTTTCCATTAAAAGTAAATCTGGGCTAACATTGTGAAGTTCGCAGAACATTCTATACACATTCTTTATAATGAAAAATGCTGGGATTCAAAGAATACCTAGAAGGTTAAAAAAATTTCCTTGGTGCACACATGAAAAATCAGAGAATAATATCAAAATACAAAGTGAAATTAAATGGCAGGTGGGCATATGGTCACTCAAAATGTAAAATTTGCAGAATTTCTGCAGACTACCAGCATGTGTGATAACAAGAATTAATTCTCCACTCTTTACTGAGGTGTATTCCACCTACAGTTCTCTGTAGTGACTAAAAAGGGAAATAAAAACA
>CM053412.1:39281872-39305345 GCA_028644305.1 Xerus rutilus
TTTTTCAAAAGCCTGATATTGACCTAACTCTTCTAACATTGTTCTTGTTTCAAATGTGTCAGGTAAAGACATACAAAGAATAAAATATTGGGATAGGACTCCAGCAACTATCATATATTCCTCTGTATTTAGAAAATGTAGCCATATTGTTTAAAAATAATACCAGTTGAAAATAAATATAAATATACTCTTCCCTGGATCCTCTCATTTGGGTTTTCTGAGTTTAAGTTTCTTTAATTTTGAAATGATAGCACAAGTTCATATTCACAGAATTGTTTTGAGGATTTAGTATAATACTACTAAAAAGAAAACAAAGACATAAATATATATTATTATAGTATCTACATTATAAATACATTATTAGTATATTTCCTTCAATATATTACTTTTTATATTTTTATTTCTATGTTCACACTAATTCCAAAAGTAAGCTCTAAATAATTTTTCCTGGAACAGAACACCCTAGAATTGTCATTCAATAATCATTTAAACCAATATTTTTACATTTCTTGGAAAAATTTAGCAAATAAATCATTCTAAAAGTCTCCATTATAGATTACACATGTTTTATATATATATGTATATTAATCTGTCCATATATTTATATACAAAGAGGAATAACATAGAGATTGTAATTTTAGTATAAAATATAAAAAAGTTTTTATTGAACATTATCCTTTCATTGTCATTTATATTCTTTCAAAATGCCATCATGATACTGTAAATATGAAATATATACTTCTTGTTTCTCAAGTCTGTGCCATGTGGTTACCAGTATCCAGTTGAATCTTGTTTTACCATAGAGATTCAACAGCACCCAGAAACTTCTCCCACGGGACAACCAGACAGATATCCCACAAAAGCTGTTTCTCTTAAAAAGGCTGATCATGATGTAACCCTGACTTGGTGGGTCCTCACGTGACACTTCAGGGTCTTCTCTGGTACGCAGAGACTCTTCCCATAACAATGACAAGAGCAAGTTCAAGTAAGTCCATCACAACTGAAGTAATCGGTGCACATAAATTTAGATGATAAAAACTAGTGTCTGAAAATTGTTTCCATGAACAGAGAGAAGAAATTACACAGAGAAAGATTTTGCCCTTGTGGTACAATATTCAGTCTTAGATATGTCTCTTTCTCTAGACTCCTGTTTATCATAAGGCTCTCTATCTGAGTATAAGGTAACAATGCAGGGAGTAGAAAAAAAGATGGTGCATTAACAACCTTTAGGAAAAAAAATACAAGGTCAGAGGTACTGTCCATTCATTTGAAAATAAAAGGAACAGGGGAGTTATTAAAATTATTCTACAATATAAAAAAAGATAATAAAACTGAAAGTAGATAAAGATGACATTTTATAAGAATATGCTAAACAAGTAGCAAAAGTAAAAAAATAGATGGAATCAGTTTTTTTCCTAAGGAAATATAGGGACACATGTTTCCATGAAGTGATTAAAATGCTTTGATATGACAATAAAAAGTGAGTTGGAAAAATTTAAGAAATAAAACTTACCATAACAGAATTTTAAATTAGATTAGAAATAGCAATGAAAGAACAAATATGATTTAAAAATTGTGTGATGAAGGAACAATATTTAAAAAGTTTTCCAGGATGCAGAGTGAAGGGTCACAAAAATGATAGAGAAGAAAAGAGAATGTGATAATGAAGTGACAAAAGAGATCAGGCACACCAGATGGTCTATATTCTTGCAGAAGAATCAGAACAAATGGCAACAAACTAATAGTCACCAGAGAATAGGGGGGGAAAAAAAAAAGCAAAACAAACAAACACACAAGAAAACTCCTGGGCAGATAAGATCTGAGAATGAAGGTCAAGGAAGCACAAGATGTACCAGGCAAAAAGGAGTAAAAGACAACAATGTAAGGTGCTGGAGTTGGATGAAAGAACTATCAGACTTCCATCAGGGGTGGTCTAATCATAAGCAGGATGATGACGAATTGTGATAATGAGCACCAAACACAGGTGAAATACATTGATTGAAGCAGGAACAGCTTCACAATAGATGGTTAAATGACAAAGGTACATAGTAAAACATAACATACCAGATGATGGCATTTTTTACAAATTATGTGTATATATAAAAGAGATTTATACAATAAGAGCATGAATAGTGACTTCCTGTGGTGATGAGTAATGAGAGTACAGTTTCCTTTTTTGTTCTTGTCTATACTTACTAAACAAAATATATATTGCACTTATAAATGAGAAAAATATATATTACATTTATATCTTAAAATAGTCTGAGTACTGTGCAAAATTGCTTCAAACGCGAGAGACCTATTTCAAGTCCAATTGAAGACTGATAAAGACTGTAAGAAAGCGAAATGAGTTAGAAATGTGATGGGGTTAGAAAATTCCCTTTTAGCTGTTAGTAAGAGGAAAACTTTCAGGTGGCTGTGGCCAGTTTCCTTTGGAATAACACCTGTGATATGTTTTTTTTGTTCTTCCATGGTTGTTATTTTCTGTATTTCATTTCATAAAGGAAAGAAATATTTCTATCAGTTAAAAGAAAACCTATTATAATTATATAATAATCTGTACTAAACCTTTTATTTACTACAAAAATTCTTAACCTATAAAATTATGTGAAGGTGTGTGTGTATATATATATAGAGAGAGATTAATATGGAGCCATTAATAACTGAGACCAACCGGGCACAGTGGTGCTCGCCCCAGCAGCGTGGGAGGCTGAGGCAGGAGGATCATGAATTAAAACCCAGCATCAGCAAAGATGAGGTGCTAAGCAACTCAGTGAGACCCTGTCTCTACATAAAATACAAAATAGGGCTGGGGTTGTGGCTCAGTGGTTGAGTGAGTGCCCTTGAATTCAGTCCCTAGTACACTCCCCTCAAAAACTGAGACCAGTTTTGTGTAACAAGATTATTTTGAGGAAGAATATGTTTCTCCAGACAAGGAGTATCTGAAATGATTTGAATGATTCCCCTCACAGAGGTTATGAAAATGAAGTGACATACCCAAGCAGCCAGATTGACTGCAGTGGCATTTACCTTCCATGGACAGGGTCTATTCAGTGGGCAGACTGTGATCAATGAATCTCATTGTTTGTGATTGGCTGGGACTCAGTGGCTTGGCTACAAGTACATATTCATGTTAGATTACAATCTGTTTACACATCAAGCTAGACTCCTGAGTACAATCTATGGAGGCTACACTGGGCCAAATTTTATCACTGAAGTACAAAGATTTCAGTCAAATTTATTGCAGTTTAACAGAATCAAACTCACACAATTTGACAAAGAACAACAAGTTTAAATACTACCTCTGAAGCTCCTCAATTATTTGTTTTGAAATGTTTTAATAAAATATCTTTACATATTTTTTCACAGATGGGAGAAATTTATATTTAAAGGATTTCGCAAATATCATCCCAAAATGTTTATGACCATGCATATCTGATGTACTTTGCTATTTTCTGTGATGCAAGTGCACTTAGCAAGCTAATACAAAACACAAGAAACTTTAAAGCAATTATGTAGAAAGAGATATTTACAAATCCAAAAGCAGCCAAGTCTGAATAATACAAATGGCACTCAAGTCCACTGTTACATAATTCTAAAATCTTTCAGTTTTGTAGTTTGGTCTGTGGCATCATAATTGGAGAAAGTCAACATCCAGATAAACTCAGCATCTATTTTCAGCCCCTAAAAACAAGAAATGAGTCTAAGAAACAATCAAATCAGATTTCAAACTTTGAAGCTTTCCATCATGAGGAAGACAGAATGAAAATCATAAGCTCCTTATTTGCTTATTTCTCTCAGCAAATTCAGTTATTAAGAGTGACTGACACATTGAGCAGTTCCTGACAGAGTTGTTTAATTTGGAAAGGCAATAAAATTTTCAGAAGGGATCAGGAGGCTTTAATTTTTTTCCAATATTAAACAGTCATATTTTTTAATCGGGTGCTTTCTCATCGAAGGTCTGAAACATTTACCTTCAAAGTTCCCATCTCCCATCTCTTTCATTCTGAGAATCCAGGTTTTCATTTTCCTTTTTAGTGTTTCTTATCCCCATTTATCCATTAAATTGTCATTGAGTAATTTAGTAAATGAAGAGAAACAATTTTCTAACTCAGAAGTTATGAAATCAGTAACTGTTTTTCTTTACGTATTTCATCTACCATCTTGTAATGAACAGCCATTCTTGGTTTTAAATGAGTATACAATTGTAGTGTGCATATTTCAAATTTAGATATAAAACTGAAAACAAGTCGAGTTAATTCTGTGTCTAATCAAATGATCAGACATTTTGTTTTCACAACAAATATTTTGTGATCTTTCTGGTAATTCATAATATCATATCAGTCTGGTCTGCAGCATGTTTGAATTATGCTAGATTTTTCCATAAGTATTAAGAAAGATAATTAGAATGCATAGAAGGAACATAGCACCCAGTATTGAGTGACTACAAATACATATGTTAGCACCTTAAAAACCAAAGAAAAATCAATACTTGTCTAGTAATTGTTCTGTATTCTTTGATTTCCTTAGTCTTCTATGAAATAATTAAATCATTTCTTGCAGGTTTATTGATAGGTAAAGGAAAGAGTGAAAAGTAATGAGAATCTGCTACCACACAGATATTTAACCCATCAACGACTATATCAGTGGCAGACAATTCAACATTCGAAGCCCATAGAAATCCATGCATGCATTTATGTAATTAAACTTCAACCCTCTTCAACCTTCTTCTTTGTTCTTTTCATGAATTTTGATATTACTAATAACTTATACTATAGTCAACCAAAGTTCCAAATTCAAAAACATTGTGTCACCTCATAAAGGAGAAAAATTGTAGGACTGCTATTCACATCAAAATACAATAGCAATCAAGCAAATTAAGAACATAAAACATCTGAAAGATGTCATACTTTAGAAAAACATAAATTACTACTTAGATATTCCTAGAGAACACACCAAAAAAGAAAAAAAAAGCAAGCTATAAATTAGCAGCAAATTTTGAACAAGAGAAGAAAGAGAAAGGAGGAGAAGAAGGACGTATGAACATAGAAATAGCATGTCAGGTTTTGGTTATCATGCTGATTCAAGAATTATATGACAACTGTATCTTTTCTGTTGATTATATTTATTAATAGTAGTTTTATTTTAAAGTGCATAAAACTTTTGAAATTTTGCTTGTACTGGGAATCTGAAATATGAGTCTGCCAAGAGCTGTCATAATTAATAGCTAAGTGAATATTAATACTGGTGTCATGCCTGTCTCTTTGAGACTCAGTATGTTCACATAGGTCATAAAACAGCTATAGCAGGTGTGGCCTTTGATCTCTTCTAAGGGGAAATACAGTTAACCCTGCCTGTAAGTTAAAATGTGTGTGAGATTTTGATGAGATCATTTTAAATAGCTGAAGATAGTTTTTACATTATTATTTACCATCAACAATATGCCAGGCAGGATTTTATGCCAAGGATGCTGTGTTGAACAATTAGAAAGAAAGTAGCTACCCTTAAAGAAAGTAGGTTTTACTTAGGGAGAGAAGCAGACAATAAAACAAAAAGGGGTAATACATTTAGAAGATGTTGCATAGTGATTAGTGCCCTGAAGAAAATAGATTAGAGCAATGATGAAGACTGATGGGGAAAGGAAAATTTTTATCTGAAGTGATTAGATGTGATCTTTAAACTAGACGTGGGAATCAGCTTCCCTTCTTCTCTATCAAGCATGGAAGGTTCTGGCTTGCTTTTTTTTTTTTTGAAACACAGCAAATAAGTAAGTAGAACTGATATGTAAAAACCCAGGAACTCTACACTAAGCACTTTATAAGTTCCTTTATACGGATTTTGTCAAATTTACATCAGACTCACAGGAACTATATCTTATCATCATTTATCAAAGAAGAAAACTGAGACCGGTGAGACAGTGACCTGTCCCAGGTTACGTAAGTCAAAACTGGGATTTGAACCCAATGTCACATTTTAGGAATGAGCTCTTTCTGGTATTCCACATCCCTTGCTCTATACCATGTGAATCACTACTCACAAGAGTTGGAAGAATGGGTGTGCACTGGACACATAAAAATCTACATTGCCATTTCCTATTTATTTTCAGTTCCTGGGTTTATTTGGAAAAAAGAACAAATGTAGAGTAGAAGCAGAAATCTGTATTTTCTGAGTTTGGAAATTCCTATGAGTTGGGTCTTCATGGGCAATGTGTTCTAGGGGTATGAAGGAAAAATTTTATCTTAAATGTTTTCACCCATTGTCTTTGCAAGTCTCTCTCCTGGTCCAATGCAATCACCCTGCAGGCACTGTGGGGATGGTTAACTTCTCCCAATTGTACTCCCCTTCCAGACTGGCACTCTCTTACTTGTCTAAGATTTTTATGCTTCCTCTTTCTAAGATGGTCCACAGCCAAGAGCTGATGGATAAGAGGATACAGAGGTCAGTTTTCTTGCCTCAGGAGAGAACTCTAGGGTGTCCTTCAAACTCCAGAGCTTATTGCTTATATCCTTTCTCTGCTTTTGGTCCTGCTTTCCTACTTCCTTGTGGGCTTCTCCGAAGAGCACTGCCTCGATTAATCACCAAAAAAGAATTGTAGTTTCAGGCTCTGCTACTAGAGAATCGAGACATTCATTCGGCAAGTAGTTATTGAACACTTGCTTTGTGCCAGGGATGTTAGTGAGTTTTTTGTTGCTGCTTTCAAAGTGTCTGACAAGAACAACTTAAGAGAAAGAAAAGTTTATTTTGCCTCACTATTTTGAGTCCATGGTTGGCCCATTTTACTGCTTAGAGCCCAAGATGAAGCAAAAAATCATGGTGGAAGGGTATGGCAGAGGAAAGCTGCTCAGTTCATACTACCCAGGAAACAGCAAGGAGCCAGAGACAATATATAGTCCTCAAGGACACACCCCTGGGGACCTACTTCCTCCAACCATGCCCCATTTGCCAACAGTTACCTCCTAATAGCTCATTTAATTATTATTCTATCAAATAGAATAATCCACTGATGAGATTATAGCTCTCATGATCCAAAATTTTTACCTCTGGATGTGGCTATATTGCCCAACACTTTAGCTACTGGCGCCATTCCAGATTCATAGTATAGCACCAGGTTTTGAGCTAAACTCCCAGAACTTTCATAACACGCTGTGGTTCTTTTTATCTGAGGTATCAGTTGGAGGAAGGGGCAGTGCATGGATAGCTAATAAAATTTGGAAGATAGTAGCAGTGACACTCTATCACTCTATCAAAAACATGACACAGGAAAAAAGAGAACACCTAGTTCTTTTTGGAATGGGGAGAAATGTGAGAGATCATGAAAGACTTCAAGAAGAAGAATTTAAATGAAAAAATAAAAAACAAAAACAAAACAGAAGTTCATTGAGTTGGTCCGGTGTCATGGTGCATGTGTGTAATCCCAGCGACTCAGGAAGGTGAGGATCCCAAGCCAACAACAGAAACTTAGTGTCTTAAAGTAAAATTTTTTTTTTAAAGGCTGTGGATGGACCTCAGTAGTGAAATGCCCCTGAATTACCCCAGTGCATATATATTACCCCAGTATATATGTATATATATGCAGGAATTCATCAAGCTGATAAGGATAGAAAGGGGTTAAAGAAAAAAAGGGACAGACCTATTGTGAGAAGCTGAAACATAAAAAGCTAGACAAGATGAAGGGAATCTCAAGTATTTTGGTGTGGCTAAACAGGTGTTCTTAGAAGATACAGCAAAAGTTAACCAAAAGTCTGTTAATAAATATGGGATATGCTGAAGAGTTTAGATGGTATGAAATAATAATTACTGAAGGTGCTAAGAAAAATGCACAAACTATAAACATGCACATGATATGTCTTTTATGAATATAAGATGATCCATTTGCATTTAATGCAATACTCATCATTGTACAAACTACAGTTTTGAATGATGCTGGTGGTTGCTGAGCCTACTGCATCTTTAACATATGTAGAGAAGTTTGCCATTGTGGGTCTAGAGTTAGACGCTTTCATGAAATTACCACAAATCATGTAGTTGCTAACCGGGCACAGTTCAAATTATCTGTCACGTCCAGTTATTTTTATAGTTGACTGTACATCATTTGAACATATGAATCAGGCAGTGATGTGATTTGCTCATTATGAAAGCTAAAAATAATCCATCTGACCTGTAGCAAACCACTTATTTTAGTCATAAAATTATGCCCATTGTCTCATTGCTGTTTTTCATTTGAAGCAAGGTCAGCTCTGGGGGAAAGAATGGTGAAGTATGTAATCCTCTCATTCTCCTCCATGCTTCCTGTGGGCTGTGGTGAGGCATGTAGCTGTTCTAAAATGTTCCATGTCCTTTTGCTTTCACCAAATACCAGCCCAGGCTTTATGAGCAGGAGGAAAGCTGTCAAATTGGCTCTGGTGTATGAAGGACTGATGGGTCCTGAGATTGTCTTTCCAGAGGCAAGTAGGATGAGTGTTATACAGTGAGGCTCTGAGAGAGGATGGAGGTCACCCATGCTATTTCACATTCAAGACCTCCAGGGTGGGGCTGGGGTTGTGGCTCAGTGGCAGAGCACTTGCCTTGCACATGTGAGACACTAGGTTCAATCTTCAGCACCACATAAAAATAAGTAAATAACATAAAGATATTGTGTCCATCTATAACTAAAAAATATTTTTAAAAAAGACATCCAGGGAAGTTCTGTATTGAGGCTACAAAGGCTATTATCAAATAAGTATGCTTCATTTAGTGGACAAACTCTTCCAAAATCCAAAGCCCATACAACAAAAGGCAAATAGAAAAGTAAAGGTGGGGATAAAGTTGAGGAAAAAAGTCAGAGAATGGAAAAAATATTAACATAGTACCATGAGGAAGGGTTGTCTTCTCCCAGTTAAGTCTTTTATCAGATCTGTGATTGTATGTACGTCACACAATGTCCCTTAAACCTCATTTTTTCCACATCAATGCTAACATAAATACTACCACCCATGTATCCTGACCCTTGAGTTGTTACAAGGATTACATGAAATCAAAGACATTTATTTTGCATATTCGAAAGCACATGGAAAAATATTTTAATCCACCTAAGTTCCATCTTAATCAGTTTGGATTGCAATAACAAAGTACCATTTCACTGGGTGGCTTAAACAATAAACGTTTATTTCTCATAGTTCTTGAGGCTGATAGAGATCAGGGAGCCACTGCAGTCAGCTTCTTAGTAAGGGCCTCTTTCTGGTTAAAAGATGGACATCTTCTCAGAGTATTCTCAAAAGTCTGAGACAACTCTGATCTCTCCATTCCTTTAAAAGGACACTAATACTACGCAGAGGGCTATGCTTTAATGACCTAATGTGATCCGAAAGACCCTACCTCCACATATCAGCATGTTGAGGTTTTAGGCTCTAGCATATGAATCTGTGGCAGCTACAGTCAGTCAGTCCACAGTAGTTATGAATGTAGACCATGGTTTTCATGCACAGAAGAACTTGCAGCCTGCAGTGTAGCTACGTGCAATCAGACCTGTACTCTGTGTTTCAGGTCATAGTTTAACAAAGTCATGGGTCAGCCCTGATGGAGGTTTATAAGGATCAGCATTTAAGTTGTTTAAAAAAACTCTTCCCCATGTGTACAAGGCAACTCCATGTTTAAAATTTGCACTGGGAGTCTGCTTCCAAGTTGTGTTTAATCCAGTGTTTATTTAAAGTGGCAGTGCTGTATGGTGCACATAAACACCCACATCGTTTTTTGGTGAAATGGTGCGTCAACTTGAATATCCTATTCTGTTATTTGATCAATTTTATCAGTACAACCAAAGGAAGAAGGATAAGTAAAGCTTGTCCATATGCAAATTAAAAGAGAAATTGAAAATTCTCTTCAGGTTAATCTCTAGCATAAGTGTCTGAATCATCCTCATGCAGCTATTCTCTGAGTGTCAGATATTAGAAGATTTTAATGCATCTCTCCTTCTCTCAAGTCTGTTTTATGTGATTCCAGATATCCTCCTGACTTTTTTTTTTGTTGTTTTGACAAGAAGAATAAAATGCACTTTATGGCCAAATCCATGTATGTTTTGGACTGCTTCACTCAGAGATGCTTGAGGGAACTTAATCAAGGGAGCTTTTATAGAGTTTAATACAGAAAATAAAGCTGAGAAAGTAAGCACTGAAAATAAATTACCTTGAAAATGGTGTAAATCCTCTTTATCTGTCTGTCTATATTTAATTTCTCTCATTTTCACATGAAAGAAGATGCTGCTTTGGAGAGAAGGATTGTATCTCAAGGTTTAACATACTTACTCTGATTCCCCAAGCAATGGGATAATGTCATTGCTGCAATAATTATGGACTTTTATTGTTCAGCACCCAAGTCATTACTCCTGCCTCAGTTATTTTTAAATGTTTGCTGTAGAATTGCTCATATTTTCAGTAAATTCTCAATGTTTCTGAACCACACCATCTAGATTGCATGAACAAATTAGAAAGTGTGGACAGAAATAGTCGGTTGGAGTGTCCTACATTCACAAATAAATTTGCTAGTTGCTTTACTTTGAGAGTTAAAGAGGCTGCAGTGTTGATTGAGTTTGCATGTTATTAGGTCAAGAAGAAACCAACCACAGTCTTTGTTTGTCCAGAAATAACTCCAACAATTTTCAAACTTACTTCTTCCTAAGTATTTTTGGCTTTTATTCTTTTCACCTGTAGGAGAACTGCAGCTATTGTTAAAATTCTGAAAACCCAGGAAAACTTTTTATCTCTTTCTTTCAAGGAAAAGGCTCTTTTTTTTTTTTTGTAGAATTCTCAGCAAATTAGAGCTCAAATGATCCACTGAAGTTCCACTTAGTTTAGGAATAAAGCATTGCCATAGTATAGTTTTTTTTTTAATGGTTTTACCTTACTTATTATTTTAAGCTTCAATTGATAACTTTATTGTAGTTAGGATCTGAGGCTTTGAATCTACTTTCTTCTTCTCCTCTCCCAAGAATTCCAAACCTATCTGTTTACCCAGCTCCTAAAAACTCACCAGAGGACACAGTATTTGGATGAGAAGCAGTTCCTCAGCTTTGGGACACGTGCTTATTAAATTTCATGCCACATATAATGGCAAGGGAAGCAATTCAAGAAACAAGCTCTTCCCTGAAACCGTCTTCATCAGGGAATAGTTTAGCACCATTGTTATAATTTACACTCCTGTCTTTACAAATCCCTTCTATATCATTTTCTGTTTAGTTTAAAGGCCTAATGTGAATTCTGTTGAATTAGACCTGAATCCCTGGGCCATGGTGTTCTGCTCACATCTGCTCTAAGCACCGCATGGGAAAGCAACTGCCGCCATGTCAATAGAGTCCTATAAAGATTAATGGGGCACCTGAAAAGCAACAAGGACTTTGAGTGATTTCAGGGATTTCAGACTCCAGAAATCAATTTCCCTGAAAATGTCCTTGCTAATTTAACTGATAGTATTTGACTCTCCTCTAGTGTAAAGCCAGCTGTAAGTATGAAAATCAAGACTTTACTTTGTCCCAAGGGTATAAATTAATAAGCAGTGGCATACACATATTCTCCAGGCTCCACCATGTAGACTTGTATGTGCATGCATATGAACCAAACGGCAAAACTGGTGCAGTCATTCAGATTAGACAAAATAAGGAAATCTTCTGTTTTGCATAGTTTACTAGCATATTGTATGAACAGTGTTCAGCTATATTTTTATATTTTGAATACTATTAGATAAACAACTTTAGAACCCCAGCAGGAAGAACTGTATTACATTTTCACTCTATATTGATAAAGGCATAACAATAAAAACTCAAAGTCAGGGAGAAATATCACTAAGCTGAGTCTCCTGTGGAAATTCTTAAAAAGTATTTGAACGGTAGTTATGCAAATATTTTTAAAGATTATAAGTAAATGGCAATTATATGGAAATAGTTATTGCCACTTTATTTGCATAAAATGAGGATATTGTGACTTGAGTTCCCCTCCTCCAAAAAAAATTTGTATTTAGGAGATTTTTAAAAATCTGTATTTAAAAATCTTTTTAAAAAATCTGTATTTAGGAGAATTTTAGGTTGACTTGATAATAGTACTCGTGTTTAGTGACTGCTTCTTCTAATATTTGTGAAAACTTGTGAAGAGACAGTCTGAAATGAAAAAATGTTGAGAAAAACAAAAGCAGCAAGGTAAAGCTTTTGAAACGGTGTGGCCTCGCATGCTGCTGCCAGCTCTTAATAAGTATACTTTTGAAGTCTCATTGATCCTTGATATGAGTTCCCAGGTTTAGTAATAAAATATGACACGCTTTCTCACTCCAGTGCAAGGCAATTTGCCACAAAAGAAAATGCAAAGTCGGGACTAGTGTAGGGCTATGACCTGTTCAGAGAATTCATGAAGTTCATCAAATCTGCCTATTGTAACTCAGAACTCCCCATTTTCTATTTCATTATGACATGAGGCGCATAGAGTGTGCTTTAGTGGTTACAGTGCCAGAGAAGTAACGCAATTGATACCTGGGCAAGTCTATGAAAGTCCTGCGTCTTTGCAGGACTCAGTGTCTGTGTCCCCCCACCCCCACCCCATCTATCTCATCTGTCATACATACATCCACAGGGTAGTTTTCTCCTTGTGACTGTTATCATCACGGCTTCTGTGTTCAGTTGCACTACACACATCACAGTTGCCTTCAGCCCAATGAGTAGAATTGTCACAAGCACCAATGCACAAATTTTCTGGACATTTTTCTTCTCCAAAAGTTCACGTATCATCAGCCTACCCGTAAAAGTAAATTAAAGTATTTTAAAGGGAGAAAAATAAAAATATTAAGGAACAGTTAAATTTAGCCCCTGTTTTCATATTAGAAAAAGATATGTGAATGAATTGCTTTCTACAGCACAATAAAGTAAACCTTCACGTGAAAAACAACCAGAAAGATACTGAACTAAAACAAATAAAAAATAAAAAAAATAAGAAATCAGAATGTTCACAGCCACATGTAGTAAAATTTAGGGAAGCAGGTTTCACTGTCGTGATAAAGAAAATGAGGCTGTTGTGATAAAGAAAATGAGGCTGTTGCTTTGATACTAACACATTTGCCTAGCTGGGTCATTCCACGTCACATCCTCTTAGCTCACTGATATAAGCAGTCAAGTGATTGTGATCAGCTCTACAAACATGACCTGGAGATGAAAAAGTCCACTTCATTCCACCCTGCGCTGTGTCATTACCAAGAAAATTGTGAGATAAGCATGTAAGATGATTGATGCTCAGGACCCTGCAAATCATGGTTCAAAATTAGTTTTACATTCTTTCTCACTCCTTCTCAGAGCTCCAAACCACAGCTATTTCTTCAGGTGATATCACAAAAGCTTATCACCCATTTGTGGATAAACCAACTCAAAGTGGGAATTGCTGACAACAAAATATTTTGGTTTGTGCCAGGCATAGTGGCCTATGCCTATAATCCCAGCAATGTGGGATTACAACTCTGAGGTATCGGGAGGCTGAAGCAGAAGGATCGCAAGTTCAAGGCCAGCCTCAGCAACTTAGTGGGACTTTGTCTCAAAAGAAAAAAGAAAAAAGGGATAGGATGTAACTCAATGGTAAAGCACCCTGGGGTTCAATCCCCCAGTACTTAAAAATAATTTTTTTTTGTACTGAGAATTGAACTCAGGGGTACTCAACTACTGAGCCACATCCCCAGCCCTATTTTGTGTTTTATGTAGAGACAGGGTCTCACTGAGTTGCTTAGCACCTCGCCGTTGCTGAGGCTGGCTTTGAACTCATGATTCTCCTGTCTCAGCCTCCCAAAGTGCTCGGATTACAGGCATGCACCACCATGCCTGGCTCTGAAAAATAATTTTTGCTCACTAAAATATTTTTCTATGATGCTCATACTCTGCAAGTTGAAGAAGAAGAGGAGGAGGAGGAGGGAGAGGGGGAGGGGGAAGGAGGAGGAAGCCAATAAATATCTTAACTACTTGAATTATTCTAATTGTTACCAGACTTCAATTCTGTAAAATTAACGTATTAAAAATTTTCCCATTTATCCACAAGCAACTTTATATTAGTAATATACAGATATGAATTCAATACCACATGACCCATCCCTAAACATTTTTGCTCTAACACAATAAGTAAGTTTTTTTTTTTTTTTGTCCTTTCCTTCTGGAGCATCTAAAATGAAATATAAATTAGAGGGTGAGAAAAAATAAGGCTTTAGGAAACAGTCAGTGTTGGTTATGAAATTTTGTCATCTGTGCAAGTGACAAGAGACAAGAAGGCAGTTCCCCCCCTGGCCCCCCCCTGCTTTTCTGGAAGCTTTCCTGGGGCAGAGGTCAGTGGATTCAAAGAAGGCCTACTGTATGAAATACAGTCATCACCAACCCCTGGGAGAAATGGTCACTTATGATGAGGGCGGTACAGGAAATGCACCCAAGCAGACAGAGAAGCTTCTGATTTTTAATAGCATATTTTTGTGGTTGTTTTTCCTAATACACTGTACTAGCACTGGGATTTATTTGCATTTTTTTTTTACCATCACTCCTACTTGTACACAGCTGCCTTCAATGGATCTTCCATTCTCTGTGGTTGCATAATATAGATTCTGCATAGTAAACATTAACAGACTAGGAGATAAATGATATTTGACAAATGTTACAACTATCCAGTGCTAGATAACTAGGTATGTCTTCTCTTGTCTTATACTCACATAATGTTTTCTGATTCATTCAGCATCCTTTTCCCAGTTTATTTTCTATACATACCCTTTAAGGTCTCAACAGGTTTCTTAGTAGGGAGGTGAAAGTAGGAAATGGAGAGGTGAAGAGGAGAATGAGTAAGAGCACAGAGGTACACTGCAGATCCTTCTGCCTTTCTGATGCTACAGGTCTCATCGCTTTGGGTGGTAAAGTTGTCTGCATGTACAAAGTGTTTTCTCTGATCTGTGATTTGACTTCATCATTTCAAACATCCCTTACAGAACACATAAGGAATAACACACCCTTTCATCAATAATGTGGTTTCTCACCACAGTGATCTCAAAGGGGTTGAGGTGGTTTTCAGAGAAGAAGAATGCAGAACTGGATAACTTGGTTCAAGCAGGTAGTCCTACATCTATATGAAATGCCTGGATAAAATGCCCATGAGTTTGACATCTATAACTTCCTCACTATCATTTTACCTGTCTCCCCTTTATTTAAAATAATATTATAAACCAATATAAGAACTACAATATAATGTCTTTTGTGTGTGTGTTGGTGGTGGTGCTGGGGATTGAACCCAGGGCCTTCTGCATGGGAGGCAAGCACTCTACCAACTGAGCTATATCCCCAGCCCAATATAATGCTTTTAAGTATTTAATCTTTTAAAATGTTATAAGAAAGCTAATCACATAGATAAGTTTTTTTTTCCAGGAAAATGTCTTAAGGGTAGAAGTTAAAAGGTAAAAATAGTTTTCTAAAAGAAATGTACTCAAATTTGTCATCCTCTATATAAAAATGTATCCGTGTATGTGATGGAATATTAAATATATATTAATACAGCACAATTATATACTAGTAACTTAAAATATATGCATGAGTCAACAGTTGTGACTATCATTTCATTTGCTTAATTTTGTATTAATAGCTAAAGTTCATGAATCTTTTTAATATACTTGCATCTCTTTGTCTATGAGTTATTTGCTCATCCCTTTGATCTAGTTGCCTATTTGTATGTATTTCCATCTTTTCTTTGAGAAAATTCCTCACAATATTTTGCTCTTCGGTGTTAAAGGTACACAGAATACTTTACAATAGCAACTTGTAGATCCAAGAAAAATATTGCAAAAATTAGGGAAAATCTTCCAACACTTTCCCCTGAAATTCAACAGCTAATTCTGTATAAAAGGTACAGTTTTCTAAATTTACAGACTCACAGAAGCTAATTAATAACATCTATCATTATACTTATTAACACTGTGCTGGCCAGGCAGAGGTAAACACCCTTACAGCGATCCCTGGCAAGCAATTTGGACATGCAGATAATTAAAGTAATTATATATTTATGCACAATGGAATCTTTGGTAGGAAATAAAATCAAGTCAAGGTATTTTATCCAAAGCCATTTGTGGGTTTTGCTACAAACTCATAATGAAAGTTTTCTCCTGAAATTCTAATAGCAAAAATTGTATAAAAGATTGAATGTTCCCACCAAATTCTCCACAGTAGCTATACAGTAATACTTATTAAATTTTAAAATTCATCTTTTTTCTTTGATAACAAGTACATATACAATTTGAAAAATAAAGATTTTTCTTAACTTACCTCACTCCCTTATGATTCTCAATATATTTGAATAAATGTATTTGGAATTTGTATCTCATATCATTCCCAAATAACATGTATCTATACACATGCATACCTTGACATTATTATAGGATTATTCCATGATGAATTTATAAATATTGGCATCATTTTCAATATCAAAACAAATATAATAATACAATTTTAATTACTTCTTAATCTATAAGGGTATAAGAACATTACACATATTTGTTCTATCCAATTTCTAAAGATTTGCTGTGAAATCAAAATTAAAATTGTATGTATGAATATATTTTGCTTCTACAAGGATTTGGTTTGAACATTTTAATAACTGCTATACCTCCATTGGTGATTACCACTACCTATCATATTTATTTCACATAAGTTGTTATCAAAATTTGAAGATTAAATTCAAGTTGTGAATATAAAAAGATGCCACATAATTTTTTTTAAAGAGCTAACCACCATGCATTAAATATCAAATTTAAATCTGCTTTGAAGAAAAAAATTAAATGCTTACTGTGGACTGTGAGAAAATCCATTTCTAATGGCGAATTTATATCAGTCTACAGGGAACGCCACTAAGGCACAGTTGACTAATGACTATCATTTTCAGTTGATTTCATTAGTATTTAAGTTATAGTGTAAAGTACATTCCCTTTGGTGCTCTGAAAGTCAATGATTTACATACATTTGGTGTGAAGCCTTTGCTTTGCATAATATAAATGTGATTTAGTAGCTAAGTGAAGATTTTTCTTATGCCTACCTAGACCCACTTATTCAAAAATAAATATTAACTTTTAATAAAATAGCTCTTAATGCATTATTCTACACATTAAAATAAAACAAATGATGCTGTCAGCTGACCATCTTCATGCTAGGATAACACACAATTACAGCCCTCTTTATATTGGAAGCATTTGATCAGTTTCAACTGAGGGTATAATTTTTATGAATTATATTCACTGCTTATATAGTAAACTGGTGGGTCTTTGAGCCACAGAGTACAAAAACGTAGATGTTATACAAAAAACAGATATTCCACTGAACTGCTTCATATAAAAGGGAACATTTTATCTTCTGAGTTTTAAAATAAAAGAAAAAATGTTGTTTGAAATTTTGGCCTTATATATAACTCCATTTTTGTTATGTATGATTTTGATTCTAAGAAATAGCAATTTTAGCTATTAACTTTTCATTTAAAGGTGAAAAGATCAAGTTATAGAATCAACTACAACATGCAAGATACCTTTCTGTGCTGAGGCTTCCAGAACAGAAAGGACTTTGTTCTTGAAATTAAGAAGCGGGAGCAGATAAAAGCTGAGCATTTCCATAGGAAGCAATACAAGTCAGTTTATGCCACAGGCCACACAAACTATACATCAATAAGTATTATGGGTGTTATGGGTGGAAAAGTAGGTAAAAAACACTATGCCTTGCTTATAGAAGTAAAAAGAATCGGAAGCTCATATTGTAGTTTCCTGGAATATAATATTCACATTTGCAGAATTCATGCTGTATGAATTAAATGAGAAAAAAAATATGCTTTGAAAAACATTAAAGTCTTTATTCTAAACCAAATTCAAAGAAAAAAATCAATATGCTTCATTTCTGTGTCCTTGATATTTTTACCATCCTATGTACCCTTGTGCAGAGATTTTCTTCATAAAATTATTCATAACTGGAATTAATGCTTCAAACAGTCACTATTAATACCCGTTCAAGAGAAATGCATTTGTAAAAATTCCTTTTGTTTTAACTAGGTCCTCCTTTCTGTGTTTTTGGCCTAGAATAAAGGAATAGACAAGAACCCAAAGGAAAATATATTTTTAAAAATGGTCCTTCAAATCAGATTCACTAAAAGCTATTCTTTACATTTTTACTCCCTCCCACAAATAAAATTATTAATTGGTCCAATTTCCTTTAATTTTCATCTTTGGTTTAAACACAGACACATAACCAAATGGGGTAGAATGTATTTAGTTAAGTTCATTGTTAACCAATCCATAAAATGAGGTTAAACCTTTCCTAACCTTCTCCCATCACGCTCGAGCTACATTCTAATTTTCTAATTTAAGTCCTTTATAGGACTAGCATTTATTATATCTGTGCTTATTTACAGTTTCTAATCAGATCTGTAGGTAAAGTAGTATTTCTGTGGGAATTATTTTCCAAGGAATACAAGAAGCAAATACTTTAAATGAATACAAAATTCAGTTTAAATGTTGGAGTATGAAAAATTCTATGAAGCATTTGCCTTAGGATACTTATATAAAGTTGCAAAGAATTTCTTATAATTCCTCCTTAACCATCAAAGAAAATCTTAAAGAATAATGTAATTCAAATATTCATATTAAGTCACTCACTGCAATTGTCCCGACACACACACTCATAATGTTCCCCTAATTATTTCAGAATAACAACTGCATCTAAAGTCATTCTGGATATGCTTCCATTTGGAAAATGCTGGAATGTAACTAAGAGAGTAGTGGTCACAAATCACAATAAGCTGCATTGCAGAGGTGAGCCATGTCTCTTGCCCTGTTAAACCCTAATCCATGAAAATCTTTAGTTTTGAAACTATTTGTCTAATATGGATGGTCTTTGCTTTGGAGCACAGACACACCTGAGAAGATTTTCAACTGATTTGCACATAAGATTGATTTATTCCAGGCTATTGAATTCTACTTCAAAAGAAAGCTGTTGATACCACGGAGAAAATTAATGAGTGCTTATTGACATTCTACTTTATCATTTAGTCTAAATATGTTTTGAAGTATCAATTGACAAGTAGCTTTCTTTTCTTCTTAATAGAGAAGAAACGAAATTTAACTGAGCTTCTGATGGAATCAGGGTTTAAATGAGGAAAGAAAGTGTTATTCAAAGACTATGAAATGATAAACAATTTCCCAATATCATAAACTGAAAACCACTCATAGATTTTAGATATCTAATCATTTTCCTGTAATATCCAATAATTCCTAAACAATTGTCTAGGATCTCAATTAAGGAATCAAAATTTGAAAACAGCTCTAATTTTATTTTCTTTTTTTTAAAATTTTTTTTAGTTATACATGGACACAGTGTCTTTATTTTATTTTACTTATTTTTATGTGGTGCTGAGGATCGAACCCAGCGCCTCACATGTGCGAGGCAAGCGCTCTGCCACTGAGCCACAACCTCAGCCCTAATTTTATTTTCTTATCCTTGTTTTTCTCCCAGTTATGTGAAAAGAATAAAATCTCTGATGTAAAATGGTACAATGCTTTGGCTTACAAGATGGAGAACAAAAAGTTATTTGTTGCCTTTTTAAATAATTCAGAAGAATTACATTAATTAGAAAACAGTTGTAAGTATACCAATATTAATGCCTAACAAAACAGATAGAATGTGATGATTTAAAATCACACTGATGAAATTATTTATTATTGTACAAAGGATGCTCAAGATTTCAAAAACTGAGGCAAAAAAAAATTTGAAAAACTCATATGGAAATGGTTAAAATTGTTTTGTTATATACTAGCTAAAATATTTAGCAGGCAAAGTGGTGAGAGAACAAGTAAAAGTAAGTTTTGCAGAGAATGAAAATTAATGTTTAAAATTTAATTTCAAGAGAATATCACACATAATATTGGCCTAAATAAACTCCATGATAAAGTGATTTTTAGCCAATAATTCTTCCATTTTTGACATTTACCTCAATGTTCTCTCCATGAGCCTAAAATATTTGGTTTCTCAGAATCTGTCACTTTATTACTAAATAAAAAATTTAAAATTTTGAAGGCAGTTATTATTTTTCCAAATTCGCTTAAAAGTGTTGAAAATCTTTGGAGTAGGCACTAATTCAAACAAAAGGATTTGCAATAATGAGAGAAGAAAGTGGGATAATGGAGAACAGCATTTTTACCTAACAGTTTCTGAAAGTTATTTCATAAATTTTATACTTTTTAAAAAAATTAATATGTAATATTTTAAAGAGAAACCAAAGAATATTAATGAGATAATTTCAGGGCACACTTTTCTATTCTTACTTTTGTATTTAGCAAAATATTATGATAATTTTCCATGTCATTTAATATTTTTAGGAAATATGGTATAATGTCTAATATTCTTCTAAAAGAATTATCATTGCTCCATTAATCATTCTGTTATTGTTGGAAATTCACATTCAGAAGAAAATATTTGTAATTAATTCATAAGTTTCAGTTGATAGTATTATACATTCAAAATATAGTATGAAAAAAATGAGGAAGATTTCTATGAGATACTTTGTCCTGTAAGGAACCCACTTCCTGCTTTTTTCCTATGTCTAAAAGGTGAAGGTTTTTCTTAAAGCTTTTTTCTGTTCACATTCACTGCAAAGTTCTGGTATTCTGGCTAATCTCAAATATAAACCAGAGATACAGTGGACTAAAAAAATTTTTAAAAATTAAAAACTAAAAGGAAATCTGCTAAGGATTTTAGAAAGATGGTGTTGCTGAGCTGGGCAGAGACCCCTGATCCCTCTATAGCACAGGAAGGAAGCAGTGAAGGAACAGCTGGAAAGGTGTACTACAGAATAAATACTCTAAGACCCAATATTTGACAGTCTGAGACTTGGACAGACTTGAAGTTTGACTATTGGAGCAGAAAATAAGGACAGAGTTTCTTTATCCCAAACACAGAGCAGAGTGAGGTGGGAGGGAAGGAACAATATAGAAAGAGGGAGAGGAAAAGCACATAAGCCCACATCCTTAAGAATAGCTGGAAAGAAAAGCAGACAAATTAAAATACAACAGGAACAGAGGAGTCAGTGAAGGAGATCAAGCGGATTAACTCAAATTGTGGACTGAGAGCTATGCAGGGCGTGGCAGCCATTCTGTGGAGTCCACAGCTGGTCAACCTCTCTGGAAGAAATTAAATCAATACATGATCTCCCCTTCACATAGCAACAAATAAAACCAGAGAGAGTACCTCCACAGTAAAATGGTTCAATAATCCATTTAGAAGGAATTTGTGAAGGAAGAGCTACTAGCTGAATATTGCTAAAATACCTCTCACCATGGACAAGGGAGTGGGGTAGAGCAGACCGGGGAGCTGGACACTCCCGGGAGGTGCTAACCTACACAGCACTCCTCACAACTTCCATGGGAATGGTGGCAGAGACAGGGACTAACACCCAGGATTCACTACTGAAGGAAGAGGGAACCCAGGCCCATGTGGGACAACTATCTCAGTCCTGGGCAGTGAAGGGGAGTGGCACTCACAGTTCATAACTTTGGGCAGTGGGAATTCAAACCCAGGTGGACTGGCTGAGTCTCCTTCTGGTCACAGGGACAGTGCCTCTGTGATTTGCAAGTCAGGGGGAATGATTCTGCACCACAGATCACCCACAGAAAATACATAACCACAGGTCTCATGCTTGCAGACAGCACCCATCCTTTGTGCCACTTTGAAGAAGATCCTATGGAGGGAAGTGGGTGCATAATGACCTACTGTCATCAGAGCGACAGCCCTGAGTTCTGCATCCTATACTTCTGCACAAAATAGAAACAGTCAGCAGATGCAGCATGCACCCTATGAGCATCCAGCCTTAGCACCTTGGGCTGACAAAGGAGAACCAGCTGGTGTGAGGTCCGTGGCAACCACGGGAGTAGCTCCTGTGTTCCAGCACTTCTGGGGGAGGAGATATCCAAAACTGACGAGTGATATTCTCTAAAGGTCCGAAATCCTGATGAACTCCAAACCAGGATGACTCAATTTTTTTTTTCCCCATTTTGGCATAGTTTACTATAAATAGCTCCACCATCAACATCAAGCATATGTATATTCCTCTTCAATTTGATTCAATGGTTTTTACCTGAATATTCAATATTATCCCTTCAACCCATTTGATAGCCATATTTCTTATCATGTTTTAAAGCATTAATTAAAATTATTGTATCTTGTTTTCTTAGCTAAGGTTTACACTTGTTCCTCATAGCCCTCTTTTTCCTCTTACATTACCTATTGACTCAAATTTCCTCATCAGTCTTTTACCTCTTCTTATTTTTGTATTATTATTTTCTACCTTTTCTTTCTTTATTTTTTTTACCCATACAGATATTTAATTGAACTTTCAGGTGTATTTTGTATACAACAAACCACATCCACTTAAAGTATGCAATCTGAGTTTTTTGGGGTTTTTTTGTCTTTGGGAATTTATTTTTTTTAATTTTATTTATTTATTCTACTTAGGTATATGTGATGGCAGAATGCATTTTGATTCATTGTACACAGATGGAGCAAAACTTTTCATTTCTCTGGTTGTATGTGATGTAGAATCTTTCTTTTTCCTTTTTTAAATTTTACCCAATTTTTCTCTCCTTCCAGTTTCAGCCACTATATAATGTTATTGTAATTTTACTAGGTTTAATAACTAATTTTTCAACCTATTCCAGAACATTACTACAAGTTTATACCTGGCTTAGAGAAACTAGAAAAAAACTATCAACAAGTTTTTGGTTTTTCCTAAGATTGATTAGTATGTGACTTTGCTCTGAAATGATTGTAGTAAATGGGGTTTAGTGTCTTCTCTCAATGTGATTTTGATACTGGGAAGAGCACCAGCAAATATTGAGTGAGTGCATCAATACCTGGATATGTGCCCTGCTAGAGACTTTAAGAGAAAGAAGCTAATGAAATAATCCCCAGAATAAAAGAAAAAGTCATATTCATCCCAACAGATTTTGTAGACAAAAAAGCAGTGTGAAAAAGCAAGAGTTACCGTAAGCCACCCCAAACAGGCCATAATACTTCAACCATCGAGAAGTGTCTCCTCATTTAGAGGAGAATCAAGTTCAAATGAAGAATTAGAAATAAATCAAAATTGCAGAGAGTAAAAATCATTTATCAATAATAATATTGACTATAAAAGGTCTAAATTCTTCCATCAAAAGACATAGATTGGCAGATGGGATGAAGAACAAAGACCTAATCATATGTTGTTTGCAAGAGAATTGCCTTACATGCAAAGACATCCATAGAGTGAAAATAAAAGAATGACAAAAGCTATACCATGCAAATGAAAACAAAAAGACAAAAATTGGAAAGTTTATAGATTAAGTGCTCAATAAGCTACAAGAAGACATAAGGAATAAACTTAGAGAAAAATTACAATAAGTGAAAGATGATTGCACTAAAGGGGCAGAGATTCTTAAAAAGAAACTAATG
>CM053412.1:39305445-39508320 GCA_028644305.1 Xerus rutilus
TGTAATCCCAGCACTTAGGGAGGCTGAGACAGGAGAATCGCGAGTTCAAAGCCAGCCTCAGCAATGGCGAGGCCCTAAGCAACTCAGTGAGACCCTGTCTCTACATAAAACACAAAATAGGGCTGGGGATGTGGCTCAGTAGTCGAGTACCCCTGAGTTCAATCCCCAGTACAAAAAAAAAAAAAAAAAAAAAAAAAAAAAAGAAAAAAAGAAACTAATGAAAGATGCAATAAATTGAACTAAAATTTCAATGGAAAGCATTGCTAATAGATTAGATCACTTTGAAGATAGATTCTCAGGCCTTGAAGACAAAGCTTATAATCTTGAAAATAAAGTCAACAATAAAGAAAAGATGTTAAGAGACCATGACCATAATATTCAAGAATTTGGCATAGCATCACTAAGAGACCAAATTTAAGAATCATTTGGGGTACATGACTCTGAAATACAAACTAAAGGAATGTACCATCTTTTTAATTATATAATATTAAAAATTTTTCCAAATCTGAGGAGCCAGATGGAAATCCAAACATAGGAAGCATATAGAATCCCAAATAAGAAGGATCAGAAAAGATCCTCTTCAAGACACATTATAATCAAAATGCCTAATATACAAATTAAGGATAGAATTTTTAAAGCTACAAATGAAAAAGAGCAGCTCACATTAAGAGGTAAACCAATTTGATTTTCTGCTGATTTCTCAATCTCTACCCTAAAAGCAGGAGGGTTTGTAATAATATATACTAAGCTCTGAAAAAAATGCATGCAACCAAGATACTATATCCATCAAAGCTATCCTTAAGAATTAAAACTGAAATAAAACTTCTATGAAAACGAAAAGCAAGCAAGATGCAATAACTACTCTCATATCAGACAAAGTAGACTTCAAGCAACAATCAGAAGAGAAAAAGAAGGCCACTTCATACTAGTTAAGGGAATCATTCAAAAACATTGATTGTAAATATTTATACCTCAAACAATAGTTTATCTATACATACAAAACAAACCCTTCTCAATATAGAGAATCAAGTAGACCACAATAAAATAATAGTGGGTAATTTCAACCAAATGTTGTGACATTGAATAAGTCATCCATACATGAACTAAGTAAAGGCTCTTCAGGACCACAAAATACTTTTGATCAAACTGACATAACAGACATCTTTAGAATGTTTTATACATCAACAACTGAATTCACTTTCTTCTCAGTGGTACATGAAACTTTGTCTAAAATAGATTATATTTTAGAGCACAAAGCAAGTCATAGCAAATATAAAAAATAAAGATAATTCCTTGAATTCTATCAGATCATAATGGAATGAAATTAGAAATCAACAAGATAAAATACAGAGAATATTCTAACCCCTGGAGATTAAATAATACACATATGAATGAGGAATGGATTGCAGAATAAATCCAGGAAGAAATAAAAAAGTGCTTAGGAACAAATCAGAATAGAAATATAACAAAATTTCTGAGACAGTATGAAGGCAGTTCTAAGAGGAAAATTCATAGCACTGAGTTCCTACACTAAAAAAAAAACAACAATAGAAAGATACCAGGTAAAAAATTTAATGTTATACCTCAAGGCCTGAAATAAAGAATAAACTAGTATCAAAGTCAGTAGAAGACAGAAAATAGTAAAGATCAGAGCCAAACTTAATGAAATTGAGAATAAAAAAAAACACCAAGGATCAATGAAAACAAAACAAAACAAAAAACCCAGAATCACATCAATTCTCAGATGAGTTCTACCAGACTTTTAAAGAACTAATGCTAAACCTTCTCAAATAATTCCATGAAATATAAAAAAGAGGGAACACTGCCAAATTCATTCTATGAATCCAGTATCACCTTGATACAAGATAAAGACACATCAATAAAAAAATACTTCAAACATCTCTGATAAACATAAATGCAAACATATTTATTTAAATATTGCCAAACTGCCTTTATAAACATAATATGAAGGTAGAGAGTATCATGGTCAAGTGCATTTCATCTCAAGCAAGATTGGCTTGACATATGCAAATCATTAAATGTTATTTACCACATAAAGTTAAGAAATTGAGATTTTAATCTCACTTCAGTCAGAATGGCAATTATCAAGAATATAAATAAAAATGAATATTCATAAGGATATGAGGGAAAAGGTACAATTATCATTGTTGGTGGAACTGCAAATTAGCACAACTACTCTGGAAAGCAGTCTGGAGATTCCTCACAAAAGTAGAAATGGAACCAACATGTGACCCAGTTATTCCACTGCAAGAGCTTTTGGTTTGCATTTCTCAGCATGGAAGTCAAAGTTGATTGGAGCCTCAGTATTATAAGCAATGCCACACCCACAGTAAAGCCTCTGGCTCCAGAGAGAGAGAGAGAGGTGAGTAGAAAAGGGAGCCTCCACCACTTCTCATGTGTGTCAATTCAGATCTTAGCTTCAGCAGAGTTTGGTGAGCATAAGGTACAAATTGTTGATATACTCTATTCCCAGGAACATAACACTCCTAGAAAAGCTGCATGAGGAGGGAGGCCTGTGTTCTTCACTGTACCAATCAGGTGGGCTTTTCGTCTCAGTGATAAATGATGAAGAGAGGATAAAGGCTTTTGACTCATATTCCACAGACTTTTGCAGTTCTTTCCAAGTTGTAGTACATTTTCTTGATTAAATTTTTCTTTATTTTATGTCTTTAAAATCATTTCTGAAAAATTTTAAATGGTTATTTAAAAAACACAATTTTCATCATTTTTGAGAGGATTGGATCTGAGAGACTCCTTACCCTGTAAGGCTACAAGTGGAAGGCTTAACCTAGAACTCTATATAAGCAACAATATCTTCAAAAATGGAGACTAGTGGGGCATGGTGGCACAAAACACTAATCTCAGTGGCTCTGGAGGCTGAGGCAGGAGGATGGCAAGTTCAGAGCTGGCCTCAGCAACTTAGCAAAGCCCCAGGCAACTTAGGGAGAACCTGTGTCTAAATAAAATATAAAAAGGATTGAGAATGTGGCTCAGTGGTGAAGTACTCCTGGTTCAATTCTTGATAAAAAAAAAAAAAAGAAGACAATTTCTTTATGATAGATGATATAGAACACTTTTTATGTGTTTGTTGATATTCTGTACATGTACTTTAGAAAAATACCTATTCATGCAATTATTTCATTTTAAAATTGAGTTGTTTGATTTTTTGTTTTTTATATTAAGTTTTAAGGGTTATTTATATATTCTGAATACTAGACCTTCACTAAGCACATATTTTGTAAGTATTATCTCACATTCTATAATTTAATTTTTTACTTTCTTTTTTCTGCAACATTATTGTGGTATAATTTCACTTATATGTCTTTACTTTTTTGGTAACAATATCTCTAGAGAATATCCTAGTTATCTTCAACTAATAACTGTTGCTAGAGAAGTAATGTTGTAACACTGCACATGTTACACATGAATTTGATAGTAGAAATATTTTTATTTATTCCCTTGAATAATTTGTGCCATTATGGTTTTTAAATATATTTTTAAATCAAATACATATCTTAGTATAAAACAAACATATCAAATTTAATTAGTAATATAATAAATAATATAAAATATAGTTATAACCTATATATATACATATATATAGCATAATATTGTAATCATACAAAAACATACTTTTAGTTTTTGACAGTTGGTTGTCTTTTAAATAGACAAGAAACAAAACTTTAAAATGTCCTTATATTTACTATGTCAGGTATTTTTATTCCTTTCTGTGTCTCAAAGTTTCTTTCTAGTATGATTTTCTTTAAGCTAAGGAACGTTCTTTAATATTTATTGTAGTACAGATCTCCTGATAATCAGGTTTTCCTCATTTGGCAATGTTTTTTATTTCATGAACATTTTTGAGGAAAATTCTTGCCATATAGAGAATTCTAGGTTGACTCCAACTTTTTTTCCCCAATCAATATTCTATAAATCTTGGCCTGTTGTGTTTTGATTTGCATTATTTCTGATAAATATTCAGCAGTAATCATTATGATTTCCCCTAACTACAATATATGTTTGTGCTATGATTACTTTTAATATATTTTCATTACATTTTAAGCAATTATAATATTCCTTGGTGTAGTTTTATTATATTCTCTTACTTGTAATTTATCAAACTTCTTAGATATTTTTAAATTGAATTTGAAAAATACTAGGGTATTATTTCTACACAGGTGTGCTGTTTTACCTTCCAATATTATTCTCTTCATTTCTTCATATGACACCATTTACTTCTTTGTAAGAATTTCTGATATCTCAAAGTTTACTATTCCTCCTGTCTCATTTCTTCTCTCAATCAGTCTTAATTATTTTCACTTCTCTCTTTGTTGACTTACTATTGGTTTTCAGTATCATCAGTACTACTCAGTCTACTATTATTATGTATGGGAAACTGTATTTTCAGTTCCAGAATTTCCTTCTTTATACAAGTTTTATTTTTCTTTTGCAAAGGTGCATCTCCTCATTCATGTGTCCACCTTTTATTTCAGTGTTGGCATATGTGTATCATATCTGGTTTAAAATCCTTATTTTCTCATACTACAGTCTTTTTTTCCCTCGTTTATCCTGGTTATGAGTTACATTTTTCTAACGCTACATATATTTATTTATTTTTAATATAATCAAGACCATTGTGCATGTTTCATTGTGGAACATAAGAATTTTGTTCACTTCCTATAAAAACTTGTATTTTCTTCTGACAAACACTAAATTTACTGCTATATCTATTTATTCTCATGGAGAACTAATTTTAGACTTTCAAAGAATGGATCTAAAAAGGCCTTTACTTAGCTAAATGTGGCTTCTCTAAAACTTCAACCAAAGGCGTAGACTATTTAGCCTTATCTCCCCATTTGGAATGATTGCACCTCTAATTACTCTTATTACTATTTAAATATAGCATCTTCTTTTTTGTCCACAAGGTCCCCAGTAGCTGTCCTCTACCAGTGCATAGAATCTCTCTCTTAATAGGCACAGATAAGTATTTAGCCAACAATTAAAAGGAGCTCACAAGCCGGACGTGGTGGTGCATGTCTGTAATCCCAGTGGCTGGTAAGAGGATCCTGAGTTCAAAGCAGCCTCAGCAAAAGCTAAGCAACTCGGTGAGATTCTGTCTCTAAACAAAGTATAAAAGAGGGATGGGGATGTGGCTCAGTTGTAGAGCGCACCTAAGTACTGATGATTGCCCTAGGACAGAGAAAGAGAGAGAGAGAGAGAGAGAGAGAGTGAGAGAGAGAGAGGAGAGAGCACTCACAGCATAGTTTTGAGCTTTCTTCTCTAGTCTATATTGTCTTAAGTATCCTGTCTTGCAAAGTCCAGTCATCTCAACGATTCTGATTTTGGATCTCTACAATCTTCTGCCTAAGAAAATTGTTGCATTCTATTTTGGTTCTTTCCTATGTGTTAATGAACATAAACTGCCTTAGGCTGAATATTGGGGTTAATTGAATCTTGCTTCCTAATTTTTTCCTTCCTCAAGAACATGAGCAGGTAATGCTTGTTGTTAATTACTAAAAAAAGACACTCTACACACTTATATCTAAATAAAAATTGCATATTTAGTGTAGAGCATATTAAATGTTATATTATCATATATAATTATATTAATGTTATATACTTTTCTATTTAAAATCTATTTACAGTATGTTGATGTCTTCCAGTTACTCATTTTTTTCGTTAAAAATATTCCAAGTCTTTCAGCACTACCTAATTCTATTGGGAAACAAATTTGGATTCAAAACACTGAATTAAAAAATTTAGTTAGAACCTGAATTGGGAAACAAATTTGGATTCAAAAAACTGAATTAAAAATATTTTCAGTCTTTGCAATTAAAGCATTGCATTGTGTCAGTGTAGAAATTTCAATAGCTTACTGAATATCCTGAAATTTGAAATTGAAACTATTTTCTACCATAGTTTCCAGTTCAGGAGTTTCAAACTATATATCTTCTTTGTTTTATCATTCAAATCCCTAAAAGCTTATCTCAAATAAGAAGAATTGGCATAATAAATAATCATCAATTTGGACAGATAATATTCTAATATTCACATAATAAAACTATTTAAGAGTAGAGAATAAAAAATGTGAGTATAAAATATAGCACCATCAGGAAAGCAAGCTAAAGTCAATATTTTAAGTGACACAAGGTTAAATAAGTTAATAATTTGCAAAATTACCATAATCCCATTAAATTGGCAACACATGGAACTGCATAAATAATTTGCTAGATTAGCTGGTTTCTTGAGTAATAAGTGTGGCAATAAGTCTTATACAAATAACTCAATTATGCCCCTTGGACTAAAGTTTCATACTGAAAGAATTGTTCTTACCATTGCTGATTTAATTTTTACAGTGCGATTGCTTTAGGGTCACTGAAAATTTTAGTTTAATGATGGAGGCTATCTCCCTTGTGACATAGTGTTTTCTTCCCCCCTCCAAAATTAATGTTTTTCAGAATTTTAGAAAATTTTAAGGGAAATTCCTAAGAGGACTGAGAGCCATGGACCTTGGTCTTTCTAAGAGCAAAGTATATGGATTTTGTACCATGGTTTATATTTCTAGGCTTAAATAACTATGCAATTATTTTGTAATTATAAGGCAATCATTTACTGGCAACTAGAAGTTTTTCATTTTTATGGTAATTCCAAGTATAACTACCATATAATTTGTAAGAAAGAAATAGCTGTGCAATTACTCTGTATTAGCACAGTAATTACCAAATATGTCCAGGCTTATTTGTGTCTTATGAAATAAAGATCCTCACACCTGCATATAGCAATTACATAGCAGCTATGTACACTTTCTTCATGTGGTCTATCATAAAACAATAGGCAGAGGGGTTGGTTTTCATTTCATCATAGTATTGTACTAGGTTATCATTTGAATATAGTATTTTGTCACAGCTGCTTCCCTATGATTGCAATTGAATCTCTCCATTGTGGAAATGTGGACTTAATCTTGTAACTGTAAGAAAAAGGATAGCTTATTAGACAAAGCAGGAATTTTTTGATGTCAAACAGATATGCACTAGAATTCTACCTTGTCAACTTTGGGGCACAGTTATTTAAATGAATTACTAATTTTGTTCATCTCTAAAATAATACTTATGACTATAAATTTCAGAGATGTTATAAGATGAGGTAGGTAATATTCATAAATTATGTATCAGTATGGCAGGTTTACTGAGTTACAATTCATTTCATAAATATCTGTGTGCCAGGTATGTCTCAGTCCGTTGATGTAGTTACATCAGAAAAGCTTAGATAGTTGTCTTAAAACTACAAAATTACTTTCTCATAGTTTTGGAAATTGGGAGTGTAAGATCAAGGTAACAGCATGGACACGTTCTGGTGAAAGCCCTATTCCTGTTTGAAGATGCTCATTTTATTTCTGTGTCTTCACAAGGAAGAGAGGAGAAAAATAGGAAGCAAAGTCTCTTGTGTCTCTTCTTACAAGGGTATGAATTCCAACCATGATCTCTCTACCCTGATAACTGAGGTCTCCACCTTCAAATATCACCACCTTGGGGATTAGAACTTGATATATGATTTTGGTGACTGGGAGAACAGCTGGTCCATGCAAAGTTTTATATTAGATACTAGATAAAAAAATAATGGAAATAGTTGGTTGAATTCTTAGCCCCATGGAGCTTAAGATCTAATAAAACATATCCACTGTAAATGAATTATCAAATATGTAAATGTAAAAATTTTAATGCTTTTATTATGACATTATAGTTACACAATAATCGGGTTCATTTTGACATAATCATATATGTATGAAATTTAATTTGCTCCATTTCAGTCCACAGTGCCTCTTTCCTTCCTCTCCTCCCTCTCCCTATTCTGCTTCCTCACTTTACTGGTCTTCCTTCTATTTACTTATCCTTTTTAATTGGTCACACACACACACACACACACACACACACATATATATATACACATACATAAGGGTGCAATTCACTGTGGTATATTTATACGTGGCCTAATTTTGTCAAATTCATTCTGAATCTTCCTACCTTTCCTATTCCTTCTTCCTGTCAATTTTCTTCTACTTCATTATCTCTCCTCTGTACTGCTGTGATCTTACACTCCCTCTTTTCCCCCCTTACTTTGCTGTAGCTTCACATATGAGAAAAAAATATTGAACTCTTGACTTTCTGAGTCTGGTTGATTTTACTTAGCATGATGTTCTCCATTTCCATCCATTTACCACCCAATTCTATAGATTTATTCTTCCTTATGGTTGAGTAGAAGGTCATTGTGTATATATACCATACTTTCTTTATCCATTCATTTATTGATGGGCATCTATGCTGGTTTCATAACTTGGCTATTGTGAATTGATGTGCCTATATCATTACAGTATGCTGATTTTTGTTCTTTTAGCTACATACTGAGGCGTGAGAAGCCTGGATTACATGGTGTGTCTGATCCTATTCCTTGAGGAATCTCAATGCTTCTTTCCAAAGTGATTGTACTAATTTTCAGTCCCACCAACAATGTGTTCCACACCTTTTCCCTCAACATGCTCACCGGAATTTATTATTTTTACATTCTTAATGCTTACCATTCTAAATGGAATGACATGAAATCTCAATGTAGTTTTCATTTGCATTTCCCTGATTTCTAGGAATGTTGATTTTTTAATATATTTGTTGGCCATATGTATTTCTTCTTCACAATAGCTTAATTTGTAAAAGCCAAAAACTACCACATCCCATGTGTCCTGCATACCACTCAGTAGTAAATACTACTCAGCAATAAAGAGAGACAAACTATCTGATGCATGCGGCAGCTTGTGTAAAACTCCAAGGAATCATACTCAATGAAGAAGTCAATCCCCAAAGTTTTCTCACTATAAGATCCAATTTATAGAATATTTTTGAAGTGAACAAACTTTAAGAAATTGAAAGTTTTGTGGTTGCTAGGGGAGGGAGGAAAGGTGGTTATGTTATAAACAGCAACAAAAAGCAAATTTCTGATCACAGAAATATTCATTTATTTTATGTGTTGATGGATATATGAACCAACACATGTAACACAATTGTATAGAACTAAACACACACACACACACACACACAATATGAGTACAAGTAACTTGGGGAAATGTTCATAAGATAGGTGGATTTGTCTGTATTAGTAACATGGGTGAAGCATTGTCTTCTGATTTTCAGAATGTTAACAATTTTGGAAAAATGGATAAAGGGTACAGGAATCTGTACATTATTTCTATGATAACTACACATAAACTTATAATTAGCACAACAAAAAATTAATTAAAAGCAACTTTGCATTTTCAAGAAAACTCCTAATCACTAAAACATCCCATAATAACAAAAAGTTAGAACAAACTAAGAAAGGATTGAGAAAGAATAAAACCTGTGACAGAAGAAGCATGACATATTCCAAGAAACAAAAAAGTGCTGGTATGTGTGCCTCTGTGTATGTGTGTGTGTGTGTCAAAGAATGCAGAATGTGAAATTCAAGATAAAACAGAGATATAATCAGAGGCACATCAAAAGATTTGATGATGAACCTAAGAAAAGTGACATCATCAGATTTCAGTTTTGAGACTGTCATCATGACAAACATTATGTTTGAAGGGAATTAAATACACAATTACTCATTTCGTTTCTTTTCCAAAATTTCAAAACAGCAAAAATAAAGACATTTTAAAAGCATGCCATGATAAGTATTAATTGATTAAGATAGCAAACAGCAGCAGATGCCAAAAAATGTGAAGTCTAGAAAGATTGACAGATGACCAACTCAGGGAAAGAAAGTTTTAAGTTTCAACAAACTTCAATAGAGATGAGGATTTGTTCTTCTCCAAAAGGCTCATATGTTGTGTTCACCAGTAATAGTGAAACTGTAGCTAGGTGGGAAGATCCTTAGAAGCAGCAATTGTTTGAAAGTTCTATATATAGAGAAGTTGGTTGTTTTGTTCCCATTCCCATCCCACTCAGCAAGGACACTGCTATATAAGCAGAGACCCATATCCTTGGAGATACTCTGATATCCCTCTTACCACCTTTTCTTAGAATTGCAATTGACAGATATTTGTTCCATTCCAACCCACCCAGTCACCCAGGAAAGATATTCAAAAAGAGTAGAAGGAAAAAAGAGAAAATAGAATGACAAAGGAAAGGAAATGTTAATTTAAAACAGTAAAAAAACTAAACAAGAGAAAGATTTGAGTTAAAGTTAGAGGAATTGTGTACAAAATGTTCTTCCTCCACTTAGCATATCAGGTAACAGGTTTATTGAGAATGTTTGGATGGAAAATGACCTAAAATTCTTATTAGTAACGTTGACATATTCCTCAACAGACAACAATGTTTTTTTAAACCTCACGTTGGTGATCGACACTGCATAAGTGAACTGTACATGCTGGTTTGTTATTGGCTGCTATGTTTTTACATGGCAGCCTAGATAACACATCTGAACAGCAGTTCCTTTTACTCTAAAAGTTCCTGGGTTGGATGATTAATTATATGATCACCACAACTACGTAAATCCCCTCTTCTCATTGCCATGTAAAATTCATGTGATAATAAAAAGATAAACCCTCAACAGACCCTTAAAAATTATAATCTTTTATGAGACATAAACCAATCCCCTGATATGGATGAGAAGTTATTAGCAATGATCAGTGTAATATTTTTGAATAATTTTTTTGAAAGTGAAATAATTTAAAAAGGAAAACATACATCTTAAAGTTTTTAATAAACTTCACTTGCAAGGATTTTATAAGAAGATTGACCCTATTATAATAGAATTTTGAAAATATATATTCAATTTTATTCCCTACATACAACAAAAGATAAAAAAATAGGCAAAAGTGAGACTAATATTCAGATCCTGGAGATTTATTTTTAAAGCTCTCCCTCTTGCTTTTCATTAAGGTGTCAAGAGAATTTTTTGCATAGCTGGCAAAAAATGAAACTCTCATAATTTATTGAAATTCACTTAATGTTCTGTCAGCCATCACAATTTATTGCAGTTTTGTCCAGACAAGCCAGAATATAATAGGATACAATATGATATATTACAGAAAAAGCCAAGTAAGGAGGAGCCTCAATTAGACAGAAAAATGAGATTGTTTTAAGAATATAAAACTAAAAGTGTGTTTATACTTCATAATTTCTCAGCCCAAAGAGATCAAAAATTTCAAGCCAAACATAATGCACTCTTTAAACTTGCCATATAGTGATCATTGTTCCAAGATAATTAATTGGTAGATAGCAAGTGTGATATTCCCTGGAGTGCAGGTTCCAGCAAAAGCAGAACCATTCCACTGATACTCTTCACTGTTGGCTAGCTTTGCTAAGCAAACCAGCTGAAAAGTGTTGATGTGTTTTCAAAAGTATCTGGAAAATGTCCAGACAGCCTTAAAAAAGTATATTCTGGTGTCTAAAATATTTTTTAATTTTTTTTGGTTGTTATAAATGGAAAAGGAGAATTCTACCAGCTAGGACAGTTAACTCACTTAGAAAAAAAGACATCACATTTTTGAAATTTGTTCAAAGTACACCTGAAGGCAATACCATGATACTTTGTCGCCAGTTTCCATTAGAGGTAACCTCCGTTACAAGAGATTTCCAGCCTAAAGAAAAATTCAATTATCGCGATTACCTTTCCTTAAAACTTGGTCTTTGCCCTAAATTTGAAAAACGGAGTTATACATTTCAAACAATAAGAGGAATTGAAGAAAATAGAGAGAGGAAAATATATATTGACGGTTTAAAGAAATTTTTGAGTAGCCATATGATAAATAATAAAGATAGTGTAACAATAATGCTTTGCATGTTCTTCACCAAATGTTCAGGGATGCTCTGCACATGCGTGTTTACTTATTTGCTTAAAGAAAAGTCAATGAATCAATGAATTTTCAATGATATTTTCAGAATGGTATTAAGTTCATGAACTTCTGAAAAAAATCCATAAATAAGATTTCTTTATAAATCATGTTGGATCATTTCCAAATAAATGGATTTACTGAATAAAAGTCTCTGTAATAATATTATGAAAAACAGGCAGTTTTATTATCTTAGATCTGAATATAAGGTGCCATTCTTTAAAGTGACAATATGTTTTCAATTTAGAAAAGAATAAATTCATTTCAATACTTCAAAATTTTTGTCTGGGACAATAATGTATAAAATTTGAAACAGGAGTCTGAGAAAAGCATTTCACAGGAAATGGTCTATTCATTGCAGGATTTCATCTCATCTTATCCTTATATCACCTTAGAAAAAGACAATAAAGTATTTCCTACTAAACATACTACCTCAAAATATACATTTTCCTGATAAACAGAACCACATATTTTCTCTCCACTCCCACACCACCTGCAACTGTGTCTTTTGACTCTATAGTCACCTCTGTGCCTCAGCATTTTTGCTACCCTCAGACACAGCAGCTGCATGGTTCCATTTGAGTGCATTTTCTTGAGGCCCAGTTCAGAATGGGAGTATAATACCTTTAATAGAGATTATGCTGGCTAAAAAGCTATCAAATATTTGCATTTTCAACTAAAGCTTTGAATAGCTTAATCAGCATAGGGATAGGCAGAAACCAGTATGTATATTATCTTATCCTTCACTGCTCAGATTCCATTCCTCTGTTACTGCAATTGTAGATTCCAGGAGCTGAAGGTAAAAATCTATTGGCAATGCCAAGCTCAGATATTTGCAAATATAGTTTCAAATTTGGAGTCATTTACTACAGCAAATAGTTAAGTGTATCCAAATATATGTGATGAATGTGAAAACCTATTTGTGCATGTCCTTGGATATAAGACTTGTAGAAAGAAATCTTGTTTAAAATACCTGTTTCTAATGTGAAAGTATTAATAATATTCATTGTTTTTCATACTGTGAAGTTTTCCAATGGGATGGTTCAGCAATGGAAATGCAGAGATGGAAAGCAATGAATAAATAATAGAAAAAGAGAAGCAGTAAAAAAATTGTTGACAAAGGTAATGGATTCATTAAGTTGTCTTAACTCATTGTAGTATAAATGCTAATATTTATTTCCTTCTTAAATGCTACCCTAATCCACAATACTTCAGCCACCTTTTCTACTCCCTCAGTGATATCTTGGGCAGCTTTCATACTTTTGTGATGACTTGTGGTTTCTGTAAAAGTCAGGGTTCTTCAGAAGAACAGAACCAATAAAATATGTGTGTAATTTTAAAATAGGATTTATTAAGTTGGCTGGCACAATTGGAATCTGGATAATCCCAAAATAGCTATCTGCATACTTCAGGATCAGGTAAAAGAGTCCAAGAAGCTGGAAGCCTCAGGAACCAAAGATGATGTCCCAGACCAACGTATGGGGGCTCCCTGGAGAGTCACTGGTTTGAATTCACATTCAAAATATATAGAATTTGTGGTCTGAGGTCCACAAGCAATGGCAGCAGCAGAAAACAAACAAACCAACAAAAGTACCACTGAAAAAGAATCAAGCTTGTACACCAGGCATTTTGGGTTTGGTTCCATCTGGGCCACAGCTATAGCACAGTGGTACCCACATTATATTCAGGGTGGGTCTTCTCTCTTCAGATCTCTGACCCACATGCCAGTCATCTCTGGAAACATCCTCTCAGACACATCCAGAAGTATACTTTACCACTTTTTAAGTGTTTCAATTCAGTCAAGAGTTGAAAACCAAGATTAACTATCAAAGTACCTAAGATTAGTCCAATTTAAAATTTTAACCTTAAACTTTATCATAATAATCTTCTTTTCTTCCTTTTTCTCAGTAGAATTGGTGCTGGCTTCTTGATGCAGAAGGGAGAAAATTTGCTTAATTGGGAGTAGTGGAACAGGAAGATAATAGTTTCACAAAAGCAATTATGTAAAGAACTCAAAAAAATTAATACCAAATAAATCAATAAATGGGAAAAAGAACTAAAGAGACATTTCTCAAAATAAATACAAAAAATGGAGAAATATATGAAAAATGTTCACCATTCCTGGCTATCAGGGAAATGCAAATCAAAACTACAATGAGATTTTATCTTACTCTAGGTAGAATGGCAACCATCAAAAATACAAATAATAGGGGCTGGGATTGTAGCTCAGCGGTAGAGCACTTGCCTCGCATGCGTGAGGCCCTGGGTTCGATCCTCAGCACCACATACAAAGCAATAAAATAAAGACAATGTGTCCATCTACAACTAAAACAAAAAAATTTTAAAAAATACAAATAATAATAAATTCTACCAAAGATGTGAGGAAATAGGTTTGTAATACATTGTTAGTGGGACTGAAAATCAGTACAAGTACTGTGAAAAGCTTAATGACTATATCTCAAAAGACTAGAAATGGAACCACTGTATGACCCAGATATTCCATTGCTCAATACTTATACAAAGAATTAAAATCAGCATACTCTAATGATATAGGCACATCAAGTTTGCAGTAGCACAATTCATAATAGTCAAGTTATGAAATTAGCTCAGATGCCTATCAACAGAAAAATGGATAAAGAAAATGTGATACACACACGCAGAATTGTTATACTCAGTCATAAAGAATAAAATTATTAACTGGTAAGTGCATGAAACTGGAGAACATCATGCTGAGTAAAATAAACCAGACTCAGAAAGCCAACATTGGTTGTGGAAGCCAAAGCAAAATAAAGGGGGAAAAAATCATGACGCAGGAGATACCATGAAAATAGAGAGAACACCAATAGAGTAAAAGAAGAGCAATGAGGAGGAGGGAGAAAGGACCTGAGAAGGAAGAAATTATGCTATGTACATATATGAATATACCACAGTGAATTCCATATATATCATAAATAAATAAATAAATAAATAGCATTTATTTAAAATAAATAAGTAAATAAATAGGAAGACCAGTAAAGCTGAAGAGGAGAAATGGGGAGAGGAAGAAGAGGGAAAGATGAAGTAGTGGGAATTGAAATGGAGCAAATTTGATTCTATGCATGTATGATAATATCAAAATGAACCCCACTATTAGGTATAATTATAATGCACTAACAAAAACATTTTTAAAAAAACTGAATTGTTTTTAATTTTTAAAAAATTATTATATTTATTTATTTGTTTCTTCATTGGTTTATTTTTGGTACTAGGGGTTGAGCCCAGGAGTGTTTTACCACTGAGCTACATCCCATTTTTAATTTTTTAATTTTGAGATGATTTCTTGCTAAATTAGTAAGGGTCTCATTAGGTTGCAGAGGCCGACCTTGAAATTGCAATCTTTCTTTCTCATCCTCCTGAGACTCTAGGATTAAAGGCATGCACCACTACAATGCAGTTTATTACGCATTTTTATAAAAATAAAATTATTTGTAATTTCAGTTTTAATTGTCTATTTTTTTGACAATCACTTAAAACATGTTAACTTTAGGTAGATATGTGGATATATGGTCTAGATGTAAAAGAAATGTGAATTATCTCTTCTATTATTTTGTGCAACAGTTTGGGCTACTTCATTCTATATGATAAATTCCTGAACTCCAATTTGGGCACACAGAGAAAAATGGACATGGGTACTCTATAGTACTAGGACATGACACTTCATTATGCAAGAAGCTACTACATTCATATCTGAACGGAAATATTTGATGTTATTCTTTCATCTTACCTCTCTACTTCCAATACTTGAATCCTTTCTAATTCTAAAATAGTGTCTGTCTCCTGCCTGAGTGGAAGCACAACTCTAAACCTTCAAAGACTTGGACACAGTGCTTTTTTGTTTCAGGACCATAGCAATGATGTGGCCAAATATTTTCTTAGTACCTAATGTTGTTGGTCCTAGTAGAAGATGTCTAGGATTTCCTATAGTGTCACAATGTTGGTGGGTGCTGCATTTCAAGTGACAGAGGCATTGGGTGTTTTATAACTGAACTTATTTATTTTTTACTTTGGTAAATGTTTCTAGTAAGGCTTCCTAAAAGCATGGGTCCAGGAACAGGGCCCTCTCTTGTCCAGATTTGCTGCTAGCAAGCAATCAAGTTCTTATTAAGAGATAAGGTACTGTAAAAAAATGATAGATGTAGTCACAGTCAAGTCTTCCAGGGTAAAGCAACTCTATTTGCCTGTTATATCTCAGTGCCAGAGGCCATTCTCAAATGGGAAATTTGAGCTCATAATACAGGAATTATTTACAGAGGTATGAGCAAGACTTAGGGAAGCCACCAAGAGATATGTAGGTACTCTTAGGGTTGGCATCATTGGAAAATAGTGGAAAGCTGTGGGAAAACAGCAACAAGAACACATCAGCAGTACCCAGTCTGAAATCCAAGGAGATAGAACAGTTACCAATCCCCAACAGAGTGGTTTCTGCCCTTCCCAGCATAGAGTCCAGGAACAAATACCTCATCTCACTCTGTACCTTTGTCTCCTCCCAATGCTTCCCATTGGCCAAGTCAACCAAAGCCAAGGCAAAGGGTCACTAGATGCACTTCCAGTGGACAGCAGAGTGTGGACCTGAGAGTTGGGGTGGGGAAATGACAAGGAATAATCCCCACACAGATGCACACAAAGCACTCATTAGTTCTGCAGACAGAAATAAGCAGCTCAAGCCCTCAGCCTGGACACCATCCCACCTTTAATCATCTGCTCTCCACATTTTAATAATCTGTTTCCAAGATTTCAAAATGCATGTTCTTAGCCTTTCTTTAGGGAATTGGCAATCCTGACTGTGAAATCATTATGCAGTTGTTAGTACCAATGATAATTACTTTTGAGACATTATATTTCAAGAACATTCTTAATGATGCTCACTGAGATTTATAAGGTTGTTGTAATCTACAGATATGACCTATGCACAGTGAAATGAGTTCATCTATCTGGATAGTTGACTGCCAAAAGTCAAGTCTGATTAGTTGACCAGATCTTTATATATATATATATATGTGTGTGTGTGTGTGTGTGTGTGTGTGTGTGTGTGTGTACATACATAAATATATACACATATATATGCATATAAATATACATACATACATATATATATATATATATATATATATATATATATATATATATATATATAATATGAACACCCGACTTGCAAACTCTCTACTCTGCCCATTTTAGCAGCTGCTTACTACCCCTGCCTGCCTGTAACCATGCTCTGAATCTGTCTGGTGCAGTGGAGCAGAGCGGAGCTGCAGTAAGGAGAGATGCTCATTGGAGATACAGGGCTGTCATCAAATTCTGCTGCTTCAGTAATGCACTCTCCAATTTGGAGTTGGCAAAGCAGATCACAGAGGAAAATATAGGAAAGCAGATAGAGACAGTCTATACATCCTTAAAAAGTCAGTGGGAAGGAAATAAACTCTTGTTCCTGAAAGAAATTGGAATTGGTGCTCTGGATTTTCTTTTTCCAATGATGGTAGTTTAGGTGAAAATAGAAACATGTATTTCAAAATATCCTGTTTAGAAGTAGAATTAACTTATTCTAAAAGAATGTTATTTACTATAAGACAAACCACTGTGCCTGACTCCTTGGTGTGCCTTGCCTCAGTCTCCCTGTCCTTCTTAGGACCTCAACCCTCTCCAGTTAAAAAAGTTTAAGCCAGGCGCAGTGGCATGTGCCTGTAATCCCAGCACTTTGGGAGGCTGAGACAGGAGAATCGCAAGTTCAAAGCCAGCCTCGGCAATGGCAAGGTGCTAAGCAACTCAGTGAGACCCTGTCTCTAAATAAAACACAGATAAGGCTGGGGATGTGGCTCAGTGGTCGAGTACCCCTGAGTTCAATCCCTAATACCAAAAAAAAAAAAAAAAAAACTGATTCATTTTCACTCCAAGTCTATTCATTATCATCTGTGTCATAATAAATTTTAAGAATTTTTATGGGACCTGGAGAAATAAAAAAAAATATTTAATATGGCTTTTCCTATTTTCTTTTAAACTGACAGATTATGTTGACAGTCATCTGCCACTAGATTTCTTGGTGCTTATTTTACTATGTCTGAGCTTTCTAAAACATTTGTTCTAACTTGTCTGTGAGATTACCTGTAGGACTTCCCTCTGGCCAATGAACCAGGATTTGTGGGAGTTGGCATGCCCTTAGGGTCAACCTTGTCAATAACCAAGAGGTAAGGCAGTGGTCACCTACCTGCCTATCTGACCTCAGAGTGGGAAACTTCCCCTAACAAAAATGGCACTGGGACTATCCTAAGTAGGATGTTTCTGCAAATTGCATTTTTTTTACCACCTAGTCAATTTGTGCTATTATGATAATATACCATAAACTGAGTACCTTCTAAACAACAGAATTTTATTTTTCATGGTTCTGAAAGATGAGAAGCTAAGATCAATGCAAGAGCAGAAATGATGTCAGAAGAAAGTCTTTTTTTTCTGGTTCCCAGTTGGTGTCCTCTTACCCTATCCTTTCACAGCTGAAGGGGAAAGAGAACTCTCTGGGGCCTCTTCTATAAGGGCATCCAGGACCCTCATAATCATATTACTCTGCAGAGGCCCATCTCTTAAAAATCATCACATTGGGGATTAAGTTTCAAGAAATGATCTATTTATTAAGGGGCAGAGCACAAACATTTAGACCAGAGCAATGAGCTTCTTCTCACTTCCTTATCCTCTTTCAGCCTTTCCAAAGCAGGGTCTCCAGGAAGGACTTCCTCAATGTGTCTTTGGAATTGTCATCTCAAGATCCATTTCCAAGGATCTCAGCCAAACACAACAGTTCCTACAATGGGAAATAGCATCTCCAGCAAGAGCCTCCACTCATTCCTCATACACTGTGTCTCATTATTCATGAAAACTATTCAGTACACATAAGCAATGACAAATTCATGATAAACGCCCAAATAAAATAGTGTATCTCTGGAGACAGGTCATGGACATTATCTCCTTTTTTAATGTGGTTAGGAAAAGATAAAGTCAGGAAGAAACTGAAAAATTAGTTCAAGCAGAAAACAAGCTCCCAGTTTAAGACTGACATTGATGTGTTTTCACCATAGGGGCCGCTGGACACTGCTCAGTCTGTTCTCCATCAGTGGTTAGCCAAGAGGACTACAGACAAAGGAAGGAAAATAACATTAATGCTGTGACCTCCTGCTTTGTCTGAAATTACTAGCACTGAAGGCTGAGCCGGTAAGAGCTTTTAAAAGCATCTGTTCACCAAATCTTTTGAAAAGTTCTGTAGACTTTCATATCCGACCAACAAATGATCTCTCTTTTGCACCCACTTCTAAAATAAAATCCTCTGCATGATTGCAGAAGCGTCTTCACTTTGTACCCACTCAGAGAGAAAGGTTTTGTCAACTCGGCCCAAATAGAGCTTTATTTAACATCTTAATCCTAACAAATCATACTTGGCAATTGATTTGTGGTTTCTTTTTTATTAAATAAAGACATGCATATGGCTATATGCTTCCAGAAGGGAGTTTTGCCACTTCCATCCAAATGTAATATAGCCTTTAATTACAGGAAACTCTGTCAGTGCATAATAGACATCATGAGCTCTAGGGAATTCCAAACTACTTCTTATTCCTTGTCAGGGAGATAAGATAAATGAAGCGTTCCCAGCTTGCAGCTTCCACTTTAAAACCTTTCAGATACTGAAGGGCAGTTTAAAAAATTAACTCTGAGACTCTTTCCTCCTGATAGAAACTGCTTGCCTTCAGATATTTTATCATATTTGTCTTAGGTAATGTGGGATCATGGAAAGAATCACAGACTTTGAGTCAGAAAATTAAGGTTCAAGTTCCAATATTGTAATTTAATTGCTACAAGGAAAATTCTCAATTTCCTTACCTATAACATAAACATAAAAAGAACCAGTCCTTCTACTTCAAAAGGAGAAATAAATAAATATACATATATATATATGTATATATACATGTGTGTATATATGTGTATATATAAATTAAATAACAATCTATAAGGAAATGTGAAATGAAAATTTATACTATAATAGCTACAGAAATATATCAATCTAAGTGTTAATTTCAAAGAAATTACAAACTGTACTCTCCTTGCCAGGCACAAGAAGTAGTCAAATTGTTAATCAACAGAACAAAGGAGCTTTTTCCTTTCCTTAGTCTTGTTAATTTCCCCCCCAATATTTCAACCTTTTATGCTTTTGCTTTGCCTATTTGTTTGTCTTTGTTTTTCTTACTCCTGACAGAGAAAGAAAAATTATCTTCATGTTTACATAATAAGTCACAAACAAAAAAAGAAGAGCACTTTAGACAAATCATGGATCTAATTGGGTTTGTCTGAATCCAGAGATGTGCTTAGGAGGCAAATCTGATTCAGAAGACTAAACTTGGAGTAAATACATTTAATTTCACTGTTTTAGGGGGGAGGGGGTTGATTCAGTTTTTTAAAGTTTTCTAATGTATTTAACTTCCCTACATTTGTTTCTTAATCTATAAAATATCAATGGTATCCAGATACCAGGTGTTGGGAGGATTAAATATAATTGCTTAAATATCCAACATGTCATCAATATCGTTGTTGCTTAGGAGTGGCATGAAGAATAATGAGAAACATTTTTTTTTCATTCAATGCTCCTTTCCCTACACAATCAGCAGCTCTCCTTTGCATGCGTTCCTCAGGGGCACCCATTGCTCCAATGCCCACATCTAATAAATCCTAAAATTCTTTTGTGCTCTGTTCTAGTTTTTTCTCTGTGTATTTCCATCCCATTGCCCTGGTCAGGCTCCCATTGCTTCTGTTTCCATTGCATATTCTTTTTCAAGTAAACTACTGTAATAGCCTTTCTGTTCTCCCTTTTTGCTTTCGTCTCAAATAGGACAGACAACAAGTAAAGATGCATTGGGATTCGTAAAGCATAGACTTGAACACATTGTTCCTCCGTCTATAATCCTTTTATTAATTCCTATTACCTACAAGATTCATTACAAATACCTTTTAATGACTTTCTAACCCACCAAAGTCTACTTCCCACTTGTTTTTATCCTTTTAAGATCTTTAATTACCCAGGAAATGGAAATCCTTTGCCATTTCCTGCATCACTCCTTACATCTCAACCACTTTCTGCTGTCATCCCTTCTCACAGGAATCCTTCTCCTCTTCTCCCCTTTTCCTGCCTTTTACTATCCTATTGACTGCTCAGGAAAGAGCACAAATGCCAGATCCTCCATATGAGAGATTGATCTCCATTTCCTCAACTCACACGCAAAACTTCACTATAAGACTTCACTTAAATTTCAATGATTTAACGGCCAATATTTTCTCAAATTGCATATATATTTATTTACATATTACACATTTTTTGCAAATACATATCTACATGGATAATATATGCATGAGCATATATGCATGGATATTCTTTTTTTTAAATTTTTTTTAGTTGTTAATGGACCTTTATTTTATTTATCTGTATGTGGTGGTGAGAATCGAACCCAGTGCCTCGCACACGCCAGGCAAGCGCTCTGCCACTGAGCCACCGCCCCAGCCCTGCATGGATATTCTTATGCATCACTATATCTGAGGATAGTTGTCATGAATTAAATTACCAATTTTATCTCCTGACACCACAGTGTCTTCAATAGGACAAAAAGTCAGAAAAAAAAAAAAACCCTTGAAAGATGTCAGTTGAACATATTCCTTGCAAATAGAAGTTTTTTTGTTTTGTTTTGTTTTGTTGTCTATGTGTTCAGATACCTCTACCTGAATTTGCCCTCCCTGAAGAGGATATTATATTTCCAAATCTTTTCATCTCTTTATTGAAATTTAATTTTGTTGGTGTGTCTTTCTTGGTTACACTGGCAAACAGACAATGGAATAAACTGATTTATATTTTTTAAATAATGAATTCTAATATTTGAGCAAAAATTAATGTATCAGGTTACAATGACCTCTTCAAAAAGTGGTAACCTAAAGGGAAGACATGAGGGAAAGGAAGAAACATCTAGAAAGGTAGGCCTTTATGGCCCCTTATATCAGGCGATAGTCAACTACCTATTCTGCTGCCACATAAAATGTCCTACCCTGTGTACAATGCAGGAAGAAAAATGAGTCTATTCCTGGAGAAGAATGAAGAGACATTAGTTGTCAATATCCAGACAGACAGGCAGTATGTTCTGAGCTAGAATATCTTTACAAAAACAGGCAATAGTTTATCCATCCAGTGATGAGACCCCAGGAAGAGGCTGGTGATGTGAAATTTGAATACAAAGGTGAACTTTAACCCCAAGCTGACAAGGTAATATTTTCTTTAGCACAACAGCCTAAATTGAGTCTATTTGCTAATAAGTTCTAACTCTTCAGTCCTGGATTTGCTATTACAAGTGAGTTATCTTCCATCTAAGGCTTGCCCTTGGCTGACCTCTCACTTGAATGAAGGTCAGCAGCATTATTTAAGAACATAAAACTCAAGCACCAAAGACTGGCCCTCCATGCAGTACTTCCGACTCCTGACAGAGTTGAATGGGAGTTGTTAAAATGGGTTCAAAGGCAGATTTTTGGATTTGTGCATTCAGGAATCCTTGATGTTCCTGGGCCTTTCTTCTAACCAAGGCCAACACTGCATTTAGATTTTCACATGTTCACGCTGAGAAGGGACATTTTCCTCAAATGCACCTGGGGCCAGCGTGAGACTTTTGAAAGGCTGCTGAGCCAAGTCTCCAATTGATAGGTTTATTGAGACCATGTTATGTAGTAAGCTGCCACAGTCCAGCACTTTAAATGATGTGTAAAGAATGCAAAGGCAGACAGTCCGTTATAAAGGCCATTAGCAATGCCTGCTTGGAGGGCTCCTCAAACATGCTTCAAAGAGATGAAAGAAAACCCACTATACACAGACTTTGTACAGAAAACTTTAACAGGGAAATGCTTTTACTTCAGCAAAAGTATGCAGTATGATTGTGCTGCAGTGAAGAGCCCTAATAACAATGACAGTAATAACAGAGACGGTCAATATCACAATAGGCACCTCATAGGTAACAAGATAAGTTCTAAGTCCTTGCAGCATATAGACTCAGTATCTTTACAACTTCCATTTTTCTCATCAGTAAAATAGGAATAATAATTGTCTTAGTCAACTCAGGCTTCTGTAATAGATACCATAGACTGGGTGGCTTATGAACAATAGGAATTTATTTCTCATGGTTGTGGAGGCTGGGAAGTCCAAGTTTAAAGGCCCAGAAGATTCTGTGTCTGTGAGGGCTCATTTCCTGGTCCATAGTTATCTTCTTACTTCTTATAATATAACTCAACCAAGGGGCTAGCTAGCCCTGTGGAGCCTTATAATGACACTAATACCACTCAGAAGACCTATCCACCTCCCAGAAGCCCCACTTCCTAATACATCACACTGAAGGTTAGATTTCAACATGTGAATTTGGGGGAGACATAAACATTTGATCTATAGCAATAATACACTGTTTCTTCTTCAGAAAACTCTTGTATGAGACTCATTAGAAGGTAAGTATAAATAATAATACTATGAATAATACCTTCTTACATTGATAGAGCTTGCCATGGGTTTATCAATATTCAGCAGATGGAAGAAGTGAATGAGAAGAACTATAGATATCAATCGCACCATACAGACTATATGAAAAAAAATTAATAAACCTGGAGCTGGACATGCCTTGTATTCATTTTTTTATGTTATAGTTTTACAATTTATGTATCATTGTATCTTTAGACTGTGATATAACATTAAGATAAAATGAGTTTCACATTTCATGATTCTTAGAGATGTCCTAGTAACATTAGGACAAAATTTTTGTCTAGGTGGTTGTATAAAGCTAAACTTGGTGGTCTACACAGAAAACAGCTGCCACAATGGTTTCTCATCTCTTCTGGTATGTGACTCTGTAGAAAATTACCTGAAGAAAATCCCCAGAAGTGTAAGAATTTTAAGATTCACTTGGATAATATTCTGGCTTTAGCCTAAGGAAGACATTTTTTTTTTTCTTTTAATTGAGGGACACACACTCAGCCACACATACACACAAACACACACATAAACACACACAGTTTTTCCTCTCTGGAATGTTAACCACCATTTTGTTCATAATTAAAATGACGAATTAAATGCCTGATTTTCCTGAACTGTGTTGAATCATCATAAAAGTCACCTGAATGTAACTCACCCATAAGAGGAAAATGGAACCCACTTTTATTTTTCAAAGGATATCCGAGTCTTCAACAATTGGAGAGTGTCATCTGGGGTGGTTTACCAATATTTTCAAACCAGAAGGCACGATGCATCACGTTGGAATGAGAGCCTGTCGCCAGATGTGCTCCTGACAGCATTTCCTTTATTCTGCCAGCCCCATGCTGGGAGAGCGTCATTGTCATAGTTCTATACATCCTGCCCTGATACTCTGATTTCCTCTCTCAGAGAATCAAACCAAACTGGACGGTCCCTGGTTTTAAAAATAGCACAAGACAAAGTCTTTGATGTCTTTTATTATTGCTTTGGGCAGTTTGAATAACCTAATTTTTTGAATTCGGTAAATAATTCTTTCAAGAGTACTTCTGGAAGCTGAAAATACAAACCATAAGAGCTGAAGTAAAGTCAGAGTGCAAACGCAATGATTAAAACACACATTAAACGCGACGTGGGTGGCGCTGCCATTGTGTTATGATTTCTTTTATATAAGTACCATGTTTAAGAAACATAAAGGAGACGAGCAGTTATTTAATAAGTAAAATAAACATTAAACTATTAAAGATGTAAATATTTGACAGAAAGTGAAAATGTTTGGGAATATTATGCATATTTGCTAATGCTGTGCATATTTACATAGATTTATTTAATATGTGACCAGATTTAATATAGTTCACTTCCAAGTTAAATTCATTCTTTGGATTTTTACAAGCAGGCCGCAAGTTCCTTAATTTATTTACAGTATAAGGCTCCAGAACTATCAGAGAATTATATTGCCACAATAGTCATACTACAGTCTTTCTCCCAAATCCTATTGTTAAACAAGTGCATTGACATGTAATTTTTGAAAGGTACAGCTTGTATTCTTGGTTGACAAGAGATGAGTAATGTCAAGAGGAAACTTCCGGTTGTAGTAATTTTGAGGTAAATTGTCTTAAATTTATGTACAATAAATCTAATTAAAGCCTAATTTCAGGATTTATGATTAATACAGTGCCTGATACACTACTTGTAAACACAAAAATGTTACAAACAATATCTTGACTAAAAGTTTAAATAAATCTACTCGAATTTCAATCTTTTGTTAACCAACCCATAACCAAACAAGAGTCTCTTCCTTTCATCTTCCTAGAAGAAAATGTCCTAGGAACACAAACTCTCAACATATGTGTTCTGTTCATCCATATTCTTTTCTGCCTAATTCATATTACTCCTTCAAATATTAGTTCAATCATCACTCTCTTGAAGACTTCCTGAACATCTCTCACTATTTCAAAAGTCTCCCAGTCACCCCTAACTCCTCTCTTTCTAATCCTTACCCAATGCAACAACCACCTCTGTTGCTCTACCTTTGTTATAGTTTGGATTTGTGGTGTCCTCCAAAAGTTCATATGTGAGGCAATGCAAGAAGTTTCAGAGGTAAACTGATCGGATTATGAGAGCTTCAACCTAACCAGTGGATTAATCCACCGATAGATTAACTGGGTGGTAACTGTAGTTAAGTAGGATGTGGCTGGAGAGGTAAGGTCACTACAGAGGTAACTTTGGGGTTTATATTTTATCTTTGGTGAGTGGACTTCTCTCTTTCTGCTTTCTGATTGCCAAGTTGAGCTACTTTCCTCTGCCGTTCCCTTGCATCAAGAAGTTTGGCCTCAGCTCCAGCCCATAGTTTTGGAGTCAGCTCACCATAGACTAAACCTCTGAAATCATAAGCAAAAATAAACTTTCTTCTTCTACATTGTTCTTGTCAGATCTTTTGGTCACAGCCACAAAAATGTTGACTAAAATAACCTTGAAATGTTATCCAGAATGTGACAACATTTCATGGCCTGTCATCCAGACCAAGCCCAATTTGTGCCCAGAATGTGGACTAGACTTCTCACTGGTCTCCCTCCTTGCCTTCCCTCCTGACAGCCAAGAGTGATCGTTTTAAGATATGTCAGACTACATCACTCCCACAGTTTCTCATCTTACCAGGATAAAAGCTAGTGCCTTTGAAATGGGTTTGAAATCCCTACTTTCTCTATTCCTTACCTCAACTCAGGACTTTTCTGATCATAGCTGCTCCTGTCACTCATATCACCTCTACTTGAAACACTTCCAGAATTTATTTATTTATTTTGCTTATTGCTTCTCTACAAGAGGATATTTTTGCCTATTTTATTCTATAAAACCAGATATTTTTGTTTATTTTTTTGACTACTATATGCCCAAAAGGAGAAGAGACACACAAAGTAAGTTCCCAATAAATATTGTTTTGAATAAAAAAAAAATCAACACTGGACACTGGGCAGATATATTCCTGCCTTTATGTTTCATTTGATTATTTATTTAATGTTTTCATTCCCTATACTTTGCTGACATAAGCAACAGAGCTCAGAGACCACTTATGTTTTGTCTGTCTTGTATATCAATGTCCAGTACATGTCATGTCTATAAATATGCATTATATACATTTATTTATTAAATGAATGATGAAAATTTGATATATTCTTTGTTATTTTCTAATGTAATTGTGATATATTATTTCAGATTGTCATATTTTTAAATTAGTAATGTATCTGCTGTCTGATCTTGTAATATCTCCATGAAATAATTCAAATTTTAAGTTATTTGTCTTGCATAGATACCTTATGTAAAAGATACCTTAGTTTTTCCCTACAATAGGCAAAGTTAGAAGATTTAATGTATTTATTTCTGCCTTAAAAGCAGGGTGAAATTTTGCAACTATTGTTTTAATTTCCTATGCTGAATAAACATATGCAATACCTTTCTTCACAGGCATAGCATAAATAAAATGAGTATAATATAACCAGGAAAAGAAGCAGTGGCCTCTTTAAATTGGGAAGGTCAATGCAGTCTAGACTTGTCTAAGTCTATTCCCTTATCAGCAGGTTTCTTGCTAGAAGCCATCAATTAAAGGGAATGTGCTATTTTCCCCCCTGGCCCAAGGCAGATTCACTCACAAGTATATGGCCATGCCTGTGGTTAGGTGGATGAGAACTTGTTAACATACATACCCTTCTGATACAACATTGCCATCCTTTCACCAATTACATTTGGTTTAAGGGGACTTGAGGCTTCCCTTAAAAAAAAAACTCCAGAAAGCAAACGGCAGGTGCAAGAGTAAATGTAGTGCTAACATATAGGCATGACACGTTTTCAGATCTCTTCCAAATGAGCCCTGGGCTATAAGTCTGTTTGTGGTTGATGGCCAATGCAGACAGCTGTGCTAGTCACGTTCTGCTGGGTTTGCACTGGTTCAAGCAAAATGGAAAGTCCTGTAGAGCCCTTACATACTGTGTAATTAAAATAGAAATTTTATGGTTCAAGTTTGTTTAATCTTTCAACTTCTCAATTTTGGAAGAAAGTGTGCAATAGACCTCTTCTTTCTGCAAGTCATCAATTTGTTGAGAAAAAAAAAATCTCAGGATTAAATTGAACTTAATACTGTAGACTAGCCTGAGGGAAGCGAGATGTAGACCCTAACACCATTACTAAATTATATCTTGTATGTGCCCAGGTTCTAATTCCTCATCCAGATACTGCACTTAAAATTGGTCCAGATTAATTAATGACTTTTTAGATAAAAGGATAAGGCCATTTAACCTACATATTTCTCACTGATAATATTTAAAAATAAACATACATTGGCAATATAAATTCTTTAGGCATAATAGAGATTATTATTTTAATGATTTGTTCTTTTTTTCCTGAATCTCTGTGGTTCTTTTACCCTAATTACCCTGCTCTAATATCTTCTGATATAACATTAATTTGTATCTGTGCAGAAGGGTGATGACTTTCAGTAGGTGCTACTATCATACTTTCAGCAAACTCTCAACAAAAAAATATTTTAAATACAGAATGGATGGATAAATCAGTGAATATATTTAGGTGTGTTTTTAGCCATCAAGCCTAAATGGTACAACTGTTTTCGTTTTCTAGAGCATATATTCAGTTAACACGTATTTTTGAAAACTTAACCTAAGCACAAAGAACATAGCAGTGAACAAGTGAATTAATGCTTGTTTATCAACTGTAATAATAGCTATAGAAATGATATATAACACTTCTATGGTATTTACTCTTTGTTAAACATTATCATAGATACTGTGCTATCTCTGTCTACCTACTACCTATCATCAATTTCATTTTATTCCTCTCCCCAACTCTTTATGATAAGTATTCTAGGTGACCAAATTTATTACATATACAGAATTGTAGGTGCTGAGAATTTCTGCTATTTGTTTGAGATTTTATTCTCTATAAGTTTAGACTTGAGATTTTAATTCAGACAATCTGAGGGTTCATATTTTTAACTTTATGTGATTGCTTCTTTAAAAAATTACCATGAATAATAAGTGAGATAAAGTTAAAAGAAGCAGGGTAATGTGATCAGTTGTTCTAGGACCATAATACAGGAAATATAGTGTCTGGTGTCTGCTATGTTTTGGATATGAAGTATCTTCTGAAAAGCTTCTCATAGACACTGCAGGCATGTTCAAGAGTAAAATGGTTAGGTTATGAGAACTGTTCCCTCATGTTATGCTAATCTATTTGCTGGATTAATAATTTGAATGGACTTCTGGATGGTAACTGTAGGCAGATGGGGGTGGATAAAGGATGCTAGTCCCTGGTGGTGTGCCCTCATGTGTTATATGTTTGTCCCTAGTTCCTTGCTATCATTCTGCTCCTGGGCTACCACACCCTTCCACCGTGATGTTCTGACTCATTTAGAACCCAGAACAATGGAGCTAGGTGACCATGGACTGAGACCTCTGAAACTATGAGCTAAAAATAAACATTTCCTTCTCTAAGTTGTTCTTGTCAGATATTTTGATCACAACAACAAATATCTGACTGGTACAGCATCAGCTATGGTGGTTTTAAAAAATGTCCACAAATACATTGATATTCCTTTGAAGAGAAGAAGCCTGGTTTACTCCTCCCACCTTAAGTGGATGTTGGATTTAGTATTCTAATAAAAATGTACTGAATTTTAAGATTAAATTATAAAGAACATTGGGATTTCCACTTTCTTGTCTCTGCAATCACTGCTTCTGAGACAAGTCAGCCACCAGGTTAAAGACATTCAACCATCCTTGGAAGCTGTCCACATAGTGAGGTGAGGTCTCTTACAGACCACCAGCTTTATCCTGTCACATGCACACCTCAATCACCTTGGAAGCAGGTTATCCTGCTCCGGTCAAGCTTTCAGATGACTACTTCCCCAAACAATAACTAGACTGAAAGCTCTGAGAACCACCAAAGTAAGCGGCTTATAGATTCCTGGCCCACATAAACTGTGTGAGATGTTTAAGAGTTTTTTTTTTAATGCTACCAAGTCTGGGGATACTTTTTACATGACAGTCAAGAAATTGTTCTTTGATGAGATGAAATTTGGCCAGACACTGAAGGAGTAAACAATGGGAATGTTTTAGGAATAAAATATCCTGCTAGGAGAAAAAAGGAATCTTGTACAAAAAACATGTTTGCTATGGTCAAGTTATAGTAAGTTGGCCTATTTAACTGGGCTAGAGACAAAGAAGAGAAAAGTATGGTGGTGGTGACTGAGGTGGAAAGGCAAAGCTTCCATGATAGGGAGCTTTACATCCCTCTATAGGGAATTCATATCTCACACTATCTGTAATCTGAAGTTGTGGAATGGTTATGAGTGGGAAGTAACTTTGACTAACTATGAAAAAATGATTATGGCTGTCAGATGGAAAGTAAATGAAAGCAGAGCAAAAGTAGGTTCCTGGAGGTCACACTATAAGCTATTTTAATAACCTAGATGAGACAGAATGGTGGCTTGGACCAGGATAGTTGTGGAAGTGGTTGGAAAAGAGCAGATTCAAGTTTTGAAGGTAGAAACAACAAGACACACAGATGGATTGGTTAAGGACATGTTACATGGTTCTTTGGTAAATGAGTGATTTCAAAGTTCAATATTTCTAAGGAGTGGAAATATTTTGGAGAGTTCAAGAAATAGTAATCATATTTGGAATATGTTGGCATGTTCTTTTCCTTGAGCTTATCAAGAAGAATAAAAATGCAAAAATAAAGCATTTGTTCTCCTTTTCTTTTTTTTTCTAAGAATATATTATTCTTCCGGTGAGATAAATGTCACTCTCTTATGAATATGGTTTAAATGAAGAGAAAGATGCTAGTAACATAAAATATTTCTCTTGAGTTTTTCCTACGTAACAATGTGTGGAATTTGCTTACCCCTTCTTTGATATTAGAAACGATGACTTCAGCAAAAGGACAACCTTTAGGAATGTGGACAGACACTATTTGTGTGAGGCACTATTTTCAGTAGGAGTGAACTCTTCCAGGTAGATTCAACTCTACGGGTAGCCATTGGAGAATAAGATCCTGGCCACTGCTCCATTCCATACCTGCTAACAATCGCATCAGTATGTGATTATTTTTTAAATATTAACAATAATAACAAAAATAAGAAAACTTCACCTACCTAGACAAGAATGAGCATTGATGCTTTTGCCTAGCAAAACTTAGATCTTTTTGAAGAGCCTGGAGTAGATTTGAGCAAGAAATATATACAGTTACCTACCATTTGTTTAGTTTTGGTTTTTGTTTTCATAGGAAAAAGTTATTAAATTTTCCACTTTAAAAACATCACGTGGGCCTCTCAGGCAGTTCATGGTCCATATTCTTTGATCCTAAGCCATCTTTCCCTTAATAATCATGGAAAAGAATATCTTGTTTGATCAAGGCTGACCTAAGTGAGATACAGGGAGACTCTTAAGACAAAAGGTATTCGTTACATCAAATGAGTAGAAATGCTTGATATCAGGTTGTAGAAACCCAAAATTCTCAACATTTACAAACATGTATAAGAATATAACTTTGTCCTTGTCTATCAGAACCATCAATACATATTCTATTCCATATGTGTTCTTCAATCCCCTTAATCAGTCATGTAATCTCCTTTGGTATAGGAAAGGTAATCTGAAATAACATCTATTGTTTCTAGACAAAAGTTGTATAAGCCAGTATGTAATTCTTATACTGTCTTTTCCTCCAGTGGTTATTGTAAATACATGTGTCATGATGGATCTTCTTTCAGACTGAGTCCCTAGAGAATGATAATAAACCCATGCCTTCCATCCCCCTTGCCCCTCAATGCTGCACATAGTCCCTGGGTTTAGTTTCTGAGATTTGAAGGTTATTTATTATTGCATCATAACCCAGAGTAAGCTGACTGATATATGCAAACCTTAATTAACACATGAGAAGGTACAAGGGACACTGTGGAACTAAAGAGGGCTTATAACAGATTTGAAAATATCCTCAGGTCCCAGATGACCAGGGGACTCTGAGGAATAAGGAAGCAATTTGTCTATTTCCTTAATAAGAATGTTCATCTAACCACATTCATGCATTTATCTCCAGAAGAGCTGCCTGTTGTTTTACATTGCCAGAACAGTCTCAAGAGAATTCCTGAGAAATGAATTGCCACATATCCAAGGGTAAGTTCATGGGAACAACAGGACTCAACCACTGGCTGCCAAATACAAGTCTCTTGATTTTTTTTTTTTTTTACATGAAGCAGACTCTGTCACATTTAACAGAGGCAAATAGAGCATCCTATACATTTGCACTTGTCATTGTTAAAGTGATACACATTTCATTTTGTTGACATTACTGGTTTTTGTCAATGTATAATGCATACAGCTCCATGAACTGACTCTCCTCCCTCAAAGATTTAATTAAGTAAATCACATGCCATGACCCTCTATCTGCTTGATTAGTGTCCAGTGAAAAATTGATTGTTGTCAAATCTCATACTGATTTATTTTTCTCTGGGGTCTACAGAGTGTATGTTTCTCCATATTCAGTATCTTTGTTGTTCAGGATGGTGGTGGGAATTTTGTGGAAGTGGAAACAAAGAATTTGTACTGCTTAGCTATCCCTAGTGCTTTGACTCTTGTTGAATGTCAAAATATCATCCTCTTGTTTGTTACTAGCAATAGTGTATCACTGGGTCTTTTAGCCAAAAACTTTTTATGTTCTTTTTCCTTTATTCCAGAAAATATCATATCATAAGTAAGCATAACAACTCTGAAGTTCAACTTCTGGCACTACTACTTACAAACTGCATGACTTCAGGCATGTCATTTTACTTTTCTATGACTCATTCATCAGCTATAAAACAAAAATAATGCTAGTTTCTTTTTCATAAGGTTACTGTAAATATTATATAAGAACATAAAAGTGCTCAGTATAGTGCATAGAATGGTATATGTACATAATAATGTTAGCTTTTATTATTTTATATTTATCTTCTTGTTCTTACGGAGGAAAATCTGTTAATCATATTGTTATGATTTGGATGAGAGGTGTCCCCCAAAAGCTCACATGTGAAACAAATCAGGAATCAGTGAATCAATCCCTGATGGGATTAACTGAGTTGTAAATGGAGGCAGGTGGGATGTCAATGGAGTAAGTAATTCACTGAGGACATGTTATGGGGTATATATTTTGTAACTGGGAAGTGGAGTCTCTTTCTCTCTCTCTCTGTTCTCTGGTCATCATGTGAGCTGCTTCCCTCTGCCACACTCTTCTGCCATGATGTCCTGCCTCACTTTGAACCCCAAGGAATGGAGTATGCTGTTTATGCATTGAGACCTTTGAAATTGTGAGCCCCCAAATGAACTTTTCCTCCTCTATAATTGTTCTGGTTTGATTTTTTAGTCACAGCAGTGAAAAAGCTGACTAAACCACATATGTATTGCAGTTGTGCTGGAGACAAAATTAATAAAAGAAATATCACTATTTGTAGTTCATGGTTTTTCAAAAAGAATGTAAAATATATGCACTCTTTGATTCTTTAGGAAACACACACAAACACACACACCCACACACAATTTATATTATCAAACCCTTTTCCCCCCAAATACATTTTTTTTGGTACCAGAGATTGAACTCAGGGGCACTCGACCACTGAGCCACATTCCCCAGCCCTATTTTGTATTTTATTTAGAGACTGGGTCTCACTGAGTTGCTTAGCACCTCACCATTGCTGAAGAAGGTGGCTTTGAACTCAAGATCCTCCTGCCTCTCAGCTTCTCAAGCCCCTGAGATTGCAGGCATGCACCACCATGCCCAACTCCCTCCATGGTTTTATTGGTGCCTTATAATCATCTATAATGGTGGGGTTTGTTATTACCTATTCATACATGCACACAATGTAACAATATAATTTTACCAATCTCATTCTCCAGTACTTCCTCCTTCCTTCCTCTCTTTCTTCTTCCTGGTCCCTTTCTTTAACTCTCCTGATCTCCTTTCAATTTTCATGAGATCCACTGACCCCATCAATTTTTTTCTTGTCCTTTTTCCTCTCTAGCTTCCACATATAAGAGAAAACATACAGTCCTTGACTTTTTGAGTTTGGTTTATTTTGCTTGACATCATGTTCTCAAGTTCTATCCATTTTCCTGCAAATGACATTTCATTTTTCTTTATTTCTGAATAAAACTCCATTGTGTGTATATACAGATTTTCTTTATCCATTTATCCATTAATGGACACCTAAGCTGGATCCACAATTATCAAAACATTTTTGATGCTAACAAAAGTAATACCTACTTGAGATCAGGAACCCTATTTTTTTTCCCTTTCCACTCAGTCTCTAACTTAATCCTACATACACAGAAAAATAACTGCCAACTGAAAAAGATGAATAAATAATTAAATAACTCTTCCATTTACTCTTCATATCTTAAAATCTCATTAGAACATTGAGCTTTTGTGCCCTCAACTACACTTTAAAGAAATTTCCAATTTTAACTCCTCATTATATCGACAGCTTGATAAACATACAGATTTCCCACCCAAACTTGGCAACATTTGATTTAGTATGACTAAGATAGAACCTAAAAATGAATCTATTTTATAGGCTCTGTATGGTTCAGATCTGAAATGTCCCTGCAAAAACTCATGTTTTAAAAGATGATCCCTAAAGCAGCAAGGTTCAGAGGTGGGACTTTTAGGCAATGATTAGGATTGTAATCTCAGTAGTGGGTTAATACATTTGTGGGATTAACTGATCAATAGTTGGATGGATTACTGAGTGGGTAGTCAAGTGGGATATACCTGTAGGAAGTAAGTCACTGCAGACATGGCCTTGGACTATATCTGTCACTGGCCCTTCTCCCAACCAAATCTCTCTCACTTCTCCCCCTGTTATGTTTCCCAGCTACCATTTGCTGAGCAACTTTCCTGTGCCATGCCTTTCTGCCACATTGTTCTGCCTCATCTTGATTACAGAGCAAGGAAGCCAGAGAACCATGAACTGAGACTTCTGAAACCAGGGGCCAAAATCAATCCCCCAAACCCGAGTTATTCTTGTTGGATATTTTGGTTATAAATCAAAGGGAACTAACACCAGTTCCCTTTAGATCCTGACCATTTGTAAAACTCAGGAACCATTTTCCTAAAATCTCTTCCAACTAACTCCAGCATTGCATGATGTTAAGTTTAGCTGAATTTTAAAAATCCTTCTATGATACATAGTAACTCACCACAACAGTGGGGTTCATTTTCACATATTTGTACATGCACATAACATAATTTTGTCAATTCCATCCCCCCAAATCTCCCCTGTCCTCCCCATCTTCCCCTGATGCCTTTCCCACAGGTCTTTCTGTTTTCACGAGATCATCTTTTTTTTTCTGTTTTCCTTTAGTTGTCACATATGAGAGAAAATATCCATCCCTTGACTTTCTGAGTCTGATTTATTTCACTTAACATGAGGTCCTCCAGTTCTACCCATTTTCTTGGAGATGACATAATTTCGTTCTTTTTAATGACTGAATAAAACTCCATTTGTATATATTTCTTTATCCACATTTTCTTTGCCCATTCATCTGTTAATGGACACCTAGACTATTTCTTGGTTATTGCGAGTGCACTGGTTTACCCCAAAATATGTGTCAAGAATTTTAAAACTTATCAACTGGTTAGTTTTATAAGTTACCCCTATCCATTAACATCAGAAGTTTAAATTTATATAGTCTTCTCTCTTTATAACTTCATACTACATGTTCTTAGATCAAGGAGGGGTTAACTTCAAAAGTCTCTTAGGCTTGCTTTTTTTTCTTCAAAGAAACCTTCTACAGATAAAACTATGTGTTCCACTTAATGAGCCCTATATAAATTATCATCTTGCTAAAATTAGCTCGAAAACTCCAGCAGCTCTGCTGTACAGCACAGAGGAGAACAGTTTGAGTAGCAAAACGGTTATTTAGATGACTTGTCACCAACGGTTTATTCTTTCACTAAGAACAAATTAGTCCATAGATCCAGACATTTGCCAAGTTTCAGTGTTCGAAAGGCTGTAACTTATATAAAGCAGACATTTCCTTTGACACATGATTCATCACAAAATGTTGGGTATGAATCACAACAATCTGTGACCAAATCCCTTGTTGCCCCAACGTTTCAATGATTTACCTTCTCAGGCTACATTAACTAATTAATTTGGATAAAGTAGAAAGCAGAGTGGATCTAAGTTGCATGTTCACAACTAGCATAAAAATAAGTTGGTATGTGTGAGTTATTAGAATTCTTTAAGCCAACAGACTCATCCAAAGTCAAACAGAAAATATGTCAGGATTAAAAAAAAAAAACACAAAAGCAAATATACATCATTATCTTCACTGCTCTTAGGGAAAAAATAGTCTCTTAAATCTATGTAACCCCTAGTGATTTCTTTCTTTCTTTCTTTTTTTTTTTGGTACAAGGGATTGAACTCAGGGGTACTCAACCACTGAGTCACATCCCCAGCCCTATTTTCTGTTTTATTTAGAGACAGAGTCTCACTGAGTTACTTAGCACCTCACCATTGCTGAGGCTGGCTTTGAATTCATGATTCTCCTGTCTCAGCCTCCCAAAGTACTGGGATTATAGGTGTGTGCCACCACACCCGGCTCCTAGTGACCTCTTGATAACAGGTGAGAGAACCAACAAGCCAATCTAAAATACACCACCTGCCATCTCTACCACAAAGGCTCTGTTGGTTTCCTTCATGGAATTATACATGGAATTATTTACAGCTCTTTCATTTACATTCTCATGTATTTTTACCAACCACCCCACAAGCAATAAACTTATATTTTATTATTTTTGCTAAAGAAAACTTTCATTTTTGCTTTGCCCGCAACATTGACAATAGCACTTGATACATGATAGCTATTCAAGAAATATTTGTTGAAAGAATCCATACAAGCTTATATGAATGCAACTATATTCCTGGCACTGTACTAGGAACACAAAAATATTTTATTATTTTAATGACTCTGTGAAATAACCATTAGCTTTATTCTAAAAAAAATGAAAATTATAGTTCAGGAGGTTATTGCAATTCATTCAATATCTCCTGGCATCCATCAGAGTGCCCTTTGTGCTGTGCCACCCTGCCATAGAACATGTGGCTTTGATCTGAACTCTCAAATCACTTTTTTTTTTAATTTTATTTTTTTTCCCAAAAGTTGCATTTTAATACATGTTAGTAAACATAACAGAAAAAAACAAATTATCAGAAGCTGTACACACTATTCACTGAAAACATTTGTTGAGGCAAATAGAAAAAAATTGTTACAATCATAATTTTTTCTAGCTTTGCACAAAATTATAAGCAGATTACATTCTTTAAACATCTTTATATGCACTTTCAATGAACAGTATATATATATATATATATTTATATATATTTTTATCAACCATCAAATCACTTTTAAAAACACTTTTCCCTATTTCTTTTATTTTTTTTCTTTTTTCTTTTCTTTTTTTACTAAAAATTGAACCCAATGGTGCTTAGTCCCTAGCCACATCCCCAGGCCTTTTTATTTTTTATTTTTGAGACAGATTCTCACTCAGTTGCTTAGGGCTTCACTAAATTACTGAGGCTGGCTTTGAATTTGCGATCCTCCTGCCTCAGCCTCCGGAGCCACTCAGATGACATGCATACACCACCACACCCAGCACTTTTCCCTGTTTCTCGCAAATCCATAATCCACTTTGAACCTAGCAGGCAGCTCTTTCAAGCCAACACCATACCATAAAACTTAAACAAAAACAGATATTAATATAGTTGCTTCAGTTTCGTTGAAGCTCAAATTAACAATGTAAAATCTCAATATGTAAACCTTAAGAAAACGAGACTCTTTAATGAGACAAATATTAATCCTGGAGCCCTGGCTAAGACCTTGGTGACAGTCCACCCTTCATGTCACATTCCCAGTCAGGTCCCAGACTCCTCAGCCTTCTAAGATTTCTGCTGATTCCTTAGGTTACCTTCACCCCATTCCCCCTTGACTCAGATTGTAGTTTCCACCTAGAAAGTTATAGTAGGAAATAAATGGAATGAGATTTGCAGAAAAATTTTTGAAATCATTATCAAAAGTTTCTCTGCCATTTCTAGACACTTTCTCTACTAAGGGTTTCTCTTGTATCTCTCAAGTACTTTGTTTTCCTCTACTTGTGTATCCCTGTTCATTTTTCAGAATTTATATCTTTCATTGTTGGTGTTGCTTTCCTCTTTCTCGCCTCTTCCTCCAGACTCTGGTTAGATGAACAGTGACAGCAAACCAATAATAACACCTAATACTCTTTTCCTACTTATGACCTGACACTATGCTCGGTGATTTGCTTGAATCGGTACTCTCCATTGTTCTAGTGGTCTCTGAGGTAGGGACTATATCAACTTCATTTTATACAGAAGGAAACAGACCCAGCAGGTGACTTTGCCAAGTGGACTACTACTGTGTAACTTCGTATCTTAAGGGAATGGCCAAAATGGGCTCTTCTAGGAAGAAATTTGATGGTAATCCATACAAATCGGTATTCCTCATCCCTTTCTAGCCTATACATTTTGCTTCCTAGCTTCATTAAGTTTCCAGCCATGGTAGCTGGGTGCAGTGGTGCATGCCTGTAATCCCAGCACTTAGGGAGGCTGAGACAGGAGAATCACGAGTTCAAAACCAGCTTCAGCAACGATGAGGCGCTAAGCAACTCAATGAGACCCTGTCTCTACATAAAACACAAAATAGGGCTGGGGATGTGGCTCAGGGGTCGAGTGCTCCTGAGTTCAATCTCAAGTACCAAAATAAATAAATAAATAAAAGTTTCCAGCCATGGTAAAATCAGAAGAAAAATAACTGTCTTGTATAATCCAGACCCAGCCCTCCTGATAGGGTCAATCTATCATGGCATCCGAGTACAAGAGAGAATTCCTGCATGGAAATGGAAATATCTGGTCTTGACCACTTCATCTCTAAAATGAAGATTCCTAATATCTTCTTTCCTTTCTGGACCTGTATCCATCAAGCATGCATTGCTGCAACCATACAAACTGCCTCTCACAACAAACATTTATGATACATAAAGCCATGACTCTTCAGACTGTACCCCTCACCTATATTCTGGAATGCTTTTTATCCCTCCTTCTACTGAAAACTTACTTCATCCTTCCAAATTCCATTCTCTTACTATCATGTTTTCTTCCAAAGCTTCCTCAGTTCCTCACAGTGCTCGCTTAGTCTTTCCTCTACAATAGTCCATGAGACACATTTGCTCTAGTACATGATCTTGCTCTTGGTTGATATTTAGTGTCTTCAGAGAGACCATAAGGATTTCATAGACAGAGACAGTGCTTTCCTCGACTTTCTTTCCCAGATATTACCAAAGTCATAATTTGCACATACATGTACTCCAGAAACATTCAACTCATTAAGAAAACAGGCAGGACTTTTCAGAAACAGAGGTTTTGCCTTCCTGATCCTTGCACCCTAGTACCCAGAATTCCATATTTTATGCTGACCAAAGACAAAATACTTGGTTCAATTACCTCAAAGATTTCAAGTAAACTAATATGGCAAGTGATTTTTCTAAGACATACAAAATTAAGTTCAGTGTCTATTAATTAACACAAAGGAAAATGAGTTCACCAATTCTTAACAGTATCAATTCTTAGTTATTTTGGGTTACATTTTTCATTTGCAATTGCATTTCATATATTTAAGGTAGAATGAAAATTAAGAAGTATTTCATTTAAATGACCTCTGGACAGGACTTAGCTGTAAGCTGTTTTTAAACATCTTGTCCTCAAGATACCACCGAATTTCTCTTTCCCACCTCCCTTGTAGCCAGGTGGTAATATATGACTGAGTTCTGATATGTGGGAGAAAGTGATGTAAATATCTTCCAGGACTGCTCTTCAAAAGCATCCCAGACAAGCAAATCCACAGCTGCTTCTTCTGCTACTGAAATGTTGGAGGACATAGGGAAAAAAGGTTCGTTAAAGTGGGAGGAACTTCATTTGTCCTGTTTGGACTTTATATGGTTAAGAATATGTTTTTGATGGGATTTTGGAATTTATATAGGAAAATTACCTAATATAATCAGATTAGATGATTAATAAGGTTCTGGCCTCTGAGAAGCAGCCATGAGTTTAGCTGTGAAGTGACCTTGGCACACAGCCTGTGGAATCCAAAATCATTGCTATAGTCCACCTGGTTTCTGATGAACTGATTTTCTCTTTTTTATTTTATTTATTTTTATTTGTTCTTTTTAGTTATATATAACAATAGAGTATATTTTGATAAATTTATTCAAACATGAAGTGATGATCTGATTCTCTAAGATGCTTCTTAGTTTTTCTTAAGGACATAATTCCAAAGAATCTTGAGAGATTTGGCACAGGTGTGTAGCTCCAGGGAAACTTTGACCTTTTGTGGGTTAGATGCCCATCTCACCTGTTCCATTGCATTATTTGATCCCACAACATTTACAATACTTTCTGCTATTGTTATTTTCTGTTTACCAACCCCCCACCTATAGATGGCAAATTTCTTGATAGATAATGTGGATTTTTAAAATTTCTTTTGGTTTTCCAAATTCCTAGCATAATGTGTGTTTGATGCTAGTCAATAAATCCTTGTGAAAGGAAGAAAAGAAGAGAGAAAATACACTTAAAAAAAATGTCCAAATGCAAAGATGCTCTTCCCAGCAGACCTATAGGGAACAATTTCCTCTAACCAACTGTGTTCTTGTAACAATGCAGCCCACATCTCTCCTTGCAGGAAAAGAGAGGCTGATCCACTGTCCTTCTGTTTCCACCTCTTACATCATTGTCTTAGTATGTGGGTGTGGATAACTGTGGGGGGAATCAGCAGACAGTACATAATGCAGCTTACACAGACCTTCGACACCCACGCGTAGGAGAGATGTGGGGAGAATCACGGCACAAACTTCCAGTTCCTGCCCACATCTATAGCAGAAGTAGAAACAACTGACCATAGTTAAATGAGGCATATATGCAGGATTTAGCACCACCTAGCTCGTGCTCACATTCCATAGAACAACATGAGTCGTGAATATAGGATTCACAAAATCCCATAATGTAAAGTGAAATGAACCTACACAAAATGTCTGGACTTCATTAAGAGATTTGATCTCTCCATGTCTCATTTTTGCACCCATAAAATTAGGAGAACCAGACCACTAATCTTCCAGAATTCTATAATTTTACGAAATTTCACTAAAATACATTTATTTCACATGTAAGTCTTAAACATTTTTATAACAATTAATTCAGAGAACCCTCATGGTTATGTTGGGTATGATGTCTATAATTTTAGACAGATCATAAACATGTTTCCATAATTAGTCAAAACATTGTTTTTCTATACTCTGCGATCATTTATCTCCTGGTTTAGCAAGGTGAATTGTTGTGAAAGTCACACGCTTCAGTGATTTCAGTTGACAATTAAGTGTTCAAAACTATGTCTGCAGAACATGCAAGATCAGAGTCAATTTGTTCTTCAATTGATTACTTGGGGTCCCTTTATTTACCCCTGAAAAGAAAAATATCCAGTTAAAAATTCAACACTGGGAATAAACACCTTGAAAACCGGTAAGCAAGAGCACCCACAACAGCAAAGCCACACAAGATTTCTACAGCTGTCAACTCCTGAAAGGAGATTAAAATGAGAGTAATGCTAATACCAAAGAAAGGAGACCTGGAGGATTTTAGAAAGCAATAATGCTAATTTGTATGTTGGCTTGGGGTAGGGGTCCAGGAATGAAAGAAAATCGCAGCACAGAACACGGGCACTTGAACGGTATTTCAGGCGACAGAGAAGTGAAATAGAAATGAGCAAGCCAGCATCAACACAACAACATGAAGGTATTCAACATTGATAGAATGTGTAAAGAAGAGAAAAGCCCTATAAAGCCACAAAATAAAATGGGAAAACAAGGAGAGACAACCACAGTTGCTGGATGGGGCTGTAAGGAGCCAGCTGGCCAGCCTCACTGTTGCTGTGTAAAATTGCTTAGAAGGCACTAGGTAGCGTGCGATTGTGGCCTGGCCAGAAACCAAAATGTTTGATTGATCCTCAAAGATGTGGCAGTTCCTGCTCCTAGACAGTCTAAGATAAAACCCTTTGCTGGAATATATTGTCGGTTTTATTTCCCTCCTCGTGTATGCTTTAAGCAGCAGTGTTATTGGTTTGGTATGCTCGAGTTTCTGTGATTTCATTGCAACTGCTAATTGTTCCCTGGAGATTTTGGCCTTGTGTCTGGAATTTTACTGATTCCCAACAAAGGTTTATATTACATTTCCCAGTTAAGAATGCTATAAGGATGATTTATACCCCATCTGTCAGTACTTTCCACGTGACAGAGTAATTTCACTTACCTAATAGGCCTAATATCTCTTTTCTGATACAGCATTTCCTGCAGCTCTCTGTCACAGAGTTTTAATTTAATGCTAACAAGGAAAATCCATATTTTCTTTGTCTCTAGGTAACTCCTGTTAGGTTTCTTTCTCCTCTCCTTTTTAAAATAGACACTTAAAAGATAGCAGATAACTGGGCTGGGATTGTAGCTCAGCGGTAGAGCGCTTGCCTCGCATGCGTGAGGCCCTGGGTTCGATCCTCGGCACCACATACAAAGCAATAAAATAAAGACATTGTGTCCCTCTATAAAAAAAAAAAAAAAAAAAAAGATAGCAGATAACTGATGAAATATTTTTCCCTGACTTGAATGGCCAGTCTGAAAAATAGTCCCATTTCTGGGTGCTTCCTTTCCTCGTGTGATGTCTGCATTAGTCATTTATTTCTTTATCCTTTCCATATACATTCACTTATTTTTCACATCTCCAGACAGTAGCCTACAGACTGAGAGCACTGGTGACCAAGCTCTTTGTTGATGAATCCAAGGACAAATGGTGAATGTTCAAACATATAATGAGATGATATCAAATAGTGACCAATGCTAGGAAGAAAACACAAAGGAGGGAAGTTGTGAGAGAGAGGAAAAATGGCTGCATTTCATGGAGAGGCCAGTAAAAACCTCTGGGGAGGTGACTGAACTAAAGGATGAGAAGAGGCCAGCTAGGGAAACACATGATGTAAAAAACCTTCTAGGCGATATTGGCTCTGTCTTCAGAATGACAAAATTTTTCTTGAAAAAGAGAAATCTTATCAATGTTTTTCCTAGATGAATGTGAAAAAGCAGATGTAGACCAAATATTTTATCTACATGAATAGAAATATGGAAGTGTTTGTTGATTTCTCCTATAATCCTCAAGCCAGTGGACTAATGTGTTGCTGATTTTTAATTCATGTGAATAAAATTGATTTTACTTCAAATTTATTTGATTATTATTCAAACTCTTTGAGTAAAATGAAATATCATCAAATAATAAAAATAATTGCAAATTGTTTTCCTTCTGAAACAAGGCCTAACTAGCATTGGTTAGTTTTTGCAATCTCTGTTGGCAAGGGGAGTAAAAGCAGAGGGTGGTTTAATTAAGCTTTGTAAGGAAGCTATGAAACTGGAAGGTAAATTCAGGTTGTTTGTAGAAGATGTCTGCAATTAAGTATGCTAATATTTCTATATTGTTTCATAGCAACAAATGCAGCATGGATCATTCTTACCATATTGTCATACCCATTAATAAGAACAAAGCTTGTTAAAAAACTCAATGGACTATTTGTAAAACAATCATAGAACTTAAAGAATAACATAAGGTGCATTGGTTTCTGAAGACAATAATGATCTACACACCGCCATTTAATGTTTTCTGCTATACACCAACACAAATAACATGCTCAGAACCAAACATATCTTTGACCCTTAGAATTGTTCTAGCATCTGCTTTACTTATCCTCGTCAAGTTATCACCTTCCACTCAACTACTCCAGATTCCCTGTGTGACTCTATCATATCAGCAGCCACCAGTTGATAGCAAAGTCCACTCCTTCTTTGGATAACTTCACTGACTTTATAAGTAGTGTTTTGGTTTTGTTTGTTTTGTTTTGGGCAGCTCCAGAATGTCTACATAGAAAGGAATTAGAATAGGAATCCCTTTGGAAGGATGAGGCTTGGCAAATGTCTTTAAGTTGCTTTTGTATAAGAATCACAGTGTGACAGGCAGGGTTTACCTGATCTGTTTGCTTGAGGAAAAGAGTGGTTGGAGAACACTGTTGGAGAGGGGCTTTGTTTAGCAATCACTGCCTTGCTTTCTTCTTTATGTCCATACTCCTTCCCTGCTCTCCAGCCTCTGTATCCTGGATACTTGTTTAGTCAGCTTTTTTGCAGCTGTGACTAAAAGATCTGACCAGAACAATGGTAGAGGAGGAAAAGTTTATTTGGGGTCTCCCAGTTTCAGGGGACTCAGTCCACAGACAGCTGGCTCCATTCCTCATGGATTGAGGTGAGGCAGAACATCATGGCAGAAGAGTGTGGCAGAGAGATGCAGTTCATGTGATGATCAGGAAGCAAAGAGAGAGAGAGATCTTCACTCTCCAGATACAAAATATATACCCCCAAAGGCATGCCCTAATGACCCATCTCCTCCAGCCACACCCTACCTGCCTTCAGTTACCACTCAGTTAATCCATCAGTGGATTAATTCACTGATTGGGTTAAGGCTCTCATAACCCATCATTTCACCTCTTGTATTGTCTTGCACATGAACTATTGGGGAACACCTCACATCCAAACCATAACAATACTCCAGCCATGCGAAATCCCCCACAATTCCTGAATATCTCATACTTTATGTTCTTTTTTTTTTTGTCTCTACATGGGCTGCTTTTAATAGAAGTACTTTTAAATCCCTCAAATCTTACAAACCACAACTCACCTTTCAAAATCACCTCAATGTCCTCTTGCTCTGAGAAGCCCTGTCTAAATCCACAGACAGTGACAGACTCAAAGTCTTCATTCCCATAGCACAAGCTTCTGTCTTTGTATCTCATAACATTGTGATTATATCTTTGTCTTACCCCTTGGACTCTAAACTATTTAATAGGATTTTTCTTAATTTTACTTTCCCCCCCACTTCTAAACCCTTGTATTGATTGTGGAACAAATAGTAAAATAAAATAGAAATTTAAGTATGAATGTTTATCAATATGTTATAAATTATACTAGTTTTTGTGAAGAGACATCTAACACTAAACAAATAGTTCTCACATCATGAGCACAACATTAGGTAAAGTTTATCTGGCTTCCGTATATGGCCCCTCTCATGTGCTAAAGTGGGCCCCACTAGCAGCCACCAGGCCACTCCAATAGATGGGCTCTAGTAATGGCAGCCAATCATGTCCATCAATCATTGTTTTCTATAATCTCTGTTCACTTGTGATCTCTTTGAAATCTCTGTTCTTTTTAATCCCCAGTGACTGGGGTTAAGTAGTTAAATCTGGAACTATGATATGAAAACAATAAATGTGCCTCTGAGAACTTAAGAGATGTTATAATAAAATGAATTTGGTTGTCTATCAAGAATATTTGGGAGCAAAAGAGCCAAGAATTAAGATGTATAATGTACTCCATGTATGATATGTTCACACAAGTATCTTGCATATTATCCAATATTAAGGCAATGTGTATTGCCTTGCCACCTTTTATTTAATGATCATAGATTTCATCCTACTAAATGAGGCAACAAGAATAACAGAGTAGCTATGAGGCCAGCATTCCAAAAATTTGGGTCATAACCCTGTTTCTTACTGGAGGAAATAATCTTTGTCATTTTTATAATAATTGACTTTAATTACAAAATCTGAAGAATTGGCTCCTACTTAAAAGAGAATTAAATATATAATCCACAGAGATGTATGTGTCTGAATGTGTTTATGTTATGTATTTTAAGATATTAAAATATAATTCATTTTACCATAGTCAGCCTTAATAACTGCTTCGTAGTGTAACTTCTTATTATCACTAGACTCTGGGTCCCTGGATCAGACATTCTATCTCACACAGCTCACTTCTTCATAGCCATTCTTTCCCAACTCCAGGCAATAATGTTCATGCTTTTAAAGGAACAAAGGTGATGTCTTATACAGGCTTTAAAAGAAAGATGTGTTTCATTAATAACAGAATCAATAATGATATCAAGAATTTATTTTCATAAAATGCATCTAAACCACTCTATTTCTGAAACACTTTGTCATCACAGATATGCTTCTACTCTATTAGCCTATAAAACTTATTTCATTTCAGGATCAAGCTTTTCATGCAGACTGACTTTTTTGATTAGCCTAGGACACGGTCCTCAATAAGTCTCTGTTCCAATTTCATTGCTGCCTGAATGAACTCTGATGAGGAAAAACAAACAAACAAACTGATGGATAATCACTAAATTTGTTTATCTAATGAAGCAAGAGTCATCATTCTGTTCAAGAAACTCTCCGTAAGTGTTAGTGGTGTGAATAAATATTTTCAGAGGAAGACATTCAATGATTCTCTGAATAGCAAAACACCTATTGGGTCTAAGAGTTCATTGCTAGCCATTAAGAATTCCACAAGTAATCAGAGCAACAGAAAAGTTAACTACTTTAATTCTCTAAAATTTCTCAAAGTAATGTATAATATATTGTAGTAAAATGAATGATGAAATATCTATAACGTACTTGAAGAAATAAAATTATGCATCTCCTATGTTCCCTGTGAATCCCCGACTGTACAATCTTCCCTTCCAGCAGGAAATAAGGGTCAAAGAATAGGCTCACACAGCTAAATGGGGTGAGGGAATACAAAGGAACAAAGTAACACAAGCTGGAAACAGCAGCATAAGACCTAAGATTTCAGATACTGGAGTTATAACAAAACAAATATATTTATTATATTTAGATAAAGGGGGAAGGAATCAAAACTATATGAGGGACATTTTATGAGTGATAGTAAAAATGACCAAATGAATCTGAATGAGTAGGAAAGATAATACATCACAGGAGAAACACATAATAATTAAATTAATTCAGCAGAGATTTGGAAAGTGAATAAGACAGAGATGAAAAAATTAATGCATAAGAAGAATGATCCAAAGAAATTATAGAAAATCTAACACTAAGGAACAAAGCAATGCAAAATATGGAAGAGGCTAAGAGATTTGGAAAATGGATTGAAAGATTTGTCATATATCTATGTGAAACTGCAGACAGAGACAAGAAGTATAATGGAAAAAGTAAAATCTGGTCCAAGAAGCCTACTTTTTGTAATATCTAAGATCATGCCATGATTTCCTTAGGCAAGCAGCTACAAAATTTATGACATCATTTAAGCCTTGGTAGACTTTCTTTAATAAAAGCCGCATATCTGTAGGTATATTGGTGTTCTTCTAAAAGCTGAAATAGCTACAGAACATAGAAAAGCATAAAAATCTTTCCCTTATATTCAGCAAATAAGTGCTACATTTTATACTAAGTAGCACCTATCTGCTATTATGGGGGGGGGATGGAATGCAGTGGTAGTGGCTTTGCCTTTATGAAGTCTGACTCATAAGTCATATTACTCTAGCATACACCAAAACAATAATATTTAGTAGATTTCATAATATTCATCCTGGGGGATCATGAAGTAAACTAATAAAAATGTATTCCACTATTCTAGACATGAGCATCAAATCATTAACCATGAGGAGTCTAGAGAAGACTGTTGTTTTGGCCAATAATTTTATTTCCAAACTAAGAGTTTTCTTTTCTGTGATCCAGAGCTCTAGAAGATTCCAGAGAAGCATGTTGTATGGACTGAAGAATATCCAGGGACAGACAAGAAATATTGAACTTAATCTCCAAAGGTAAAGTGCATACTATATGTCACACAAATGTGGAACATTTTACCATTTTACATATGTGTGGAGTCTGCTCACTAAATCTTTTAAACACACTCTAAAATTGAAAGATTCTTTACTAATTCTTGGTTTTGACCCAGAATTTTACAATTCAGTGTCTAGTACTCTCATGTCTGGCCTCATAAATGGAGCATATCACTTTGATTAAACATGGAATTATAACAAAACAAACATATTTATTATATTCAGATAAAAGGAGAAGGAATCGAAACTATATGAAGGACATTTTCGAGTGATAGTGAAAAGCCAGCCCACTTTTCCCTCTGCCAAGAGTACTCCTCTATTTTCACTTGGCCATCTCTACTTGGCAGCTCAATCTCACCTCAAGGATGAACTCTTATAGGCAGTCTGCCCTGATCATGTGACATCTTATGGCTGAACTGTGTCCTCTGCCTACTTGTCTATGGCAAAATTTCCACACCATTGTTATCCTACTTACTGAATGGTCTTGTAAAGACCTATTAACATGTGACTTAGCTACTGCTTTCTAATGTGAAATTGGGTTTTATTCATCCTGTATCACCAGCACTGAGCATACTATCACCTAGTAAACATTAAAAATTGCACAGATAGATAAATGCCATCTGACAGGCATTGAATTAACATTGGTTAGTTAGAGAGATAGAATAAATGGATGGATGGATGGATGTGTGGGGTGATGGAAAGATGGAGGGAAGGAAAAACTCTATTGTCTCGTCTCTTCCAATGAAATAATTTTTTGAAAAAAAAAAAGCACTTGTGCTTCCATTAGCCTAGAGTCTGATAGAAAGCACACATGCAACATGATTTAAGACAAGTCTTATTAATTCTCTTAGAGTAATAACAATAGTAGTTGTTTTTTGTTGAAGTTGAAATGATTAATGAAATCATGGGCCCTATCCTTGCCAAAGTTACTCACTAGTAGTACATAAGGACAAGCGCTGGCTTTTTCAAATCCTCATTTAGTTCTGCAGCTGGCTCACGCCAGGTTCTGGCACAATCACTTTCATCTGAGAAGTAAAGCCATCTTTTAAATTAGAGGGTGCAGTGAACTGAGCACCATACCCAGAGGACACGAGTGGAAATCATTTAGAGTTGCCTGATATTTCCTTTCACTCAAAACCAACACAAAACAAGCTAGTTCAGCAAATTGAGGCTATAAATAATATACAGCACTTCATCATTTCAGTTACCTCTTTGTACAGCATCCAAGATGCCTACAGGCCTGAATGGAGTGGCCTTATTAGAACACCAAAGGGATGGGGTAGCCCTAGCTGGCTAATCACAATACTACCAAATTGCTACATCAAACGACTATAATTCACTGAATAGGGCAAGTTATTAAAATTCCAGGCTCTCTCCTTGATGTGACCAGAATGATAATAGCAATATAGTCAGGCTATCTTGCAAACAGCGAAACACTTTAGGAAAGGTATAGGTCCCATTATCTCCTATATCTATTCTGTGGAAGCTACCCTCCAATAAATAAAAAGCATGATCATTTTCGTGCCTTCTGTGATGTGACAGCATTTGTGCAGAAGAAAATGTTCCACTTCCACTGAAAGCTTCGATAAAAGTTAAGGTCCTAATGTTCTATAAATCATAGCACAGAACTCTGCACTAAATCCACCTTACACAATTAAGAAAAGCGACAGTAAATTGGCTAATTAGCATAAGAACATACAAACACTGTTGTCTCTTCAGTGCCATTATTAAACATTCTAAATACAGTCATTTCAATTGTAAAATTTACAAATTATTTTTTTTTCTTATAATAAATCTTGGCACCCTTATGACAAAAGCTATAATCCTCACTCGGCAGAAAAGCCCTAAGCTAACATAAAATGAACTTTTTATGAAACCTATGAATCTAGAAGAGAAGCAATTGAATTAGTCTTGGCACCAGCCTAAAACACACTTAGATTTGAAAATTATCAAATTTAACCCAATGAAACTCTGTTATGGTTTAATGAAAAGCAGTTAAAATAAGTTTTAAATTAATCTTTCTTCCTGATCATGGGGGAAAAAAAACACAATTATGGCAAGCATAAAACTCTGTAACAATGATTAGAAAATTATTTTGTTCTGAAAACAAATTAGTGAGGATATTACCACCTGAAACCATAATTCAACATAAGTTAATAATGGTAGCCTTCCATTCTGCATAAGAAGTCAGATTGCAAAGGAAATATCACAACCTTATGTTCATTCTGCACTATGTCAGCTATGAAAATAAGTGCTTCTGTTTACTAAAAAGGTACCTGAACTAAAAAATAATTGAATTGCATTGCAAAAGTGATAGTTGAATTTTTTTTCCTAAATTCTCTAATATAAATGTAGATAAACATACTTTTATGTTTTGCAGACAGAAGAAACATACATACATAAAAAATCATTAATTCTTATATTTAGAAATGCATTTTGAAGTCTATCTGGTATTTACAAATTCAACAACTCAGACTTGAGCTTGGTTAAACCATTTCCTAAAGATGAAAAACTCCTCAAGTTCAGGTGTTACAGGTTAGATATGGTCTGACTGTGGCCTGCAGTGCTCATATATTGAAAGCTTCATTCCCAGTGTGGCAGTGTTGGAAACCTTAAAGAGAGGAGGCACAATGGGAAGTGATTAGATCCTTGAAGGCACTGCCCTAAGAAACAATTAGTTCTCCTGAACTTTGGTTTGTGCTCCAGAGATGCCCTCTTTGTCTCAGGCTTCCTGTCTCACCATATGACCTCTCTCTCTTGCAGGTGCTCCCACCATGAAGCCCCTTGCAGTGGTGGGATGTAGCCTGAAGTGTCTTCCCAAGAGCCTGTGCCAGGCTGTTATGGGCTTTTAGGATCAGAAACTTTGATCTAAATAAAGTTCTTATCTTTATAAATTATCTCAGTCTCTGGTATTTTGTTATAGTAATGGAAAATGGACCACTACAACTGGCCTCTAAACAAAGATATCCAGGAACTTTGTACTTCATCTTTTCACATCCCCAGATAAAGGGCATAACACAAAACAAGAAAGAAACAAATTTTTTTCTGAGACAGTTTCCAACCCGTGGGATGTGAATCCTGTGGCTATTGCCAAGGGCTTGAAAACTCATGTGCACTTCACCTACATAAACTATATTTTAATTGGTTAACAAGTGGTTTATGCATTTGTATATTAATTCCTTGTAAATATTATTAAGAAGACACATTTACTAACAAAGGCAAAGACAATTTACAGGCTAGACAATTTAATCCTGAAAAGTGACTATTCTATTCCAACTAATCTATGAGCTTGAGGTATTGCCACCTTAAATCCTAATCAGCTTCTTTTAGAGGTAGTGAGAAGCAGAAATAATCCAAATAATTCTAAAGTTTATTTAGAACAATAAATATCTGAGAACAACAAAAAAGCTTTTTAAAAATGAAAGCTAATGTGCAAGAATTTGTCTTGAATGCATTAATAAACATTGTAAAGATGCAGTAACTTGTATAAAGCTCATAAACTGAGGTGTTCTATTTTGGGCTTTAGACTTTAAGCCTGCTTCAAAACAACTTCCTTATCTCCAGATTTTAAAAACTCAGGTTATATAATTTTAGTTTCTTTTTCACTTTCTAATATTTATTTCATGTAGAATTTATGGTTGTACATATTATGAAAGGAGAATCTCACTATTTTAGAAAAATATATATATAGTGATTCTAGTAATATATATTATCATTTGTTTCCTCACTAATTAAAAAATCCTTGTATAAATTCCTATACGTGTATAATGATTGAATAATGAAATTAAAAACTTATAATAATAGTATTTTTAAAAAATAAATAAAACAGCCAGGCATTGAGGCACATGACTATAATCCCAGTAGCTCAGGAGGCTGAGGCAGGAGGATTGCGAGTTCAAAGCCAGCCTCAGCAAAAGCGAGGCACTAAGCAACTCAGTGAGACCCTGTCTCTAAATAAAATATAAAATAGGACTAGGGATGTAGCTCAGTGGTCAAGTGCCCCTGAGTCCAATCCCTACTACCCATAAATCAATCAATCAATTAATTAATTAATTAATTAAATTGATTAATTAAAAAAGTGTTATAGAATTTTTCAGGGCTGAAATAAATATTTGGATTTGTGAATCTTCAATATCTCTGGCTTGTTAAATAAAAAGGATTCAGAATAGAATATATAATATGAATCAAGTTCTATAAAATATTTCTGTGTGTTTGTATTTATGTATTATGTAGAGAATAGACACTGAAAATTTATATTTGACTATTCATTTCCCTTATTTTTCTTTTCTGTATTTATTTATTTTTATTTTTGTTGTCAACACCTTCCTTTGACAATCTTCTTAAGATTTATGCCAGTAGATATGTCCCTTTCCAACCTACCACATTTTAAATATACTTCGCAAATCAAAGTGAGTCCCTGAATGCCTATGTGGTGACTGAGGAGGCGTCACGTATCCACACATTTTTATTGAACAAGGGTCCCGCATCAACTCAAGCTCTCATAAATTAGCACACTGCTATGACAGTTTCTCTCTCTCTTCTTTTTTCACCTATCTATCTGTGCATTTGAAAAGAAATTCTTATACATCTCGTGAAGAATTAAATTAGGAATTGATATTTTTATTTCTTGCAATGAGTAAATACTATTAAAAGTAAAAATGCTAATGACTTTAGAATCGATGAACAAGATTACTAGCATTGGCTTGGCCTCACAGTTTCTCATTTTTCAATATAAGGTCATAGCTAAGTAGTGACCCCTTAGATTCTAGGCATTATTTGTTTTCCTAATCTACATCAGCAGATTGTTAAAAAAAAAAAAAAAAAAAAAAAAAACTTTCAAGGGATTTTATTTCATATGAATAACCACTTGCAAAAATAGGAACGAACATTCAAGATGTCCTAATTCCACTTTGAGCAATATATTCAGGATTCACAAATCCAAAAATCTTAAATTCAGTAATTTTCTCATTATAGCTTTCTATTTTTTTTAATAGAAATGAAATTAGCTTTCTACAATTGGATTTTGTTCCTAATATATCTAGTATTTAAAAACTAGTCTCCACTCTAATTTTCCTTCCCTAAGGAGCCTGGGTTTTGCTATCCAACACTCACTCCCTGACAATATTTTTTGTTTTTCTATGGTACCCTTATGGGAAAAATCCCAGTCCTGAAAATTCAAACAGTATGATTTCTCAACTGTTATATAGGGGATATGAGAGTGATGGGTTACAATCCTAGAAAAGATTACACAAACTCAAACTTTGGAAGCATCACCAGTGTACGGTTTCCAGTTCACATCGGACCTTCTGTACATCTTCACCCTGGGACTCTAATACCCTGCCAGGTGGCTTCAGTCCTCAGATCTCTTTTGATCTCTCATGCTCCACGGCGCCTATTCTGAACCATTTCCACTTCCATTTAATCTCCTGCTCCACCAACCTCTGCTGCCACACAGTAAATAACACAAACCAAACGACAAAACAGACACAAAAGGACTCCACTTTTTCCTCACCTCCCTACCCACTGACCTGTGTGCAGATTCATCGTGCGTCCCTCACTCTTGTCAAAACTCTTTTCATGCCTGAAGTGAATTGCTCTGTAATAAAGCTTCTATTTCTGTCTTTCCTCTATAAGGGCCTTGTTACAATTAATAGTCCTTTCTTCTGTATCATAAGCATCTTAATATTTAATTTTTTTCCAATAAGCATTTAAACATGCTCAAGTCTCTTTATAGACATTTGCTCTTTGCAAACCCTGTCCTCTTCTTTGCCAAAGTTTTCAAAAGAGGTTTTCTAAATTCAGTGTTTTTCACTTCCTTGTCTTTGATTCATTCCTCAAACTTTATCTTATCAATATTTCACTAAAGCTGCCATTTCTAAGACAACCAATAATCTTGATTCTAAATCATATGTTCAAGGTTCAGTAGTGAAGCTATGATATGTGTGTGTGTGTGTGTGTGTGTGTGTGTGTGTATATATATATATATATATATATACACATATATATTTCACTTTTGAATGCAGTTCCTAGCTTTTATCTGCCTCCCTAAATAGGTTATGGAAACTTTAATATTACCTTGACTTTAACTGGACATAAAAAAAAAAATTCTTTGACCTGCCTTGTCCGCTAGTAGATAATAAGACCTTCCTCATTTCAGAGAGGTTCTGCCTCATACCCTGGGGGAAAGAAGGACTAATACACGGAGGGGTCAAGACGAATCTCAATTCAGCTTACTGAGTTTACCCACCCAGTCCACTAGCAATCATGCCCATGCAAGGACGTTTTCATAAAACTCCAAAGGACCGGGTTTGCAAAGCTTCTGGACATCAGCACCTTCCACTGGAGTGGAACTTCTGAAGAGCTCCCCTGCCCTCTCCATCATACCTCATCCTGTGCTTCTCTTCAATCTCTGTCCTTTATAATATCCTTCATAGAAAACCAGTAACTGTTTCCCTGAATTCTGCAAGTTACTCATGCAAATCAGCCGCACCTGAGGAGGAGGTCAGGGGAATCCCAGTTTACCGCAAGTTGGTCTGAAGTTCTGGAGGCCCTGCGTAGCGACTGCATCTAAAGTAGGGGCAGTCTTGGTACAGAACTCAACCTATGGCGTCTGACATTGCTTGCAAGTTGACGTTTCAGAACTGAATTACATTAGAGGACGCTGAATGGGTGGGTGTCTGATGCACCATTGCTTGCTGGCCAGTGAACAGAAATTCCCATCCTTTCGAGGTCCCAGAAATCTCTGGGCTGACCATAGTGGGAGAGCCAAAGGAAAACATGTTCTCCTTCCTGACAAACACAGAAGCTTTGTGCCCTCTGGAGCTATGACGCTATCCTCACAACACGATGTCTTTTTTGTCTGCTCTCTGTTTCACAGCATTCTCTTCTGCTTATTCTGTAAAATGACATATTTCTCAGGATCGATCTCATCCACTCTCATGCATCAATTTCTGTGTGTCTCCTGTTAACCCCCATGTCTATATTTCCATTCCAGACTTTTCTTGTTTATTTAATTATTGTGTTTTTAATTCTGTTGAATATCTTCTCTTCCATAGTTTGGAAACATCTTACTCATAACATTTCCCAAACTGAATATTCATCTTTTACCATGAGCCCCTTCTCTTTCCTAAATCCCCTGTAAGGGCCCCAACTTCCCTTAAGTTGTCTAAGCAAAATATCTGGGAATTCCAATTGATTTCTGACTTTCTTAACTTCTATTAACTCTACCTTCTTAATATTTCTGACTTTCATTCATCTCTACCAGCAACTTCAAACTAGGTGATCAATTACTAATTTTTGTTATGAATAGGATGCCTTTCTAGAGCCTTACCCTTCAATATCACCATTGTAATCAAGGTCATACTTCTAAAATTTAAATGTGATTATGTCACTCACCCTTCAAATTCTTCAGTGTTTGGGATTTTTTCCACGTGCTCTATTGTGACTTTGAAAGTCCTTCATGATCTTGGCTCTCTAGTCTTCCTTAACATTCTTCACTCCATAATCTATGTTTTAGCCATACTGAATTATTGGATATTCTCTAACTCACATGCTTCATGTTGTTTTGGAGATTCTGCATTGCTACTCCTGTCTAGAATATGCTTTCCTTACCCACTGATAGATTTCAACAACCCCATGATGCATTTCAGATTTATTTTCTACACTCTCTTTACAGAAATATGTATCTATCATTGATGCCACTGTCAGAACTTACTAAAACTTCCTATTAATTTTTTGTCATTCAAGTATGAGAGTCATTAAAGGATATCTGATGTCTTTTCATGATTGTATTTTTAGAGTTTACTAGAGTGCCTGGTTCCATGCAGTTGCCCTATTAACAGTTGTTGGATGGCAGATATTGGTCAGTTGCCCAGAAAGTTGTGCGATAACAGAAGACTTAAGATACAGCACTAGATTAGTAGGCAATTCACACCACCTGTATAATGAAATTAAATATAAATCAAAATGATAACAGATGTATTGTCCATATTTGGTGAAAGCCTAGACTGTGATCATCTAGCTGACTGGAGATTTCTAAAAGTGTTGTAATTCATCATCATCACTATTCCACATCAGATTGGTGATGCCAATGGTTCTTTTACCATGTGCTTCCAGTTAAAAAAACTGAAAGAGGTATCACATGCACTTATTATATATTTTTTATTTTTATCAAACTAATTGATAAGGTTGCTTGGACATATACTACTTATATCTACTTTTGCAAACAGGTCTAGAGTCATGATTCTCAGTTAGAGTTGGTATAATACCCACTTGATTGGTAGAGGTGCATCAGAATCATCTCTAAATACCACCTTCATATAGGAGACTTAAATCCCATCCATTATTATCACGTATCTTTGTCATAGGAAGCCCATGTTAGGGCAAAGAACCAAATACCCAACACGAATATGGAGTTATGCTGGTCAGTTGAGAATTACTGATTTAAAGTAAATATATTTATTGACAGTAGTATGTAATTTCTAGTCATAGAAATCATACCTAAATTAGTTGTTCTACTTTTAAACTTGATGACTTCCAATTATAAAATTCAGATTTTCAGAGAGAAGTCATCATTATAGGATGAATTTCTTGAATTACCAAGTTTGGATACAGAATGTATATTATAGTTATCTGTAATGGTAACATCTAAATCTGATAAAGCACTTACTATGGGCCAATAACTGTTCTAAGTGGGTTTTTAAAATAAATATATATATGTTTTAAAATATATATGTATATTTTTAAATAAATAAATTAATATATTTATATTAATATAATATAATAGTTAATATAATATTAATATATGTTAATTCATTTCAACTCAGGGCATGTCTATATGCTAAGATCAATATTTAGCCCCATTTAACACACAGAGAAATTAGTGCACAGAAGTTAGCCAAACATAAACACCTAATAAGTGGCAGTGGCATTATTTATGCCAGTAAACTAATATCTGTTTTAACCATTATACCAGTTTTCAACTATTCTCCCATATTTTTATATTAAGAAACTGAATTCCAGAAAGCTTAAACGATTTTTTGTGTGAAATTTAAGATCTCATTGTTGTCCATTTTAAATATGTATACCATTGTGCTTATTTTGTTGGTAAATATTACTACTTCTAGAAAGTGCTTCTAGTTTCTTTTTGGACCCTTTAGAGGAAGATTGAAATAATGTGCATCTTAATAGACTCAAAGAGCTCATTCAACCTTAAATGTAGTATGGTCTGATATTTTATGCTCTTTCCACAATTATGTGGGTAGCAATGGGAGGACTTTGTGATAATTCAATTTATTTATTCAACTAAAAAAATTTGATAGCCTTCTATTTATTTTAGAAAAGGAAAGATAACTATTTTCTAGAAAATGCTGTTATAATTGAATTCCACAAAATCTATGTCAAGCGCCTTAATATTAGCCAGGCTTCTCTTCTGGATTGAGTAAAAGGCTATATGGAGACATTATTTGATAAGGTGGAAAGGTCACTGGTGTACACATCAAGAACCCAGCCCTATAAGATCAACTCACTATAAATAAACTCAGACATGGATTAGCTTTTTTTTTTTTTCCGAGTCTTGGTTTTCTTATTGGTGGAAAGCATGATGTACTTAGAGTTGGATTAGAAACTTTAACACACTTTTAACCTCCTCCTTCATTGTGAGAGGTTATGAGGAGAACAGGCATCAGTTTGTGTTACCATCACGTGACACACACACAGCCCAGTGGAATTCCACATCAGCTTGCAAGACACAATGCCAACTGCCAACACAGGAACTCAAATATTTGGAGGGAAATAAAGGTAATTTCAAGCCTTCCCCCAAGACTTGAACTGACCCATAAGAGTATGATTATTTTCCTAATAAGAGAGAAAGAGAGAGAGACAGAGATCCACTGAAGGAGTCCAGAGCCCATTCTGTAGGAATCTTCACAATGCCCAGACAAGTTCTTTCCTGAGAAACTCTGGTGAGCTAGGCTGCCTGCGGAGGAGCCTCTCTTACGTCCAGTGGCCTGGATCCTTGACTCTTTTTCTCACCTTCTATGGTATTTCAAATTAGTGTGATCTGGACAGTGATTTCCTTGACCCCTTGCTACCTGATTCTTGCTCCAACTTGCATTCTACTTAACTCTACCATCTAAACCTAGTCTAATCCATATACAGCTTCACTTGACTAATTTCAAAGCTCCCCACTCATTTCTACTCACATATTTCTTAATACATAACAATCACCACAACCTTTCCCGGGCACCTGGCCAGACTATATTCTACATCCATATGGCAAAGCATTTAAACTTATTTTGTTATTTGTGGTTATCATGGGGAACACTGGGCATGGATTAAATGAAAAGATATTATCAATGTGAAAGACCTGCTCTAATTCATCATTTCTTTAGGAGCTGAATGTGAAATTTCAATATGCACTAGTACATTTGTGTTCTCGTTACTTTTTCTTTTTGAAAGTAATGTGGCTTGACTAGCAATTATGGTTGTGTGATTGATTGTAACTTGTCTGTGGCTCTCTGGGACCTTCTTGAAAATGAAATCGACCATCTTTGAGTGATAATGTCAGTGGGATAGAATGTGTCACTGGATAATGGTCTCCTGCTGCTGCATAAATGCCAAGGCAAGCCAAAGGTATTTATGGGGGGAAAGTTCATGCTAAGTTAAGATTTTTATTTTCAATGCAAAAGAAACTGAATCTGTGGCCAGCTATTGATACTATAGCTTATGCAGGGTATAGGTGTAATGATTATCTATAATAGATGTTGAAGACAAACTATGATAGTCCAGTGATTGATTCTTATGTAAATTCAATACTCTTATTGGATTAAAAACTTGATTTCTTGGGCATTTAAGAAAACTCTACAGATTACTTTCTCAGGAATAAAATAATTTCCTAAATATGATTTTTTAACACTTAGCCAAATTCTCTTAAATTCTATTAGGCAATTTTGAGTTCTATGTATTTTTATAATCTAAGAGAGGTTGGCTAGGTAATATTAAGATGCCTAGAATCTGTATTAATAAAATAATTCTTTAACAAAAGGTGAAAGATATAAATATGTCAATGGAACACTGCAATCTCTCAAGTAAACACAAATTATATTATCAATACTGTATTTTGTGTGGAAGCATACATATATCACAAACATTTAAACTTCATAATTGTGATTCGTTGAGGAGACACTCCAAACCAAAACAAATTAGCACGAAGTCATATGTGATATATATTGGGTAGTATACTTGTATTACCCAATTTTCTTTCCTTGAATCTGGCAAAAAACATCATACTATTAGTTTTGTATCATACTACAACTTTCTAAGATTGGATTTGTTCTGTAGGGAAAGCAGTACAATGAAATATAGCTCTATAACAGAGAATATATTGGCCAATGAGAAGTAATGTGTTAGTGTAGGTAACACATTTCCTCAGAATACCCTAGGAGAAGAAATTGCCTTGAAGGTGCTGATATAGTAGCCCATTCTGAATCTTTTGCTGGGGGCAATCATTAAAGAGGAAATTGATATAATTTGTAACCAAAAATATATGGACATATTTTTAAAAAACTATTTTTGTGAACTATCTGAAATAGGTTGGTGGAAGTTAAAAGTAATGTTAGCATACACATGAACCCAGACCATAGAGATGCTGAATTTTAATACATCAACATTTTCAGCTTAGAAATCCAAGATACCTCAAGTGTCTGCCTTAACCCTGCTATTTTGAGGGTGGATAGAAATGTGCCAGGAAATGATGATCTCATTTCTTTGTTTTTGATTTTGTAGTTTTTGAAGTCCATTCTGCATATGAATGCATAGGCAAATAAAAAAGCACAAAATTTGCATCAAAAGGATTTTGTTAGCCTGTCCTAATGTTGTATGATGCTGAAGATTCAGTTGACAGTTTGTATACAGACGTTTTTCAACCAATGAGGACAAAAAAGGAGAAAAGTTTGCAAAAATTCGAAAATTATGGCTAAGCTGGGCGCGATGGCTCAAGCCTGTAATCCCAGCACTTAGGGAGGCTGAGATAGGAGAATTGCAAGTTCAAAGTCAGCCTCAGCAACAGAGAGGTGCTAAGCAACTCAGTGAGACCCTGTCTCTACATAAAACACAAAATAGGGCTGGGGATGTGGCTCAGTGGTCAAGTGTCCCTGAGTCAATCCCCAGTACCAAAAAAAAAAAAAAAAAAAGATCAAAAATTATGGCTAAAAATTTTCAAACATGAATAAAAACATTTTATAAATTGTTTAGTGTTCTACTTATTATTTCAGTGAAAAAGAAACAATCTTATGCAGTTTTAGGCACAAAGCCAAAATGTCTGTTAAAACAGTCCGTTGCCTATTTTAGTAGTGCATAATAATTATACATAATAGTGGAATTCCTTGTGACATATTTGTACATGCACATAACATAATTGGATTAATTCCCTAGTACCTCCCCTTTTCCTCTCCTCCCTACCCCTGGTGCCCTACCTCTAACCTGCAGGTCTTCCCTCTATATTAATGAGATTATTTGCCCTCCCTCTTGTTTTTCTCTCTTCCTTCCAGATGTGAGAGAAAACATATTACTCTTGACTTTCTGATTCTGGTTCGTTTTGCTTAACATCATGCTCTCCAGTGCCATCCATTTTCTTGCAACTTTTATAATTGCATCTTTCTTATAGCTGAATAAAACTCTATTATGCATACATAAACACACACATGCATGTATGTGATATATATATCATATGCAGGTGATATATATATATATGTACATATATATGTACATGTAACATTTTCTTTATCCATTCATCTGTTGATGGACACCTAGACTGATCCATAACTTAGCTGTTGTGAGTTGTGCTACTATAGACAGTGGTATACATATATCCATATAGTATGCTGACTTTTAATTCTTTTGGGATAAATAAAGAGGAGTAGTATAGCTGGAATGGTGGTTCCATTCTTAGTCTTTTGAGAAACATCTATATTGAATTCCATAGTGATTGAACTAATTTTCATTCCCATCAAGAGTATATAACTGTTCCTTCCGTGCTACATCCTCACCAGCATTTATTGTTATTTGCATTCTTGAATGGCTTCTAACTGGAGTGAGACGAAATCTCAGTGTAGTTTTGATTTGCATTTCCATGATTACTAAAGATGTTGAATCTTTTTTCATATATTTGTTGGTCATTTGTACTTCCTCTTTTAAAACATATCTACTGAGATCATTTGCCCATTTATCAACTGGATTATTTGTGGGATTTTTTTTTTGGTGGTAAGTTATTTGAGCACTTTATAAATTCTGAATATTATTACTCTGTTAGAAGAGTAGTTGGTGAGCCAGGAGCAGTGGCTCAAGCCTGTAATCCCAGCACTTAGAGAGGCTGAGACAGGAGAATCGCTAGTTCAAAGCCAGCCTCAGCAATGGCGAGGCGCTAAGCAACTCAGTGAGACCCTGTCTCTACATAAAACACAAAATAGGGCTGGGGATGTGGCTCAGTGGTCGAGTACCCCTGAGTTCAATCCCCAGTACCAAAAAAAAAAAGAAGAAGAAGTAGTTGGCAAAGATTTTCACCCATTCTGTAGGGGTTTTGTTCATGCTCTTAACTATTTCCTTTGTTTTGCAAAAGCTTTTTAGTTTGATGTCATCCCACTTATTAATTTTTGCTTGGTATTATTTCCTGAGCTTTACGATCCTGTTGAGGAAGTCATTGCCTGCATCTATATGTTAGAGGTTACCTCCATGTTTACTGCTAGCAATGGCAAATTTTCTGGTCTTATTCCTATGTCTTTGATCTATTCTGATCTGATTTTTGTGCAGGGTAGAGATGAGAATGTAGGTTTATTTTTTACAGATGAATATCAAGTTTCCTCAGTACCATTTGTTAAACAGACTTTCCTTACTCCAACATACATTTTTGACACTTTTGTCAAAGTTCAGATCTCTGCTTCTGTGTGGGTTTTTCTGTGTATTCTATTCCATCTATTGGCTTCATGTCTGTTTTTATGCCAGTACCATTCTGATTTTGTTAATATAGCTTGGTAGTATAATGTGAAATTTAGTATGATGCCTCCAGTGTTGCTCTTTTTGCTTGGAATTGCTTTAACTCTATGTGATCTTTTATTCTTTCATATGAATTTAAGAACACTTTGTAGGATTTTTGTTTGTTTTTATTTATGTGAAGAATGTCATGGTATTTTGGTGGGAAATGCACTGAATCTATCAATCACTATTTGTAATATGGCCACTTTAACAATATTAATTCTGTTTATTCATGAACATGAGAGATCTTTCCATCTTCTATTGTCTTCTTCTAGTTCCTTTTTCAGTGCTCCATAATATTCCTTGTAGAGGTTTTATTCCTAGGTATTTAATTTTTTGCAGCTATTGCAAATGAAATCGTTTTTCCCTCTTAGCAAATTCATTATTGTAGTATAGAAATGCCATGAATTTTTGCATGTTAATTTTATATTCTGCTGCATTGATAAATTTGTTTATCAACTTTGAAAGATGGTGAAGACTTTTCAGATCTTCTAGTATAGGAGTATATCTGCAAATAGTTATAAATTGACATCTTCCTGTCCTATTGGTATCCTTTTTATTTCCTCTATAAAGATAGAAAGAGGATGAATGAAAAATAAACAGAAGAAGATGAGAAAGAAGAAAAGTAGTATCAAGAAAGAATCCAATTGACAAAATACTTACAACTAGATAGAACTCTAAAGAAACACATGAGAGAAGATACTAGAAATTACTATAGTAGAATAGCTAATTCAACAGCAATCATAAAAATATTCAGTATCCTTCTTGCTGAAGTTTATAAAATGTATTCCTTTCTTTCTAGGGTTTTTACTTTAGCACCCCTCAGCTCTGAAGATGTTTGACTCAAACCAGTCAAACTTGTTAGGGAAGTCTTCATGCTGAACTCCACCCCCTCCTTGATTGGCAGCAAGTATTGGCAGAGCATTGGTCATTTCACAGTAGAGTTCTCCTTCAATGCGGTTGTGTTATTACAACTGGGGATAGGAATACAACTATATCAGGTGGAGCTGGCCAGCTCTCTCACCTAGGCAGCCTTTGGGCTGATCCAGATTGCACCATAGCCCTGTTCTGAAACCCTCAGTCTGTGTACAATGGAGAGCTATGCAAGAAGTGCCCAGGTCATGGCACAGATTTTCCATATCTTCTGGGCATAGAGAAAGTGGTAGGACCCACAGTAGGATGTTGCACGTTGCTGCTTTCCATTCTGATCTATCCCCATTTCAACACCTGTTAGTGTCGATCCTTATACAAGAATTCAGACCAGGAATTTTAAGGGAAAGCTCATTTTATCTTCTCTACTCTTCAGATCATAGATTGATAGCCACAGCCCTTAGTCAGCTTTTTTGCTACTAAGACCAAACAACCTGACAAGAACAATTTTAGAGGAAGAAATTTTTATTTGGAGTCTCACAGTTTTAGAGGTCTCAGTCCATAGATGGTCAACTCCATTCCCCAGGGTCTGAGATGAGGCGAAACATCTTAGCAGAAGCATGTGGTTTCGGAACGTGGGTGGAGACATGGTACCAGGAAGTTGAAAGAGAGAGGGAGGGAGAACCAGCAAGATCTACTCAAGAAGAACAAAATAGGTACCCCAAAGCATGACCCTAGGGATCTACCTCCTCCAGCTACAACCTGCCTGCCTATAGGAACCATCTAGTTAATCCCTAACAGGAGGCTTATGCGTTAATTAGGTTAAACCTTTCATAACCCAATCATTTTACCTCTAAACTTCTTTGTATGTTCTCACACAAAAGCTTTGGGGGGATACCTAATATCTAAGCCATGACAAGGAACTTCCCCAGGGTCTATGCCACTGAGTCACTCCTATGTCCAAACTGAGCCATGGCTTGGGTGCCCACTTCTTTGGTGAAAAGCAAACTACAAGTGGTCATTGAGTCCTAGGTACTCAAAAAGAACATAACAAGAACAAGATAAAAAGGAATTAAAATCAGAGAGAAGTGCTGGGGCTGGGGCTCGGGCTCAGTGATAGAACTCTTGCCTAGCATGAGTGAGGCACTGAGTTCCATCCTCAGCACCACATAAGAATAAAGATATAAAATAAAAGATTAGGCGCAGTGGCACACACCTGTAATCCCAGCACTTTGGGAGGCTGACACAGGAGAATGTCAAGTTCAAAATCAGCCTCAGCTACAGTGAGGCAATACGCAACTCAGTGAGACCCTGTCTCTAAATAAAATACAAAATAGGGCTGGAGATGTGGTTCAGTGGTTGAGTACCCCGGAGTTCAATCCCCCGAACCAAAAATAAAATAAAAGAAAGGTATTATGCCCATCTACGACTCTCTCTCTCTCTCTCTCTCTCTCAATCTCTCTCTCTCTCTGTCTATATATATATATATATATATATATATATATATATATATATATATACACACATACATAAATACACACACACACACATATACACATATATTTATGTGTATATATATAGAGAGATTTTTTTTTAATAGAGAGGAAAGTGGAAAAACTGCAGGGATTTCTAATCTCACACTCAGGAAGTCTGAACAGTCTGAATGCTGGTGCTGTTTCTTCAATTTCATTAACTCTGCAGAAAAATGCCTAAACTCTCCAGTGCTGGTTCACTTCACAGTATTGGAGTGTTTTTTTCTGCTCAGTGAAGGTGCTGGATAATGGAATCTGCTTTTCTTAAACTCACGGAGAATCTTCCTTCCGTGCCATTGGGGAGCTTCCCCTCTCAGACTGAGTCACCCATGCACGAGGAGCTGTTGCAGTCTATTCCTTTTATTAATTCTCTTTCTGTTCTAAACCCCTTATAAGACCCAATAGGGGGGCTGGGATTGTAGCTCAACGGTAGAACGCTTGCCTCGCATGCGTGAGGCCCTGGGTTCGATCCTCAGCACCACATACAAAGCAATACAATAAAGACATTATGTCCATCTACAGCTAAAAAAATATTAAAAAAAAAAAAAAAGACCCAATAGGCCTGGCTTTCACGCAGTTGCTAGCTCTCTGAGTTGCCTTTCAGCATTTTCTCACGGCCTTTCTATGGCAGCACGCCACTACAGACCTGCTGTTTGGTTCAGTTTCAGAGAGCAGCTAGCATACGGTGGGTTCTTATAGTTCACCATTTCCCAGAATCCCTCTGTTGCCTCTGTTGAGTCTTACCTGAAGTCTCGTACCTTACAAGGCTTGAGTTTGGTAGGATCCCATCCCCAGTGGCTCATTATTTTGCCTTTGGCTTCTTTTACCACAATCATAATGCCTAACTCTTAATTATCAGAATTCATGGTCATACATACTCTTTATTATTTGATTGGTTATGACTTCCTTCCCAAGATCAGCTATTGGCATAAGAAAGTTTACAAAAAGACGTATTAAAACAGTCCATTAAAAATAGAAATTAAAAATAGAAGAGCTGAGTCTAGGGCTCAGACTGTGGATGTTGAAAGAGAGAAGAGAAGACAGAGAAAGAAAATGCTGAGGGTTTTAGGAGACCTCATTTGAATTATACTGGTTCCAATCTGAAAACTCTGTATTTGTAAATTACCATCATGAGATATATAAATGTGGAGGTATTGTGATAAACTGTTGGCACTAAATGAACAGCAGCAGAAATGGAACAATTTGTGATTTAGATCTCGTTTTATATGTTTAAAGTTCAATCTCATAATCAGAGTTTGTCTATTTACTACCATCCAATCCTATCACTTACCTTTCATCTCTGAAGTGATCACTAATAATCATAGGAGAAATTCTGTGAGGACTACTCTTTTTGCTTAATTTCAATGTCGCCATTTTATTGTTCTTAAATTTGAGCGAACAATTATCCATATGAAATAAAATGTTCAAATAAATGAAGGAATTAATTGCAATTTTTTAATACCCACTTTTATGATATAGCAATGTTAAATTATAAATCAGAATAATCACATGATGTTACAAGTATAACTAATAATGTAATCAAGTTCAATGGACTTCTGAAGCAACATAGAGTTTAATTGGTTTAAAGTGTTTTCTGTCTAGAAGATAAGATCCTGCAAGGATATATTGATTCTTTCAAACCAATATTTGCATTTAAAATTGTAATATAAAGAATAGATTTAAAGAATAGTATGTGTCATTGGCCATCTTTACCTATAGGTGAGATAGTTGCTGATTTGAGTGGTATGATTGGAAAAGTAGAAGAAGATGTTGATTCATTAATGATGATGATTAATGAATTGCTCATTCTTTCATGTCAAATATTTCTTTTTTATTTTTTTCCAATGTTTTATAACCTTTGGAATTAGAATAACCCTAGAGAGAGCAGTATATTACATTTAAAAATCTGTTAAATTTTATCAAACATCTTTCTTTTGTACATAAACTACTGAGAATAGCCCAGTAATCTTAAACCCTACGAGGTTGGTATGGGAATTATTAAGAACAGTCAACAGCAAACCCTCCCCCTCCACTCCCACCCCTCAAGAAAAGCAGGGAATATGAAGTATGGAAGGAGATAAGAGTCAGAAGGCAGTTGTACCAAAGTTAAACCTCAGAGCTGCAAACTTTTTCCATTAGCTAATGCTCCAAACTTTTACCATTAGCTGATCTTTATTCTTAAACATATTTACAGTCAACAAGAACATTCTAAAAATGCAGGTAAAAACTCATGAGTTTTGCCTTTTCTAGACATTCCTTAATAAATAATGTCTCTTAGATGAACATAAAAATGATAACACTACACAAGACATAATGTCGAGAATTAGAAATGATGACTCAGCAAGTATTTTAAGACCTGTATTTTTGTAGAAAGATAGCTTATTAGGATATATCTTACTGAAAAGCTCTATTGACAGACTACATAATGTACAATACATAGTCTTTTAGCCTAGATAAAGGAAATTCTAATTAACAGTAATAAAAATGCTGGCTAATATTTAATTAACACTTGCTTTCTACCAATCACCATTTTAAACTCTTTTTGTGTTTTATTTCCTTAAGGCACAGATATTTGACATTTTCTGTTAATTTCATAAAAAATTCTTTTTAAAAATCCTCATACATACATGCCCCAGTCTCTTTGTGATGTAAACTTGATAGGTCTTCTCCATAATAAGGATTTTCTCTGTTAGTTGTACCTTGTGCGTTTCTACACTTAAACTGCATATTCTAACACTTATGCTTAAGTCAAGCTGTTTCCATCTGTTTAGGCTACACATTGCATCACTTAGCAGTATAAAAAGAGCAGTTTTCCTACACTCCTGGGACAAAAATCACACCGAATTCATAAGAGATCCAACACATAAAAATTCATTTCCTGAGTGGAAGCAGTGCAATGCCATGTAGCAAAAACTATTACTTTTTCATAATGTTTATAATAAAGAAGTCAAGCAGCCATATCCTTCAGAACTGGACACCTCATCACTTCGCTGGAGCTCGTTCACCGTCAGTCCCAGCATATGGAGTTAATTACCCTGAGCGTTGTTTCACTGAGCACCAGAAGGACCCTCTATGTGACTCTGTACCACAAGCTATGCTGAAGAAAATCCCTTCCCCACTTATACATTCTTTGAATGAAGTAGTGGTTCTGGAATGATGGAGGACAGTTCAACTGCCATCTCACTGGGACTCTTTCCACATAACCATCTAATAGAGACTGACAATAGTCTTCCGTCAGTTACTGTTGTCCTGCCAGTTCAGTTGGCTTCAAAATCCAAAGGTTATGGCTCCAGCAAGAATTTCAGCATTGTGGTAGCTCCTTCAACACCTCGCGGATTTGTCATCTGTGAAGTTGGGTCATTGCAAGAGCAGTTTCTACAAGAATTGTGCCGCTGTGAAAACATGACATTGTGCAGTTCTGTATGCACAGCAGTCCTGGTGACTGTTATCTGCTGAATTGCAGGAGCTCAGGCTTATTAAAATTCCCAGGAATCATTCAGTGGCAAAAGGCTGTATTTAACCCTTTCGAAAGTATTTTTCAGAACACCTTATTGTGGGTAAAATAATCTTTATGCAGCAATAGAATGAGTTCTTGGGAAGTGAGGGCAAAATGGAAGTGCATGCAATTTTGATTTGGCAAATTCTTGCTCTCACTTTTATTGCCTTATCTCATTCCTATTCTAGAACCATCTGACATTATCTCTGTTCCTTTGATCTCACAGAAGTACGTAATATAAGGAACAAGCTGACATTCAAACACTGATGACTTAAGGCAGTGTGACATATTGAGAGATATTATGCAATTCATTTAAAAAATTGGTTGCTATTCAAAGGGTTCTACAGTGCTCAATGCGTGCTTGAAAAATAAAAGGAGAGAAAGAGAAGAGAAGAAGAAAATAGGAAAGAAATAGATAAGAAGAAAGAGAGGGAGATAGTATACTATATGGTACTGGAACTAAACTGCTGGGTTTGAATTGTGCTTTGTTTCTTGCCTGTGGGCAAGTTATTTAATCTCTAAGACCTCAGTTCATGTCCCAGCATATATAAATTTAGATGCTTCTTCTAACTCTATGTGAAAGATTTTTGTCCCAGCTAGGAGCAAATATTATTGAGAGAAGAGAATTTGATTTCTAAGAAGAGCTTATTTATAGATTATTCCAATTATATAATAAAAAAGAGAGTCTTATGTCCACATTAGTATGTAATTGGGACTGCTACAGCAATAATTAGCAGTGATATTAATCAAAATTAGAAGAGAGTTTAATTGAAAAAATTACTTGCCTTTTATTTTCAGTTACTGAAAGGGGAATTACTGCAGAAAAATTAGAAAAGATAAATATTAATATATGTCTGTTGAAGGTAATACCATATAGTTCATAAAATATGTACAATATTTTATGATTATGTACATATTTTATGATTATGTACATATTTTATGATTCAGAATAACTGAAGCTTCTTAAATTGAAGAAGAAATATAATTCAATATCAAATGGATTATTCAGGAGAAATGCTAAGCATAACTTAAGGCAGTTATTAAAAGCATTAATCTGAGGGATAAAGAAGAATGAATAAAGAGAACATATTGAGCAAGGTAATGAGAAAAGAGAGAATTAGAAATTTTATCCCTTTTCAGACAAAATTTTAGAATGGAACATGGTATTTGTTAGCTGTTTACATTAGTATCCTTCAACTATTGTCTCATTTCATTTTTTTCCGTTTTTAAATTTGTTCTTTTTAGATATGCAAAGCAGTAGAGTGTGTTTTGACATATTATACATACATGGAGTATAACTTATTCTAATGAAGATCCCATTATTGTGGTTGTACATGATATGGAGTTTCACTGATAGGATAGTGTATTCATACATGAACATAGGAAAGTTATCTGATTCATTCCACTGTCTTTCTTATTCCTATCCCCTTCCCTTCCCTTTGTTCTCTTTTGACTAATCCAATAAACTTCTATTCTTCCCCCATCCCTGCCTTGTTAATAGCCCCATATTAAAGAGAACACTCAGCCTTGTTTATAGGTATTGGCTTACTTTACTTAGCATGATGGCCTTCAGTTCCATCCATTTACTAGAAAATGCCATAATTTCATTCTTCTTTATGGCTGAGTGATATTCCATTGTGTACAGATACCATATTTTCTTTATCCATTCATCTGTTGAAGGGCACCTAAGTTGGTTCCATACCTTAGCTATTGTGAGTTGAGCTGCTATAAACATTGATGTGACCACATCACTATAGTATGCCAGTTTTAATTCTTTTGGATATATACCAAGGAGTGGTACAACTGGGCAAAATGGTGGTCCAATTCCTAGGTTTTTGAGTATTCTCCATACTGCTTTCCAGAGTGGTTGCACTAATTTTCAGTCCCACCAGCAAAGTATAAGTTGTTACCCTTTTCTCCACATCCTAGTCAACATTTATTGTTGCTTGTATTCTTGATTGTTGCCATTCTGACTGGAGTGAGATGAAATCTGAGTGTGGTGTTAGTTTACATTTCTCTAATTGCTAGAGATGTTGAAATTTTTTTCAATATTTGTAGACCATTCATATTTCTTCCCCTGTGAAGTTCTTTGCTGATTTATTGACTGGAGTATTTTGTTTTTGTCTGTGTGTTTGTGTTAAGTTTTTTGAGTTCTTTTTTTTAAAACTTTTGTTTAAAACATCAGAATGCATTTCAATTCACAGTATACATATGGAGCACAATTTTTCATTTCTGTGGTTGTACACAAGGTAGAGTCCCACCAATCGTGTCTTTATACACGTATCTAGGGTAATGATGTCCATCTCATTCCACCATCTTTCCTACCGCCATTCCCCTTCCCTCCCCTTTGCCCTATTTAAAGTTCCTCCATTTCTCCTATGCTCCCACACTCACCCCCATTATAGATCAGCACTCACTAAGCAGAGCAAACATCCGGCCTTTGGTTTTGGGGGATTGGCTTACTTTACTTAGGATAATATTCTCCAACTCCATTCATTTACCTGCAAATGCCATGATTTTATTCTCTTTTAATGCTGAGTAATATTCCATTGTATATATATATACCACAGTTTCTTTATTCATTCATCTATTGATATTCATTCATCTATTTATCTATTGATAAATAGAAATAAAACCATTTAGGTTGCTTCCACAGTTTAGCAAATGTGAATCTAATCTAATGTCTAGGTACTTGGAACACTTTGAGCTAAACTTTATGCAGGGTGAGAGATATGGGTTAAAGTTTATTCTGCTACATATGGATTTCCAGTTTTCCCAGCACCACTTGTTGAAGAGGTTATCTTTTCTCCAATGTATGTTTATGGCACCTTTGTCCAGTATGAGATAACTATATTTATGTGAGTTTGTCTCTGTGTCTTCTATTCTGTACCATTGGTCTGTTTTGGTGCCAATACTATGCTGATTTTGTTATTATAGCTCTATAACATACTTTAAAGGTTGGTACTGTGATGCCTCCTGCTTCACTTTTTTCACTTTTCTTGCTAAGGATTGTTTTGAATATTCTAGCCCTCTTATTTTTCCAGATGAATTTTGTGATTTCTTTTTCTATTTCTATGAATAACATCATTGGACTCTTGATGGGAATTGCATTGAATCTGTATAGCACCTTCGATGTATGACCATTTTGACAATATTAATTCTGCCTACACAACAACATGGGAGGTTTCTCCATCTTCTAAAGTCTTATTTAATTTATTTAGTGTTCTGCAGTTTTCATTGTGTATACCCTTCATCTCTTTTGTTAGATTTTTTTTGAGGCTATTGTGACTAAGATGATTTTCCTAATCACTCTTTCAGCTGATTCATCATTGGAGTATAGGAATGCAATTGATTTCTAGGTGTTCTGTATCCTGCTACTTTGGCAAATTTATTTATGAGTTCTAGAAGTTTTCTGGTGGAGCTTTTTGGGTCTTCTAAGTATAGAATCAGGTCATCAGCAAATAGGGATATTTTGAGTTCTTCTTTTCCTATTTCAAGGACTATGTTGAATAGAAGTGGATATCCCTGTCTTGTTCCAGTTATTAGAGGTAATGTTTTCAGTTATTCTTCATTTAGAATGATATTGACCTTGGGCTTACCATATATACCTTTTACAATTTTAAGATATATTCCTGCTATCTCTAGTTTTTCCAGTGTTTTGAACATGAGTGAATGCTGTATTTTGTCAAATGCCTTTTCTGCGTCTATTGAGATAATCATGTGTTTCTTATCTTTAGGTCTATTGATGTGACAAATTATGTTTATTGATTTCAATATGCTGAATCAACCTTGCATCCCTGGGATGAACCCCACTTGATCATGGTGCACTATCTTTTTAATATGTTTTTGTATGTGATTTACCAGTATTAAAAATTTTTGCATCTATGTTCATCAGGATTTTAGGTCTGATGCTTTCATTCCTTGATGTATAATTTGTCTTGTTTTGGCATCGGGATGATACTAACTTCATAGAATGAGTTGGAAGATTTCTATTTCTTGGAATAACTTGAGGAGGATTGGTATTACTTCTTCTTTAAAGGTCTGATAGAACTTGGCTGAGAATAGGTCTGGTCCTGGGCTTTTCTTTATTGGGAGATTGTCTTACCTCATTGATGATAAGTTTGACCATGTGACTTTTTTGGGCAAATGAAATGTGCATGCCGTGCTGAAGGTTAGGAATTTAGAAGCACATCATCTTTTCATTCCACCCTTTGGGGAAGTGACTTTAATCTACACACAGAAAAGATTTGAGGATTATTTTCGTTACATTTCTAATAATATATTTTCATGTCTATATGTGTATAAGTTCTGGATTAAATATCAAAATGATCTTGCAGTACAATCAAGTCAGTTTTACAGCCTTAGTGATGTTGAACAGTAAACCCCATGTGGAGTATGTGGAAGATCCAGTGTGCTGAGTGGTTTTCCAAGTTGTGAGGAAATAAAAGGAAGACCTCAACACAGAATGAGTAATGAAACATACTTATGCTCTGCACTTTATTTCATGAGGTAGTGATAATATGATTTACTGAGCATGACAGAGAAATTATGTTATGTGTTCTCTATTGCTGTACACAAACTGCTCCAAAATTTAATGGCTTAAAACAATAACTTCCAAATTTACTATTTTGTTACACCTTTGAAAATGCATCTTTTTGTCAGGAAGGATTTTTTTTTTTTCTGCTTAGAATACTCCAAATGGTCCCCAACAGTGCATAATTCTCATAGTTCACTTACACACTTTTACATCTATGTCACCTCATTGGCATGATCATTGTGAAAAGAAGAGCATTTTAAAAACTCAGATCTGGTCTTGAATGATTCACTATTGTCTATGTGACTATAAAAGGAAAATAATGAATCTTCAAACACAAGAAAACAATAATAGAACAGGCCTTGTTAGTCTAAAGATGTCTTTTGGAAGAGTAATTTCTATAGAGAAAAAGGAGGGAGGGACTGACTAGACCACTTCTACATAACCCACAGGTCAAGTAACACAGAGATCAGTAATTACACCTTTACCTGATGGTACTCCAAAACAGATGCCAACTAAACAGTAAGCATTTTTTCCACACCCTCAGGAAACAATGAGCTGAAGGATGTCATATTCTATTATGTGGCAGATGTGTTCCCACTTCTCAGAAGCTCCATGGTACATTTTTTTTCTACTTAGCAATTTTTCTATTTACTTCAATTTAAAGTTTGCAATACCTCATGAGATTAGCAAGCTTTTTCTTAAGGGAAGAAAATTAACATGCTTACAGAGCAGGTTTTTCTAAGCTATCACAGAACTAAAAGGCAGCTGGCAGCTCCCCTGAAACAAAGGCAACAGCAGCAGAACGAGGGTAGGGAAGCACTTCAAAAAATCCTGTATCATGTTAGTACCTTTCCTCTTAAACACAGAAACCTCCAGCAGGAGAACAGACAACCATAAAGGTGACACTTGAAGAAAACTAAAAGAGGTGAGATCTCAAAAGATTTTGCTTAAACTGTCTGTTAAATGCATATTTGACCCACACTAAAAGGGTTACCCTGAAACAATTTCCCATGTTTCTTGAATTTTCAAAGAATTTGAGAAACATGCATCTCTTTATGATGGTGCAAACGAAATGTGTACAGTGCTCAGATATTTTTAAAAAATCTGTTGTATTAAATATTTAATGTTTAGCATTCTTTGTATTATTTCCTACTAATTCCCTAGCCCATCCCCCAAAAGAACAGAATTTAAAAAAAGAAAAAAAATGTGTATATTTGCAAATAACACCACCTTTATTTTATTCCTCTTCACAGTATGTCTATTTTGGTTTAAAAATCTCAAGATTCTTGTCATTTATAGTGACATTTTTGTCTGAGCGATTTTTTTTCTGATTTTCTGATTACTCACAATTTATAAACCAAATCACTTGCCATTAATTTTTTTTAGACAGAAGATTCGAAGGTCACATATTAATATTCGTCCCTATTTGGAAGAAATAATGTGTGTCTAGAACATTTACACCAAGGCTTTTACCTCATTAATGACATACATGGTAGAAGCGAAGTCTTCTATATTATGGAACACCATATAAAGCAAATTGTTTTGAGTGTTTTCAAGTTTTGAAATGTGACCAATAATCTTCAAAATTCACATTACATTTGGTTGGAAATTGAATGATGTGCACATAAAAATGAATTCTCAGAAATTCTGTGTCATATGTAAAAATGAATTTTAAAAGCATGAAATTTCTTAAACTAGTACCACTAATTCATTGAATAAACTAAAATAACCACATTATTATTTCTAAAGATAGGAAAAATAAAACTGAAAATATGAGAAAAACTTTTATATAAAACTCAAAATTGCACTTTTCTTTACATGTGCTCTATAGTGAAAATACATTGGTCTATTTATAAGCTTAACAAAAAGTATATATACTTTCCTAATATAAATGCGTATTTCATCAAAAAGTTATACCTGAGGTCTGAAACTTCTGGAGAACTATTTCAATTTTTCTACATTGGACTGTAAATGAGTGTATTGCTTTTCTTTTCTCATAGGCTAGGATATTATGCAGGTATTTTTTCTCTAGAAAAATTGCATGCAATGTTACAATATCCTAAACTGCCTTATTGTGACTCTACTTTGAACGTCTGTAAACGTTTTATTTTGAAGCTAAGTAGCCGAGGCTGTAACTTGTCATCCATACTTGTTATATGATTATATTCTATACGTATCATACAGGTTAATATTTTAAATCATCATTAAAATTGAAATATTATGATTTATATGATGCTCAGATAACAAATTTTACCTGACATAATATAGATGTATAGAAATATTTCAAATATAGAGGAATTAACTAGTATTTGAAAAAGACTGACTTTAACACTATACCAGTCAAGTATTAATAAATTAAAAAATCACCTCAAAGTCGGTATCTTAATATAACTAAAAGTATTATTTTCCTCACAAGTCTGACATTTAGGCAAGAATTAGTGGGATAGTTCATCTCTGCTCCCTGTCATTGATTGGTGTAGCTCAAAAATGAAAGCAATTTAATGACTGAGGTTACAATTTGCTAAAGTACATGTTTACAAATGTAAAAAAAAAGTCTGGCCCACATTACCTACTTTAATAAATAAAGTTTTATTGGAACATAGTCCTACTCAATTGATTATGTACTATCTACAAGTATTTGTTTATATTATAGTTACTTTTGCACAACAGGAGACTTGAGTAATGCTGACAGAGACTGTGTAGCGTACAATGAAAATATTTACTCTCTCTCTTTAAAGAAAAAAAGACCGAGGAGTAGAATAGCTGGGTCAAATGGTGGTTCTATTTCAAGTTTTTTAAGGAATCTCCATACTGCTTCTCAGATTTGTTGCACCAATTTTCAGTCCCAGAAGCAGTGCCTGAGTGTGTCTTTTCCTCCACATCCTCACCAACATTGTTGTTTGTGTTCTTGATAACTGCCATTCTGACTGGTGTGAGATGAAATCATACAGTAGTTTTGATTTGCATTTCTCTAATGGCTAAAGATGTTGAACATCTTTTCATATATTTGTTGATCGATTGTATATTTTCTTCTGAGAAGTATCTGCTCAGCTCCTTAGCCCATTTATTGATTGGGGTTTTTTTGAGGTTTTTTTTTTTTTTTTTGGTGTTAGGGTTTTTGAGTTCTTTATATATCCTGGAGATCAGTTCATGTTGTGTGTGGAAAAAATTTTCTCCCAAAATGTAGTCTCTCTGTTCACCTCACTGATTGTTTCTTTTCCTGAGAAGTTTTTAGTTTGAATTCATCCCATTTATTGATTCTTACTTTTATTTCTTGTGCTTTAGGGTCTTGTTAAGGAAGTCGGAGCCTAATTCGACATGATGAAGATTTGGGCCTACTTTTTCTTCAATTTGGGTTTCTGGTATAATTCCTAAGTCCTTGATCCACTTTGAGTTGAGTTTTGTGTATGGTGAGAGATAAGGGTTTAGTTTCATTTTGCTGCGTATGAATTGCCATTTTTCCCAGCACCATTTGTTGAAGAGGCTATCTTTTCTCCAATGTATGTTTTTGGCACCTTTGTCTAGTATGAGATAACTGTATTTATGTGGATTTGTCTCTGTTTATTCTATACCATTGATCTACATGTCTATTTTGGTGCCAATACCATGCTGTTTTTGTTATTATAGCTTTGCAGTATAGTTTAAAGTCTGGTGTTGTGATGATTCCTTCTTCACTCTTCTTACTAAGGATTTCTTTGGCTATTTTTGGGTCTCTTATTTTTCCAAATGAATTTCATGATTGATTTTTCTATTTCTATAAGAAATGATGCTGGGACTTTAACTGGAATCACATTGAATCTGCATAGCACTTTGGGTAGTATGGCCATTTTGATGATATTGATTCTGCCTATACCCAAAGGACTTAAAAACAGCATACTACAGTGACACAGCCACTTCAATGTTTATAGTAGCTCAATTCACAATAACTTAAGTGTGGAACCAATTTAGATGCACTTCAATAGATGAATGAAAAAAGAAACTGTGGGATATATGCACAATGGAATATTACTCAGCATTAAAAGAGAATAAAGTTATGGCATTTGCAGAGAAATGAATGGTGTCGGAGAGCATCATGCTATGTGAAGTAAGCCAATCTCAAAAAACCAAAGGCCAAATGTTCTCCCTGATAAGTGGATACTGATCCATAATGTGGAAGGAGGCATGGGAAGAATGTAGGAACTTTGGTCAAAGAGGAGGGAAAGGAGAGGATGGAACATGAGTGCGGAAAGATAGTGGAATGCAATGGACAACCATGCCCTAGGTTCATGTAGGACTGCACATATGGTGTAACTCTATATTGTGTACAACCAGAGAAGTGAAAATCTGTGCTCCATTTGTGGAGCACAGATGCATTCAACTTTCATGTAGAACTAATTAGAATAAATAAATATAAATAAATAAGAACAATGGAAAGCTTGGGGCAAGGCAAGATGACACAATACTATGAGTAACATTATTACAATAGAATTTAATAGATTTGATATAAAGTAGAGCATGGTGTAGTAGGTTATAATCAGTTCAGTGAGGAGCCAGAGCTTCTGGAAGAATTGGTGTCAACAGGAGTAAATCTTTGGATTAATGCGTACAGCAGCCTCCACCCACCGCCAATGATTTTCTAGAAGCCAGAACCCCTAGGAAAACATGCTTATAATTTCTCAAGAAGCATCCAATTAAATTCACTCACAGTAGTCCCTTTCTTCTGGGAGACAAGCAAGCGTAACCATATACTCGTCCTTCCTATTTCACACACCATCTGATTCTTTCTCCCCCTTCCTACCAGCGAAAACCCAACAGTTAATAGGCAATTTAATGACTGTTATTTGGAAGCAATCTGGAGTATGTTTACACGTATTTATTTATTTGTTTTTATAAATATGGGAACTTCTTGAATTTCTAATGGGCTTGAAAAACTTACTCTCTCAGGAATTCAAAAGCTACTCTTCAACTTTGTATGCACACATATGCTTATTGATTGATTGATTGTACTGAGGTCTGAACTCAGGAGTGCTTTACCACTGAGCTACATTCCCAGCCCTTATTTTTTATTTTGTGACAGGTCTTACTAAGTTGCTAAGGCTGGCCCTGAAGTTGCAATCCTTCTGCTTTAGCCTCCTGGAATAGCTGGGGTTACAGTTGTGCGCTACTGTACCTGGATTATTTGTACTTTTTAAGAAAGTCTTTTTCTGTTTTAAATTACATTTATTAATACTGACTTTTAGCTACAAAGTAAATATTGGAATATGCACATTTTCAAACAGAATAGCTTAAAAATTTGCTATGCACATTATGCACATTACTCAGGCATACTTACTCATATGTATATTTTATATTGGCTAGCATAATGCCAACTATCCATAATATAATCTAAGGGCAGACACCAATGTTAAACTCTCCTAGCTAACAGTTATGTTTCAGTACAGTTACTTCATGCTGAGTCAAGTCCCCAACATGGGAAAAGAAGTGAGACTGGGTGGTCCATTACTACCGAAACCCAGGTTTGCTTAGCTCCGTGCTAGCCTGAGATTGGGGGATACTCAATAGTAGTTGGAAGAGTTGCACCCAAATGCACCTTCTCCAGAAGTCCAAATCCAACAAGCTGAAGTTAATAGCAGACAGGTTTCTTAAAAAAATCCTTGTTCTGGCTTAATTGAAGGACTCAGGGGATAACTGTCCCAAAGTGGGTGCCAGCAACATTGTGGCACTGTGTGCTTCTCAGTGGAATGATGAGAAACTAGGGAATTTTGTTAAACTCTGCATTTATGCATCATTAATAGAACCAGTTACCTGGGATGCACTTCATGATACTTAACCCACCACAGAAAATGATCCAATAGCAGCACTCAAGGTAACTCCTTGGGTTTTGCTTTGAGCCAAACACAAGATGTTTGGCTCACAAGATGGGCATGAAAAAAATGTAGCTGGCTTGATTGTCTGTGGAGACCAGGGAGTTCAGTGAATATGAGAATTCCATTTTTACCATATGAAATATGAGTTAATGTTAGATACAAAAGTTGCTAACAGTAAGTGGAGGGAAATACTCAATTTGCAGGATTTCTCAATACTGAAGAAGAAAAAAATATTTTTAATACCATCACAGCAAATATTCTGTCTGTCTTTGAATATTCATCACTGACTATACCGAAAATAAGTTGTTGGAACAGGTAGGGAAAATCAAGTGTGTGAACTCATTCCCGGATGAACATTTCTGGTGGTCTCTGCTCTCCAGGAGCTTCCACCCCTAGAAAGGCACAGTTCTTACCATTAGCTTTAGAAAGTTTAGCCCTGAGAACAAAACAAAATAAACAAAAATATTGAAAATTTGGGAATTTTTTTAACTTCATCCTGCCCTGGAATCCGGTTGAGAACACTGAACAACAACAACAACAACAAAAAACCAGAAAATCTTTACTAACCTTTGCCCAATTAGGTGACAAGCACACTAACCAAGTAGGACTCTAGACTAAGAAAAAACAAAATTTCCCAAGAGCAGAAACTATTTCCAATTACCTCAAATTTTTGTCAAGCTTGGAAGGAAAGGCAGATGAAGAAAACCAGAAAAGCTATAGGTCTTCTGTAGGGAATTCAGACATAGCAAAAGGCAAGCCAACAAGGAATGAATCTTTGTCATAGTAAAGAGCAAGAAAGGGAAATGAGAAGAGATGTTTTGTAGACTTTGTATGGTTCCCTTTTATCCACTGTTATGGTTTAGATGTGGTGTCCCCCGAAAGCTCACATGTGGGACAATGCAAGAAGGTTTAGAGGAGAAATGATTGGATTATAGCCTTAGCCTAATCAGTGAGTTAATCCCCAAAGGGATTAACTGAAGTGGAAGGTTGTGGCTAAAGGAGGTGAGAATTAGGCATAGCTTTGGGTATATATTTGTATCTGTGGAGTGCAGTGTCTCTCTCTGCTTTCTGATCACCATAATGCTAGCTGCTTCCTTCTGCCACCCTCTCTGGCCATGATGTTCTGCATCACCTGGAGCCCCAAGGAATGGAGCCAGCCTTCTATGGACTAAGACCTCTGAAACCTTGAGCCCTCAAATAAACTTTTCCTCCTCTAAAATTGTTCTGGTTAGGTCATTTAGTCACAACAACAAAAAGGCTGACTAAAACATCCACAAAGAGTTCAAAATCCTTGGGCAAATCTGTAGTTTCTCTTGTTTTCCCTTCTTTATTCAGGACGGAAGTGGGAAGAATTCTTGCAGAACTGCAGGTGGAAATGGGCATGTGAATTCATGTCCAATAGCCTCTGAAATCTGTCAAGAGTGTATACTCTTGAATGGGAGATTTGTATGGAGTTCAAGAATAACCTCCCAAGTGTGAGGCACATCCCAGTATGATATATCATCTTTATCATTTTGTTGTAAATTAAAATTAGTAAATCCATGGTCAAGTGTTTGAACATTCCCAAGCACTTAGTAAATATGCACTTAGTTGATAATACTATTTTTATTTTAGAATTGTTGATGAGCTTGACTTCTATTATCCTTTCTGTTAACTTTACTTCTCAACAATGAAGTAAGCATTTACAATGTAAACTCTGATGTCCTAGCCTTTGGGAATTTAAGCCTCTCCTCTCCACTAGGAAGTCACTTTAGAGCTGTTCTAACAAACCCTCACATTAAAAATAAATGCTTGGAGACAAGAATCTGCACAATAGAAGACAGTTTACACATGTTTGAATTCAGTTTTCCCTCATTTCACTAACAGTGGACACAACAAGCCCTGAAAGAATGCATGTGGAGCCTTACCCTGGATGCACTGTGACAACATTTCAAGCATTTTCAAAAATACTCTTTTTCTGCTTCAAGATATAGTTCCAAATTTTGATGATGAAGAGAGATGCCAATTTGCTTGCTTGGATTTTAGTCTTCACATTTGCTGAGACACAGCTAAATGAGATTTAGGAAGACACAATACAAATAACCTTGCACAAAACATTTCAAATCAAATGCCGCTGGTTCCATATCCAGCTGTCGACATGTGCCTTTTTACACTTTTGTCAACTCCACTCTTGCTTTTATAAAGAGGAAGGGAGTCCTAATTCATAGCTCCTCAGGCCTCACCCCAGGAATTTCTCTGCTCTTCCCAAGACTGAAAATGACTTTAGGGCCCTGGACCGGTAGTCTGTAAGTGAGCATATATAATAATCCTAGAGAGCTAATCTTCAATAGCCCAAGGGCCAGTCAGATTTGCTTTATGTGTAAGTGACATAGATGTTAGCCCATATTATATAATTTTAGAGAAACTAAAAATGACCTCAGAATTTCTCAAACCTCTTCCACATATTGTTTTATAAGTTGAAGTCTTTATAGTTTTATTATTCTACATGTATTTATGATATATTTTGTTTTTTAAATGACTTCTAAATAGCTGCTTCTACATATTTTCTAATCACAGAAATTTTTTTTTTTATAAAAAGGAACAGAAATTTAGAGTTTACAGCTGAAGTATTATCATGTGAAATAAGCATGTACTTAAATTCCTATCATGGCCATGTGTTAGCTTTCTGTCATTGTGACAAAATGCCTAGTCAACATTTTTGACACTGACTAAAAGACCAGCCAGAACAGTTTTAGAGGAGATAAAAGTTTATTTGGGGGCTCACAGTCTTAGATAGCCGGCTCCATTCATTGGGGCATAAGGGAAGGCAGAACATCATGGCAGAAGTGTGACAGAGGGAAGCAGCTCATGTGATGATCAGAAAGCAGAGAGAGAGATCTTCACTCTCCAGATACAAAATACATACCCTGAAGGCACGCCCCCAGGGAACCACATCCTCCAGCCATACCCTACTTGCCTTCAGTTACCACTCAATTAATCTCAGCAGGAAATTAATTCATTGATTGGGTCAAGACTCTCATAATCCAATCATTTCTCCTCTAAAGCCTCTTGCATTGTCTCACACACGAGATTTTGGAGAACACTTCACATCCAAACCATAATGCCTAACATAATCAACTTAGTAAGGGAAAGAGTTTATTGTGGCTCACAATTTTAAGAATTTCAGTGCATAGTTGCTTGATCCTGTTGCTTTGGATCTGTGGCAGCAGAGTATACCACAGTAGGGAGCATTTGGTGGGAGAGATCTGCTTACCTCATGGCAACCCAAGAAACAAAGAAAAAGAAAAGGGTCCATGATCCCAATATCCCCTTCAAGGGCATATCTCTTAATAACCGAACTTTCTTCCTAGGCCCCATTTCTTAAAGGTTCTGCCACCTCCCAATGATGCCACTGGCTGGAGACCTAGCCTTTAACACATGGGCCTTTGGAGGACATTCAACATCCAAACCATAGAGGTTATTATGTATATGAAATATTACACATGTTATATAATGCCACATATAGCATGTATGTCCATGTGTGTGTATACACACACAAAATCAGTACCTATTATGAGGGGCAAGGTGCATGTGAAGGACAGAGGTCACACAGCTCTGGGGTGGGCAAAAGGTAGGGAGGTCAGCAGATCTCACACTGGAGGCTAAAGAACGGAAGGGTAGAGCCCCAAGAGGGAGGTTAGGATTGCAGAAAACACATTCTGGCCTTTGGTCTTTCTTTGACTCTAAACAAGGATATTAAAATTAAAATCATATTGAGTGTCAGGCACTTTCGTATCAGACATGCTGTCTTATATAATTTCTCAACAGTCTCATGCAATTCGTGCATTATGCCTATTCTCACTTCACTGATAAGAAACTGAGGCTTAAAGAGATCATCCTTATGATAATAAATACAATATTTTCTGCCGTTTATTGAGTGCCCTTCATTGCACCAATGCTTCTCTATTGTAATTTCCACAAAAACTCTATGAAAGTCAGAATTATTCTCATTTTTCTTATGAGAATACAAAAGCCTAAAATGTAAATAATTTGCCCAGGGCAAAACTAATAAGTATCTGATTTGTGTTCACATTCAAATTTTGTGAGTGAATTGAGTGTTCTTTCCATTGTGGAGGAAACTCATTTAAACTTATCATATTTCCACAGAAGGAAATGCATTTATTTCCCTTATAGTCCCCAGAAAAGAAATTTACAGGTGGAAGCATTCCTGGAATTTTCCATTCCCTCATTCCTTCCCCTCAGGAAGAAAGAAGTGACTTATCTGTTTGACTAAAGAGCGCACATAGTCAGGTCTTATGACCTGACTGATCTTGATCTAATGACTTCTCTTTATACTCTAAGATTACAGGCACAGGAATCACTGGAGTCAAAAAGACTACATGATCATGTAGGGCCTTCTAAGCTATAAGATAGAGAAGTGAACATTCCTCTGACACCTATGGATGGTTCAGTGTCTGAACAACACTGGGTTCTTCTACATCGATAGTTCCATAACTGCAAAAGGAACTAGAGAATATGAACATTCTAAATGTGTAAATGTGCTATTTTACCTTGAGAAGAGACATAAAGATAGAAATCACAGCACTTAGTGAAATAAACACAAAATCAACTACAGACCTGAATGTATAACTAATATGCAATATATATTTATATTTTTATTAATTTTAACTCATTTGGATCTTGATATAGTCACAGAGAAAACCTCACATTAGGAATAACAACATCTAGCAGCAAGGGAGTGCTTACTTTTTAAATCTTCCTCATCTGCAAAAGGAGAAGGGAAGATACTTTTGAAAGATTTCAAATATTTTTTCCTAAATACATTTACAGTCTAAATTATATACAAAAAGTATAATGTCATCATTGATTGATAAATGAATGTATAAAGACCACATCTATTTTCTAAGATCCAAAATCCCTTCTTGGGGCTCTATTCTCCTCTCCTTACCCCCTAATGCAGAACTTGAGGCCTTTCCCAAATCGTTCCCATCCCAGAGACATGGGACCTTTGTTTTTCCCTCTCTTCCAATAATACACACTATTAGGAAAAAGGATATGCAGCTTCTCCCTAATAACCTGTACTGATATATATTTTACATATTTATACACACACATATATGTACACACATGCATACATGAAATGCTAATTGACAGACCCTTTAGAATGAGCTTCTCTGAAGCAGCTAGACTTTTAGGCAACTTGGATCCTTGGGACTTTTGCTAAGTAGTACACAACAGCATGGGTGTGTCTGTTTCAGGTGGTGAGAAAATATCTTTATGATGACATGTTGTTTTATGTCGTGCCTTGAGTGGGTTTGCTGAAGAGTTGGGGCCCCGGGGGACGAAAAGGAAGGACAAAGCGGGTCCCGTGGGAACGAGGTATGGGGTGGTTGGACGCAGAGTCACTTCACCCAGACTCTGGGGGCTGGTAAGACTGCTCTGCCTGCGCGAGATGCAGAACCCATTTATTATAGAAAGTACAACAGCTTATGTAAGGTCCTCGGACCAATCATAGCCCCGAGGTCACCACCAATGGGATACCGCTCTGTGTCAGGCACACAGTCCATCAGCATAAAATGGGGTAAGAGGGAGGGGAGGGGTTGAAGGTATGGGGAGTGCTCCTACAATGCCACCCGTTTAGCAGGAACCAAGGAAGACATGGGTGCAATGGGCTTCTGGTCTTGAAAAGTGTCCCTGAAACAGATCATTATCAAGTAAAGTTCAAGAAATGATCATGTGTCTTTTCTAGCCCAGGTACCTTTTCTCTTTGCTAACTTTTGCTGCTATTTTCCTCAAATATTTTGTTGCCTTCACTCCTTCATAGCTCTCAACAACATCCCAAGTAAATTGACAGACTACCTTTGCAAAAGAGTGGAGAAAAAGATCAATTTTACATGGTGCTACGTTTTGAATATATGTATTCATCCAACATTTGTATGTTGAAACTTAAACAAGAAGGTGATAGTATTAAAAGTGGGGCCGTTAGGAGGCGAATAGGTCATGAGGGTTCTGTCCCTACAAAGTGATATTACTGCCCTTATAAATGAGGCTTCAGAGAACTGTCTGGTCTCTTTCACCCCTTTCATTTCTTCTGCCATGTGAGAATAGAGCATTTTTTTCATTCCCCCGCTTTTATCATATAAAGAGGCAGCAAGAAGGTGTTTTGTTGGAGGGTGAGAACATCCCTCGCCTAATATTAAATCTACTGTTACCTTGACCTTGGAATTTCCAGTGTCCTGAACTGTAAGACATATATTTTTATTCTTTATAATTATCCAGTCTCAGGTATTTTGTTAAAGCAGAGGAAACAGACTAAAACACATTTTATTTGACGACCCACCTCCAGCCAACCAAGTAAGTTTATGAGGCAAAAAGAAAAGTTGGAGACTGAAAGCAGACTGTCTTTGCAATGTTCTACCAGAGTACTCCATCACTTAACTTGTCCCTGTTGTTCCCTGTTATTTCAGAACAAGGAAAGGAAACTCAAGGATGTCACTTAGAACTTGATGCCATATTTGAAGTGACACACTTTTAAAATTTAATAATTTCAGAATGAGAAGAGTAGGAGCTTGGCTGTAATGACTGGTAGCACCAGAATGGAGGCCTGAACTTTGGGGAGTAATTGCACTTCCACTAACAGGCCAAGCATACGTATTTGTCTCCGTAAAAGACACTTGTTCTATTATGCCAATGGGACTCCTGAGAAACTGAATGGAGGTGGGCTTTCAAGGTCAGGGGGAGGGCATAATTAGATTTTAAAAACAGAAATTGAGTAACTCCAGTGAGTAGCTAATCTGAAAACTCCACAAAAGTGCCTACATGCAAGAGTTGGCTTAAAACACCCACTGAGGTCTGGGTAATCAAAGCAAAATCTATGGTGTTTTTGTTGGAACTTTATAGGCCCCTAGCCTTTCATTTCTACAGGCTTCAGAAATCCAGATTTGCAAGACACCATTCCATAGTAGGTAAGAAGAACAGCTGTTTTTTCCTGCAGAGTCCCTGCTGCTGGTAGTTGACCCAAGTTAGTGGAGCACAAGAACTTTGACTGAAGTTCTGAGTATTGATTACATTATATTAGACATAATAATCATTGATCAAGGGTTAAGATGACTTAGAAACAATTCATTATCTGAAAGTAACCGGTGGGCCTGTGTTAGACTGAACCTAAGGAATTGGAGTGTAAAAGGCATTGGAATTCAAGTGTAAAAATATTAAGTGACCATTACAAGAAAAGAGCAGCTTTTCTTTCTCTCCTGCACTGAGTCCACTTTTTTTTTTTTTTTTTTCAGTCTCAGGCTTTGATACTGACAGTCTATTGTTGCTCTTTTACTCGGGTATCTAATAGCTGACCCACATAAAGGTGCACTAGACATGAGACCTCTGTGAAGGACAGGAAGATGTCAGGGTATACAGGACTCTATTCCCAGGAAGAAATGAAGGCATTGAATTGAAGCTGTGTGCCTTATCATTTTGGGGTTGAGTAATAACGTACAGAAAAAAGGCAATGGCCTCTTCGGTGTAGACGAAGAGACACACAGGGAGAAAGCATAGAATTAGTTAAGGGATATCATGGAAGGCATCCACATTTTGAAAGAACTTGGAGTTTAAATGTCACACTTTAAATTAATGAGGTCATTATCACCTGATCTTTGGATCCAGCATCTATGTACACTTTATCTCTTGTAGGCAGCTGCACAGCTAGAAAGGACAAATGGACAGTTCAATGTCAGGCAACATTTGCAATCGATCATCATGGAGTGTATGGAATAAACAGGTAGGCTGACATAAATGCAACCCTCATCACCTCAGGAAAGTGCTCCCTGGAGAATGGAAATAGCACAGAAAATGTCTTCTCCTCTCCCAAACTGTGAAATTCAGAATCTTTTAGCTCTGGAAAAAATATTTCTAACACAAATCAACTTATGAGTATAAGTTCAGTACATTGATTTCAAAATAGTTAGGCTAATATCATCAGGGAGCTTCTGCTAATTTGTTGTTTTTTATTCAGTCTACCAACCACAGACTACTCTGCTGAGACTGAGGTCCTATATCAAGTCTTCTCTTCTTGCCCAGCTTCCTGTGGATCTGTGTTCTTGCCCAGCCCACCGATGCCATCCAGCTTCTCCCGAAGAACAACCTAGTACTTGCTAATCACAGAAGCTTCTCGAATGGCAGTATGCATTTGACAGGCTCAGATTCTGGACACAGCTTCTGTGTCAGCCACATCTGTGGCTAGAAACTGCATGCCCATGGCTACAGGGTCTCTCAGATTTGTATAAGTCTCCTATGAAGACTGAATTGAAAAAGTTCAATACCCTGTGATTTCTAGAGGGACAGAACCTAATCACATTTTTCCTGAACCAATTATATTTCCACCAAGGAAGGAATCAGATTCATTGCCAGTGGGCCTAACATTTGCTGCCAAAAAAAATGTGTTTTTTTTTTCCTCCATATAAGTCTTAAAAGCAAACCTTGATTTTTCTTTGCAGACTCAGATTCATTGATCATGTGACATTGTCAGTTACTGACAGTGCTTTTATATACAATGACTGACATGGAACCAGGCACTTGATCTGATAGGTTGAGTGGAGTGATCACTTGCCCCTGTTAGACTTCTGCATTCCCATTGGTTAAGATGTGATATGATATGTACTTTACTTAATCAAAAATATAGCCACAGAGGCAGTTTATGGTTTGCATTTTGTGTTGGTGTTTTTAAATAACATTGGCTCTTTTCAAGACTTATTCTAAGGAATCAAAAGTTGTTCTTTTAATCAGATGAGGATTCATTTCCTCTCATCAGCACAAAACACAACTGACACATCTTTAAAATATAGTGATTTCCTTTCATTTCCTCTTTCTACTTGTAAATACAGACACAACTAGATTATCACCATGACAAAACTGAAGCTACATTAATCTCTTCACCTAGCAAGGCATCCATTACCAAGAAAATATGGCTTGTATCATTTATTTCACTGATACCTAGCTTTAGCATGTACAGCTTGCATCTCAGTAAGTTCTTTTTCTCACTGATTTCTTAAGGCATCAATAATAAAATTACATACCTTGACTCAAATATAACTAGACACACACATAAACAGAGAATAGTATTTTGGTTTTATAAAAATTATTCCATCCACAAACCTCAAGATCTTGTAGATAATAAATTCTAAACAAATTAAACTGCTGCCAAATGCATATTTGTATTTTATTATTTTGACAAATCTTCAGTAGATTGTTATTTCCTGATGAACAGTGAATTAAGTAATTTTCTATTAATCGAACAGTCACCCACTAAGTATCTCTGTGGTTCCTATGAAACTTGAAGCTGGTACAATTATTACATCATAACAATGGTAGTGAAAAGCAAAATAAAATTGACCAAGAAGCACAGTTTCCATAAGGGAGAAATGAGGAAGCCTGGCCGTCATGCAGTGTAAGTTCTGATCACCTAGAGGGGTGAAATGAAAAGCAGGGGACATGACCCAGACCTAAATCGCATCTTTTATCTATCTGTCAAAGTAAGAGTAAGCAAAAGATCTCAGTATGAAATTAATTCATTCAAGGTAACGCCTGTGATTGTTTTTGAGATCTCAAAGCACAAATTTCTCTGAGAGAAATAAATATTTATGTTACTTACACTTTGGGAAAAATAAGTTGATATAACACTTTTTGCCACTACACAAGAAGCACAGGGTAGCATGGGTCACTAGCTATCACAGGACCCTAAGTAGATTCGACAATGAAAAGCGACACAAAAGCTGAGGATAAACTTGGCTAACTTCACAGATGTCTTGAAGACAACCTCGTCCCTGGAACATGGCCCTGAGGAAAGATCACAAACATTTTTTCTTCCTTACAATCGTGTTCAGTCTTTAATTCTGTGAAACTTTATCTCTGATTCTTAAGTCCTAGTTGAGTTTTAAATATAGCTCAGCGTTTGGGCCCAGCTCAAAGGACTTGAACCTAGCTCTACTCCTGAAGACTGCATGACTGTGAGCCAGGCAGTTGGCCTTCCTAAACTCCAGTGTCCTCAGGGACAGATCATATCAACCCCTCTGGGTTGTCGTGAGGATTAAATAAAACGATACCTACAAAGGGCTTAACAGAGGACCCAGCTCAAAGCTAATGTTCACAAACTGGAGTAATTACTAGATTTATCAGGGTTGTAGGCAGAGTGGGGAGCTGGACAATGTGAGAGGTCAGTACAGTGACCTGTGAAATAAAGGAAGAGAAAGACGTGGATGACACCTTTGAGAGAGGAGCAGTGACATGAATCAGTCTTATGTTTGTCTTCTGTGAGGTTCAGCTCAGCACTGAAAACACTGTCTTCTCACATCCATGCACACACCTGAAAGTTCCAACAATAGAGAACAGTAAAGAGACAAGCTCAACGTGGCACGGAAGCTAATAGACCAACTGGAGGTGACTGTGTCACTAAGATGTCTGCACATACCCAGGTGTGGCGTTTTCTTCCCCAGCCTCTTCTCTTCACCATGGAGACGATTATTCCAGACAATAGATTCTCAATCCCTGTCCCTCATTGCAAGTGCTATTCTAAACACCACCCTGAAATCACTTCTTTATGTAATACAACAAAAACAATGAAGACTGAAGTAATTTGAAGACACATAAAAACACCATATCACTATAAAGACCCCGCCAGTTGAGATAATAAGAAAATTCATGCATACAAATTATAGGAATCCAGACTCAAGACAATCACAATTAATTTGTATTTGCATTGATTGGAAATATATGAATAGATTATGATTTAAAATAGACATGGCTATTTTTATCAGACTAAAAATTTTAGATCAGCCACAGCATACAACCTGATGACTTAATCATACCATTATTTTATTCATGATTTGATTTTTTTTGTGGTTACTAATGAATGAAGCTATGATTCATAGCTTCCCCATGAAGCTATGGTTTTTTTGAGAAGGTTCACTATGAGGATGGTATGAAAATGGTGGTCTCTGATTTTGAAGACCATGACATTAATGCCAGAATAATACCTTATTATCAGAAGGTAGAAATTGACTTCCCCGAATTTCTTGGGAAGTGGACATTATGATCATATATAAATGGATGCTGATGTCATTATTCACTTTTTCCCTAGGGTTTTATAATAACTTGTTTTCCTTCCTCCTTTCTCTACTCTTTGAATTCCATTTTCACATCATAATCACCCTAATATTCCAAATTACACATCTCTAATATTTTTGTCTTCTGCTCAAAATCTTGAATGTCATCTATGGAATATCATCTCATTCAGCCTCCTTGGTTTCAAATATACTCAGCTACCAAACCAATTGCAATAACTTATTTTCTTCATTTTGCTTCTCCAACATTCACAGTTGCTCTCCCCAATGTTGACTGCCACAGAACATATTTATATGAAAAAGCAGTAAGGGAAGATAATTAATAGTCAAGTTTTCACTGTTAGACAAATTGAGATCAAAGACAGGTTCTCTTTGGTCATTTTTTCATCTTGGAAACAAAATTATACAAAAGGTTCTAGCAATGCCTAACTATATAAATTTTTGCAAGTAAATACCTTCAAACCTGTTTCTGGGAGAATAACTTTTTAAAACTATATGTAAGATTAATGAGTTATTCCATGCAAAGCTTTCAGTGTAGTGGCTGGCACATAGTAAATTCTCTCTAGATGCCATTATTATTACTATCATTTTTTATTTTAAAGCCAAAAGAATATCTTCTTCATTCATGACATTTAATTTACCTGTTCTTATCTCAAAGTGATCTGTTTATCTATATCATGAAAGGTAAGTAAAGAAGCATAGTTATCAGACTGAAGGTTTAAGTGTTATCTTATGGTGAGAAATTGAAATTTTATGGTAAATAAGGCTATAACCAAATCTATAATATATAAGAGCAATACATGAAAAGTATCTAAGTTCCAATAGATCAGAAAACAATGAAAGCACACCAGTTAGGAGATCATTAGAAAAGTACAAGTAAAAAGCAATCCATATCTGTCTGTTGTTAGTGTCAGAAAACACTGTGAATGTAGATTAAATATAGGAGTAAGATAAAGTGTAAAGAATAATATAATTCTTGTGTCTCTAGCTCAAATAGAAACAAAATATTGGAGAAAAAGGTGATGGATGCGTATTTCATCATGTTAGATTTTAGCAGCCTAAGATTGTAAATAATAGAAATTTGCAGCCATCAATTAGAAACAGGATTCTATACCATTAAGAAATAAATTCATGCTCAAGACCAAATGTAACATATACATATTATTTGAAACTGTATAATTAAACTCATTAAACACTGACATAGCAAAAGTATGGTGCTGATTAGGACCATCTAGTATACTAGTCAGAAAGGTTGTAAAAAATGAAAGTATCATGGAATCCAGGAGAAAAGTGATTTTTTTTCAAGAAGATATGGTAAGAATTTGCAGTTACCTCTCTAAACCTGTGTTTCTTCTATGGAGTGTGGAGTGTGAGCGAACTGATACTCCTCACATCTACCTTGGGCTGTGAATCTCCCACCTGTGATTCTCTGTGTTTATCCGGCTGGATGATAACTCTTAGAGCAATTTCAGCATTTTTTGGAAAACAATATATATTGGATATGGCAGAGCTGTTCTCAACCTGAGCCCCAGACTGAAAATTCAAAGCCCTTAACACCTACCATTTCCAATTTCAAATTCCAATCTGGATCCTCATGGGTCTATTACATAAATGATAATAAAATTCTATAGTATTTAATCTCCAGCAAAATTTTAAGTCTTGTTAGACATGATAGTGAGCTTTTCTTAACTAATACTGAAAGGCCATTGATAAGTCCTAACTAATGAAAATGAGAACTAAGAGGTCTTGAAATTTAATATTCTTTAGACAGCAATTTCAGAAAAGTGATTTGAAGAAACCCACATTTGTACAAGTTAGAGAATGAGTGGAGGGTTGTAGAAATGGAGGCAACAGATGCAACTGGAGGAGCAGACAAGGGGGATTTCATGTTGAGTAGAAAGCAAAATGATGGATAATAATCTAGTCAGAACACAGGCTCAGAAAGCCTTTTACTGAGGTTATATCAAAATAACATAATTAAATGCTGGAAAATACTGAAGAGTCCATGAGGATGCAGAGATTAGAAATGCAAGGAGAAAGACTGATCAAGGAGGCCACAAAAGGGTGGAAGAAAAAAAGAGAAATGTTGGTGTATTTAGCCTTTTAAAAGAAGCAGTGCTCTTTTTATTCTTCAGTGGGCAGGAAGGTGATTTTGGGGTGGGGTCGCAGAGAATTGAACTCAGGGGCCACCGAACACTGGGCCACATTCCCAGCCCTGTTTGAGATTTTATTTAGAGACAGGGTCTCACTGAGTTGCTTAGCAACTGAGACTGAGACTTTTTTTGCTGAGACTGGCTTTGAACTCGCAAGCCTCCTGCCTCAGCCTCCTGCCTCAGCCTCCCGAGCCACTAAGATTATGGGCATGATCCACCACACCCAGCAAGGAAAGTGATAATTTAAAAAGAAATAGTAGATAGACTAGAAAAACTCTGGAGTTTATTGTATAAATGGGTGCTACGTGTGCACAATTCTATCTAGCATGTAAAAATGCCAAGTTGCCTGTGTGGCTTCTGGCATCTCTTATTGGAGAAAGAGTTATTCTGCACAAATAGTAACTCTATATAATGAAGTATTTGATTGTGTTGATGTTTAGGAACATCTACATAGATAATGCAGAGCTGGTATCCCGAAGTAAATTAAAATCTACTTGTATAGCATAATTTGCAAGTTTCACTTTTAGAATCCTTAGTCATTCCACAAATATTTCTTGAATGTCTACCATGTATTAGGACTAGGAACATAGTGGGGGAAGGAAAAGAGCAGATGAATGATTGATTAATTAATTATAGAATGAGTGTTATGCGTGACATTATCCTATAATTTAAAGAGAGTCTCTGCCTATATGGGAAAAGAGAATCATTTAATTTACCCAAAATCTTGTATCAAAGTGATGTTTGGCTTATTTCTTGCATCTAATTTTAAAAGGAAATTAAATTTCAGTTAAATGATGATTGAAACTTACAGAATAAAAAAAGATACTGAAATTTTTAGGCTTTTTTTTCTTTTTTTTATTTTATGAAGAAAGCTGTCTTATTGGAGATATTGTTAATGTGGTAAAGCTGCACATTGCAAATTGGTGCAACCTCTATAGAAAGTAGTATGGATTTTCCTCAGAAAGCTTGGAATGGAACCACCATTTGACCTAACTCTCCCATTCCTCAGTTTATACCCAAAGGACTTAAAATCAGCATACTACAGTGACACAGCCACATCAATGTTTATAACAGCTTGATTCACAATAGCTAAACTATGGAACCAATGTAGGTGTCCTTTCATAGATGAATGGAGAAAGAAAAAGTGGTATATATATTTGATGGAATATTACTCAGCTTTAAAGAAGAATGAAATGACGGCACTTGCCAGTACATGGATGTAGTTGGAAAATATCATGCTAAGTGAAATAAGCCAATCCCCAAAAAAACCAAAGGCCTAATTTTTTCTCTGATATGTGGATGCTAATTCACAATGGTTGAGGGGAGCACTAGGGAAGAATAGAGTTACTTTAGGTAAAAGGGAGTGAAGGGAGTGGAGGAGATATGGGGATAGGAAGAACTGTAGAATGAAACAGACATTATTACCTTATGTATATACATGACTACATGACCAATGTACATTCTACAACATGTACAATGAGAAATTATACCCCATTTATGTGTGATATATCAAAGTGCATAAATGCATTCTACTGTCATGTATAACTAATTAAATAAAACAAATAAAATTATTTTAAAAAATCACACATATTGAATGCACACAACTCCCTGTCTTTGTGTGTAAGCAGACACACATGAAGGCATCGCCATCAGAAAGTCAGAAACATGTGCATCTCACTTCCAAAGTATCCTTACACCCTCTCTGTTCTCATGAATATTGTGTGTTTATCTTCACAGTACCATATTAAGGTACTATTCCCTTCATACATGTGGACAGCTTTATTATAATAATTTTGTTTAGATAATATAAATTAAAATTATATGCATGCATACACATGCATAGTGATGTAAGCATGAGTATATACTAGTATCCCATAGTAAACAAAAGCATCACGTAACAGCAGCACTGCTCTGACTACTCTAGAGCCTCCTTTGTTTATCTTTGTGAAACACTTCTTGCAAGAATGTGTCATAACAGTAATTCATTTTCCAGTACACTGTTCTCAATGCATGTGAGTTCCTGAGTAAAATCTTTAGAAAGCCAGGTTCATGATATACTTTTTACTTCATTTGCTAAAATAAACTAGAAGAGATGAGTCACAACAAAGACAGAAAATGTGAAATAAGTTATATTCGATGTGTGATTGATTTACTTTTTATCTCTAGAAGCACTATTTTTCCTTTATCTATTGTGAAACTTTAGTGAAATAACCAGTAATATAAAGTGTTTATGGTTTTCTGGATTGGACTTAGAATTTCTTAACCTATCTGATTCAGGCTTGATCATTGTCACAGTTTTTCATTTCAATGAAGGGAGAAAACTTTTGCAGATGCTCAGTTTAATTTCTCTTAAATGGAAACCTCAGTTTTTTTTTTAACTTTTTTTCCCTAGCACAAACACAATTTCACACAAATTGTATTCCTTTCCATAAAAGAATAGAGTACATTTCAATGTAGCACTCTGATTTTCAAAGGAATAAACACTTTCTTTCAGAATAACTCCATTTAATATTATAAACTTTAACTTTCTTCCTGAGTCTTCCAAAATAATACATAAAAATTGAATATGTAAACAATTTCATCTGATCTTTTCTTTGTCCTACAAGAGTTCCTCTCTTATATTAAAATAATATATTTGAAACAAATAAATCATGCTAGAATTATTTGCTTTTAATCTGCTTATTGTTTTCATTTTAAAATGAGTCCCCAAAATAAGTCATTTCATTTTGATACTTTGTTTGCTATGATTTCAGTTTTTTCCAGGACTAATTGTACATTTTAAAAATGATAAGTAGTAGAAAAATATTAGTTTCAATGAAGGTTATTAGCAAGTCTTAAGTCATAAAAATGGCTTTAGTTCTTGACATAATTTTTCTTTTCTACCTGGAAATAATAGTCTTTAAAAAATGTTTTTAACTGGGACAAAAAGTATCATTAATGGTGGAAGATGGAAGAAGTCAGAAATTTCAATTAAATATTAATTTTTTCCATTGGTACATTAAATTATTTTATATCAATTATTATTACTCAGTAGAAAATGCATAGTATTTACACAATGTATACATATCGCATAATGCACATTATAATCTATTTATATTATAACAAGAAGAGGAACATAACCAAAACTAAGGAAGTTATAAAATTAATTTGGAATTCCATAATCAAATAATAAAACTGTCACCTATGCCTAAGTTAGGAATCATTACACCCAGAGTCATAAAAAACAATGAGAATAGTCTCATTATACTATTATTTTAGGATCCAAACAAAATTTGAACTAAGGATTATTATAAACACTGAAATTTCTTTTCTTCAAGATTTTCCCATTCAGTTATCCTCAATGATATTCACAAGTTAGAGTTCAAAAACATTTCATTAACTGTTCTATGTATATAACATATAAATAAAATACATCTTTTAAAATAAAACATTAGAAGTCTTTTATATTCTTCTGTACATCTGGATGAAAAACGCAGTAGACTAGACCAAAGGAAATAACATCAATATGCATCATGCAGCCTCTGTACTTTTCTGCTTCTTTGTAGAGCCGGGCCATACAACTTGTGTTAGTTAATAAGACAGCACTGAGATTGAAATGAGCTTGCAAAGTTGAGTTTATCTTCATGGACTTTTGCCATCTCAGTGAATAGAATATGCTCCAGATAGCTCGCCAATCCCAGAAAAGTGAGAGACATTTGGAGCAGATCTGAACTCATTCCTTAGTCTCAAACCAAGCCAAGCCAAATCTTGATTTGCTGAATTGCAGCCAATCTACAGACATATAAGTGAGAAATAAATGCTTTATTGTGTATACTGCTGAGATTTTCTATGGTTGTTTATTATGCAGCAACAGCTCTTTAAAACATGAACATGTGGGAAAAGGTGACCGGATCATAAATTTCAAAGGAGAAGAATACAGGCAAAACTTATGATCACTCATTTTCTAAGATCAGAAATTTTCTTTCAAGTTACCCCATGAAAGTTTTTGTTTCTTATATGTGTCACTGCTTCTATGAAGTAGAGTCATGTTGTCAGTCATGTTATCTCTAATCTTCACAAAAACACTTCCTATGAGGTGACACTTTTGAAAGGAGGAAACTGGCTTGGAAAAGCTAATGGATCATCCTTGTCTACACAGGTGATGTGACCCAGAATTGTTGCCTCAACTAATCCAGATCCCAAAGGTAATGTATGTCAAGATATTAAGGCAGAGGGGGGGGGTCTTCAGTAATATATGAGAGTGAGAAAAGAAGTACACTCTGGATATCATTTTTAAAACAGTGTACATCAGATGAGCATCTGTAACCAGGCATTTATTTATCTATTTATTTATTTATTTAATTTTTTTTTTTTTGGTACTGGAGATTGAACTCAGGGGTACTGAGCCACATCCCCAGCCCTATTTTGTGTTTTATGTAGAGACAGGGTCTCACTGAGTTGCTTAGCACCTCGCCCCTACTGAGGCTGGCTTTGAACTCGCGAGTCTCCTGTCTCAGCCTCCCCAAGTACTGGGATTACAGGCTTGCGCCACCGCACCCGGCTAGGCATTTAGTTTTTAATCAAGGATAACAAATAAGAATATTTGCTCAAATCACTGCAGTAGTCATCACATAGTCATTGTTCATGGTATTCTTTATATGATAATTTGACTTCACAGAAATGAGAAACATGAAGTGCACAATAAGAAAAATGATATTATCACAAAGATATGGATGGAAGGAGCTGCAGGCCCCAAGGCAACTCTTCTTACTGCCGTACTCAAAGTTTCTTTCTTTCTAATTGTGTATCTACTTTTCTCTGAAGTTGCAATCTTTGTTCCCAACTGACCAAATCATCTTGAATTCTCTAAGTTATGGAATGATGTATTCTGTTTAGTTTAGTAAATTCCTACTGTTAGGAGATCAGAGTTATTGTAGGAGGATATTTTTTCAAATTGAATTCCTCAGGATCAAGTCCAATCCCATTAATAGTAATGTTATACTGCCTCACTGGACAAGATGCTGTGGGCCGTGCCACCAAGAAGGCCTACTGGATGATACAGATGTTGGCTGATATGCTTTGTGTGACCAGTTACTGAAGCAGTAAACAACAAACCGTTTCCACAAATAGATAATGTTCATTCCATTCCACCTAAGTGAGTTCATATCTAAGGAGGTTCCCTTAGCTTTTGGCACATTCTAAAATGCTGAATAACCTGGAAAGAACCAGAAACCAAACATATTAATCCAATCCAATTAATTATACACATGCCATGTATAAATCTTAGTGTCTGCAAATTTGAGATTTCAAAATAAAACAATTGCTGTTCCATTATTAAGGCAAACAGAGCACTTTGATGGGCAAGATCACCAACACGTTCAGGACGATTCTCTGTAGAGCAGCAGTGATGGTAGCTTTGCTGCCTGTTCTTTCTTCTGATGCTTGAAGATTAATTTGCTGTCAACACAGCTGACAAGCATTCATTTACCGAATAATGATTTTCTAAATTCATAATTTATCATGTTATATGATGTCATTAATTAGATAAAAGCTGTGATTTACAAAGATGGAAATTCCTTTTGGCTTCGTCACTGACATTCATTTAAGTAGTTGTAAAGGAAATGAATATTTCCTCAACAATGCATTCTAGTTTTTACTGGACAAAAGAGAAAAAAAAACAGAGTCCCTATGTCCTCCTCCTCATCACCTAAACTACATTATAAAAGACTTGTCTATCAATATGAGGCCATAGTGAGATTAAAAACAAAACATAAATGAGACCCATATGAGTGTTGGAAGACAGTACATAAATGTGAAATACGTTCTAGAAGACAAGATATATAAGAACAAGTGATAAAGCAATGAATGTTGTGCAAAACCAATTCAGAAAAGGAATTGGAGTGGTATTTTATCTAAAGGAGTTCTAATATGTCTATGGCCTGTGGTTCATCACATTCATAGTGTGCCTTTTAAAACCACAGAGAAAATCCAGTATGGTAAGAAATCTAATAATCAATGTTATAAAAGTAAATCTCAACCCAGGCTAAAAGTGACCTTTGCATAGTGAGGAAGTTCTGGGATTTAGGAAGTTTTTTAAAATTTTAATTGAATGGTTTTCTAGGACTAAAGTGAAGTCAACTGCAAAGAGCATACATTGAGCTCATATTCTGGTAGGATGGGAAGAAACAGTAGCAGGTTTCTGATAGTACAGCAAATTAATATGGAAAGAAAAGATGTATGAAAACATTTTAAACACCAAGAGAAATTTATGATTGCTAAGTTAGCAAAGAACCCTTCCAATTTAATTTCCATAGTTCAAGTCCTCCTTGGTGGTAATGGGGATGAGCTACATACTTTTCCAATCACTGAAACATAGATTGTTTTTCTGAACTGCCATGTTAAGATTCATGACTATGGACATTTTACAAATGATAAACTACAAATCCAGGTCAAGTGCAAATTATTTAATTTGATCAAAATATCATATTGCCAAATTAATTTGATTTTTAGGACAAGATTCCTTATAATTTTGGTGACATTATTCAATAGAATACTTAGTAATATTTAAATTAATCTTGTTTTATGGGACCTTAATACGAATATGCTGCCAAAATGGACTGGAGCTTTGTATTGCTATTTCTTACTCTTTTAGAATTGTGATGCCTTGCAATATGTTTAAAAGATAATACACTTATGTTAAGAACTAATTATATTACACATAAACATATCAAGATCTTTCCCAGCCTAAAAACATTTGCCATTTCTATCCCCTAATTTAGTATTCAGAAAACTATATTTTTCCCAAATACATTTTATACTAATAAATTATACAAGCTGCATATGTCACTAATATTCTAATATTTTTGTTTTCTCCAAAAAGAAGATTAACTTCACAATTGAATATCACTGCTTATAGTAATGTACAATGTTAAAGCTCCATCTGACAGAAGATTTATGGATATCACTTCTAGAATCTTTGGCATCTATTTAGTCAAATTACATAACACTAGTGAATCAATTAAACAGAGACTTTGTTTTCTTATAACAATGAAAATTTGATGAAAAAGATATATATATAAAGAAATATATCTGTTAAGGTTTGGATATGGAATGTCCTCCAAAATTTCATGTGTCAAAAGCATGGTCCCCAGTGCAGCAAGGTTCAGAAGTGAGGCTTTTAAGCAATTATGAAGTCATAAAAGCTTAGATATCATCAGTGGATTATTCCATTAGATGGATTAATCCATTTATAGCTGAATGGACTAATGGGAGGTGAGACTAACTGGAGGAAGTAGGTCCCTGGGCCATGCCCTAGAAAGGTTTCCCTTTGCCCTAGCCCTTTCCTCTTTGTCTCTCTGTCTGCTTACTGGTTGCCACGAGCTGAGTAGCCTTCTTTCACCACACCTTTCTGCCCTAATGTTCTGCATCACCTCAAGCCCAGAGCAATGGAGTTGTTGCCCATGGACTGAGACATCTAAAATTGCAAACTCAAATACAGGTTTCTTCCTTCATGTTGTTCTTCTCAAGTATTCTGGACACAGTGATACAAAGCTGACTAACACAACATCATCTGCTGAATCTTATGAGCAAGGCAAGAGAGCTGAATAAACGAATGTAACACCATTTGAAATATTTCACAGAAAGTTGGATGTAAAATGTTTTAGGGTCAAAGTAGGAAGATTTTAACAGTGCTGAGGTAGGAAGGAGAGATTCCTGTGGAAGTTTTATCAAAAAAGACATCTTAGCTGAGTTAGTAATAGTAATTGCAGTTTCTAATCTCGATAAGAAATAAAGGAAAAGTTCTGACCAATAAGATAAATCTCTGGAAAGATGCAAAGGCATGGGGTAAAAAGATAGTCCTTGAAGAAAAATATTTCATCCCACCCTCATCCTGTTCTTTCTGCCACATTGGGCAGGTTGTGTAACTTTAAATGACTATATTTTTTATTTTAAAATGAGAATAATGACTATACCTCCCTCTTAAATTTGATCAAAGAATAAATGAGATAAAAATTTAAAATATTTGATGCACCATCTCTTATTTTTCTAATGTCCAAATACTCCTTTCAGTTCCCATGGAGATACTGAAGTAAGTGAGCTAAATGGAAAACTGCAGGATGTTTCAGTACAGTGTAGGTAGTGTGAGAAATGAGCACCAGAAAGATCACACATATTTGGACATGTGTAGTGATAGATAGGAGCACCTACTAAAGAATTGAAGCAAAGAAGATGTGTGATCAGATTTTTGTTCTAGAAAACTAACATTGAAGGCAGTCTGAACAAAAACCAAATGAAAGGTGTAAACAAAGGCAAGGATTCCATGAAAATAGTGAAGGATATAAACAAAGTGGGTTCATACTAGAGAGAGGAAGAATCTTCACAAGACAATAAATGGTTGTCTAGGGAAAGAGAAAAGAGGAGAGAGAATAAGTTAGGGCAAGGAAGTAGTTTGGAAGAACTCTCTAAGTATGACTCTAACAACTTAATAATATAAGGCACATATAATTATGCAAGAAATAGTATGATAAACTACAGACTGTTAGGTGTTCTAACTACTGGGGCTATAGGACATGGACCTGAAAGTGGTTTTAAAAAAAACTGAAATAACAAGAAGAATGATCACATAGAAGAAGATTGCCCTGAGATGAGATTCACATGTGAATAAGATGCACATTGGTGACCAGTGGAATGAAGTCATAAGAAGAGTTTCCAACATGAATGGGCTGAGCTGGATTGACACAACTACTCAGCAGGATATGATATTGCTGCCCCTTTATTTGTTTAATATCTACTTACTTATGAAAAAGAAATAAATTTATTTAATCGATGATTTCTATCATACATTAGAATGATAGATTCATTATTTCAAGCAAAGCCTACTACAATCACATTATTTTCTCAAATGTCATATTTAACATGACAGTGATCATTAAACCACCTTTTACAAAGGAGTCAAATACATTGTTTTGCCTATTCTTTCAGGTTAAATCTAATTTTATTTTCCACTATGTGAAAGTAGAGTCCTCATAAGTTAAATATTGACCAGTCAAATAAACATACAATTCAATCAACAGCAATGAAACTGTAATTTTTTTTCCATATAAAACAATCTAGAAGAGTAAGGGATTCAAACAATGTCAGGTGAAGGGTGGAGTGACTGGGATATTGCACCCAGATGTAAAAGATCTGTAAGGCGACGTGGCAATCGTTCTTATCTATTTGAAATAATTTAATCAGAAGTGATAAGTAAATGCTCTACATGACCCTAAAGAATAAAATCAATGAGTTCATATTTAAAAGTTATTAATTTGTTTTTTGAATAAAGCATAAGAACCTTTAAAAAATTGTATGAATGGAATGGTTATCTTCTTGTCGTGTTCATTTCCACACTTCAGAAAGCTAACAGAATAAACCTGGATGATCCTTTTCTGGGAGTATTGTAGAAAGAACACAATTCAAGAGACTCCAATCCTCACCAACAGATAGCTTACCATGCTACAAGTGTTCTGAGCCCCTTAATTATTGTAAAACTGCAATAATACCACATATCCCGCAAAGGCATTGTGGGGAACATACGTGATGAAAGAATCAGAATGCACCATGTGTATAATGGGCATTTGACATGGTACTTTAATATGAATCTGAAAAATTTAACCAGGTTTACGACAGGCACTGCTATTAAGAAGACAGCTGAAGGAATAAAGCAGTCGGTTTAAAAAATATCTATGAGAACATTTACAGAGAAATCTCTATATATTCTTTCATATTTTTATCTCTTTCATTATGCCTTATAGTTGTTTTCATCACATGTAAATATCTATATATCTATATCTATGTTATCTGTAGACTTGTGTTGAGGTGGAGAGAGAAAGAACAGTCTCTTCAATCTTTCTTAACTTACTTTAAAGTAGCTCTAGAGCAGAAAGAGCATAAAATAATAAGCATTAAGTTCATGTTCATAACAACAACAGAATAACATTCAACTATTACTATGGTATGGCGGCTTCATGCTTCCCAGGGTCCCAGATTCCTTGCCTCTTTCTGTTCTAACCATCTTTAGCATGCTGCCTTATAACTTAAGGATTCATTTTCCAGTCACAATTTTTGCATTTTATAGTGCAAAAATTCTTGGGATTCAAATAGATATTTTAGAAGTTGCACTCAATACTTCCAGTTGCACCTCACCGGCCAAATCTTGGTCACTGACTATTTCCATCAGTGATTGATTCTGGGAAATAAACTCTTTCAGTGGTGCTGGAAAAATGCCCATTTAAAAATTGAGGTTCTTATTGGAATGAAAGGGATAAAGAATATTGGATTAACATTTCTTCTACAGGTGAATACACTCAAATGGAGCATATTCTTTAGAAAGAAACTTTGGATATTTTTCAACACCTGAATGAATGTAGGCTTAAATTCCTAGCATTCATATTATAAAATGTAGCCCAAATTATTTTTACCTGGAAATCTTTCAGAACAGGAGCGACCACTAATTCAGAGATGTTAGTAAATATCAAAAGATTCAGTTTCTCAAATGTTCATACATATAATTTCCTGCCATATCCATCAAGATGAACCAGTTTCAAATATTACACCCTCACATGGAAAACCAAATTAATTGACTTGTTTCAAGGAAATATTAGATATAAATTATTAGGTGATTTGGATCCCATTTGTCAAGTACAATTCTCTTAGTTTCTGAAAAATAAATTTTTGGCCCATAACAATTTTTAATAAATAAGATCAAATATGTACATGTAACCATTTTAAAAGCATACCATAGGAGAGTCAAGATGGCAGATCAAAGAAAAGCTGCATTTCTACGTGTTCCGTGGTTTGAGATTCAAGCAGAAGGAATGCTGCTTCTCTGCTTTTCAGCCAGGTGGGTGAACGGATTTCACTGAAATTCAGAGTGTCTTAGAGACTCAGAAGTTTGAGTGCATTGAACAAAGAAAGTACATTGAAGCCAAACTAGTTGTGGCAGTGGCAACAGTACTAGTTCACTACAGAGGGGAGGGAGAACAAAGAGAAACACAACAGACAGATTTGAAACAGAAAATCCTCCAGATCAGAAAAGCAGCCAGAACTTAGCCTATCTAGGGGCTGCACCACAAACTGGTATTTGCAAAGTTCTCTGTATTACTCAAATGGCTGTGGAGAGCTGAGATGGAGCCATCTCGAGGCTGCTATTCTGCAGCTGTTCCTGTGAAGCCCAGAGATCACGGCAAACATTGTCATACTGTCCCAGAAAGCACCTAACAGGTGGCCTAGGGTGTACCTACTTAGCAGAATATGAATGAAACTGACGGAGAGAAGATTGCACCCAGGGGGATTCAAGTCACAAAAAAGTGAGCCCAATTCACTTTTCCTTTGAGACTGGTGGCTCATGTGACCAGCTGAAGAGGGTCTGGAATATGACAAGCAGGTTTGAGTACACTGAGGAGCTAAGCTTGGGAAAGCTATATTTAAGGGCAGCACAGTAAGCGGAGGGTAGGCTTCCCCATGTGCATAGAATTCTTGGGAAGTTCCTAAGACCCAGACACTCAGTAGAGATCAACATCTGCCTAGCCCTAACTGTGTTGATTTAATCAACACACAGTTACCACCCAACAAAGCCGCTAAGGCCCCTAGAAGAAAACCAGCATATAGTTGCAAGGCAATGACTTTCTGAGCAGGACCCCTAAAGCTCAGGAAATAATATCAAGATTTAAGAAACTGGAGAGCATCAAATTAAAAGCTTCTGTACAGCAAAAGAAACAATAATGTGATGAGAAAAACTACAAAATAGGAGAAAATCTTTGCTAGTTACTTTTCAGACAGAGGATTAATGTTCAGAATATATAAGAACTCAAAAAACTTAACACCAACAAAAACCCTAATTAATAAATGGGACAAATGAATTAATAGACATTTCTCAAAAGAAAAATGCAAATGGCCAAAAATTATACAAAAAACTGTTCAACATCATTAGCAATTAGGGAAATGCAAATTCAAACTACAATAAGATTTTATCTCACACCAGTCAGAATAGCAGTCATCAAGAACAAACAATGATCAATGCTGGACAGAATATGGAGGAAAAGGAAAACTTTTACACTGTTGGTGGGATTATAAAATAGTACAGCCAGTAGGGAAAGCAATATGGACATTACTTAAAGATCAAGGATGGAACCACAATAAGACCAAGCAATAACACTCCTCAGTATTTATCCTAAATAATTAAAGTCATAACACTATAGTGACAATTGCATACTCATGTTCATAGCAGCATGAGTCACAATAGCCAAGCTATAGAACCAGCTCCAGGGTCCATCAAAGGATGATAAAGAAAATGTGGTATATATACACAATGGAGTTTTATTCATCAACAAAGAAAAATGAAATCATGTCATTTGCAGGAAAAGTGCAGGAGAAGTTTATGGGTGTGGAGGGGATCTCATGAAAATTGAAGGGAGATATGTAAAGTAGGAAAGGGACTAGGGGAAAGGAGTGGGGAAGGGAAAGGGCAAATACAGAGAATTATATTTGCTAAATTATATTGTTGTATAGTGTGCATGTACAAATGTGTAACAAAAAATCACATGATTTTGTACATCTAAAATGCACAAATAAAAATGTAGAAAAAGTATTTTTTAAAAAGCATACCATCACCATACTGGATATGTTTTATTATATATTTGGATGAAGTATAGTTCATTTCAAAATAATTTTGATTGAAATATTTGTAACATGACAGATTACTCAAAATACAGAATCATTTTACAGGGCTCAAGAAAGACATTCTATGAGTATTCAGGTGATATTTCTTGTTCCTTTCTGCAACTCTTCTGCTAAGTGATTAAGTAACATTGAAGCATTATTTACGATTATTAAAAAATATTTTTGCTATATCCTTCAAGAGTAATGGTTTTGTGACAAAATAATGCATCTTGCTACATTTATTTAAAACTTTTAAACATATCAGTTAAATAAATTTTTCATAATTCATAATCATTTAGAAGATATCATTTACCTAAAAGTTTATTAATCAAGAAGTCATCAAGTCTTGAGTTTTATATATTGTGTCATAAATTATTTAAAAAATTGATTTATACTATTGTGTATTTTCTACTGAATGCATTTTAAGCAATATTTATGAAATGTAAAAAGATTTTGTATTTAAATTACAAACATTTTTATTCACTCAAACTAATTACATAAACCAGCCTGTGAAAAACAAACCATGTACATTGATACACAAATAATTTTTGGATTGTCTCTCAAATTCTTTCCCTTTTTACACATTTAAAAAATGTGTTTGGAATACAAATTTTCATAGTACAGAAAGATAATTTTAGTGGTGCTAGAAGCATACTCATTATCTGAGATACAAAAATGTTGAAGAACAAAAATATATTTTAAAAAAGGCTTTGGAAATATGCTTAATGTAAATGTATGTTAAATCTGCATTGAATTTCATGTCATTAGCAAATGATAAACCTCTAAAATTAACTATATTGTCATCTGCTTAAAATGTGAATGAATTCTTAAGCATTGAAAGCTTCCATTCTTTGACTCTAATGTAATACAGTGAAAACTTCATTATTATGTAATGTTCAAAACATTCATGAGATACGAAATTATCCTCAATTTAAAAAATAAAATCATTTTGCTGTAAAGCTGACATTACAGTTTATAAACAACTTCATATGGGAGTGCTTAAAGTTTTTAATAGTATCCATCTTCAAAACAGCTTCTGCTTATTTCATTGAAAATGAATTAAATTTCAAAATCTAAAATTAACCAATTAAAAACATTAACAATTAACAATGTAGGTGCACTTCTTAATCAGAAGCTTATTATTTCTCAAGACTTTAATAATAACTCCCAAAGGACATCCCACCCCAAACTCTGGTACAACTTACAGCAAAAATTATGATCCTAGGAGACAAACTTAGAGTATGTTAAAGTAATGTTTATTTCAAAATACCAAATTAGCCAAAATTACTTTTGAGTTATGGAAAATAAGTTATTTATTCCTATGTGATTATTCACTGTATTGAAATTCTAAGCACAGAAAATAAGAATTCCAGTTGTTTATTGAGCACATGATCAATTTTGCTTTCTGTATTCATCATGTTGTGTACATTATCTCAATCTTTTAACATCACTAAAAGAAAACCATTACTCTTCTGAAATAAAATCCTAGAAAAGTTATTAATTTGGCCTGGGCTTTTGTTGCTGATAATTAGTGTTTGAACTCTGTCTGAGTCAAAACCGAATATATGGTTCCAAATGCTATTATGTTAACCATCATATTATATGGTCTTAGAGATATTCTTGACAAATATTAAGAATAAAAATCAATCATTTAAGTTTACCTGCACATTTTGTTTTTTAACAAACTTATCGTCTTGTTTTTAGTTTTATATTTAATATGTTTAACCATCAGAGACTTGTAAAGTATGTGAAATGGAAATAGCTCTGAATCTCTTTCCCTTAAAGCCACTAAGTTGATATAATCAGTACGTGATTGATAATTTCACAAAAGACGAAATACTTAGAGGAAAATATTAAACAAATTCAGATGCCATTAATCTTTTGTTAATAATCTAAAATGTACACATTAGAAAATAGCTTTCTCTTACAGATGTATTTCTCACCAAGCCTCCATATTTAAGAGGTTGACTCAACCACTTAACAACTGGCTATGTGCTTACAAACAACCATGACTCAGGTTCCTAACAATTTGAAAACAACATTACTGTCCTCCTCTACTCATGCTGTTCTGAAGGCCCCCGTGTTGTGGATCCTTTGCTGTTTGTGAGAGTGTTAGTATGCTTTATAGGTATATTCCAAGGAACCTAGTCATGGCCAAAACTTCCTTCCCATGTGCATGCCCCCTCATTTGTACTTTGGGTCAAGAAGCATGAGTAAGAAGCAATGAACCCACATAGGACATATAAAATAATGAATAGTCAAGTGTCCATAACATCAATTCTTGCTCTATAATAGAACTAGATAAAACACATCCGTGTATAACACCTGGATTCAGGTGATAAACATTAAAGCATAATGAATGAAATTTATCAATAAAATCAACAGCTCTCTTATATTATTCCCTCTCTTCCTTTCTCTCTCTTTCTCTCCTTCCTTCCATCCATTATATCAAGAGTAGACATTTGAATATTGAGTATTCTGCTTCATAATGCCATTTTTATTTTGGGTGTCTATTCCATGTGCTATTTTCTTGAAGGCTTTCTTTCTTTATCTTATGTGGACAGATCCAGTATCTACTTCTCTAGCCCTGCCATCTTGAATGAAGTATGGCCTTATCTTTTCATTGCCTTTGTGTCACATTTTCCTTGGAACTATAAATGCTATAGTACCCTAAATTCTATATGTTGAAAACTAAAATGATGATTGTCCATCAAAATTATCTTCTCCAATTAGCTTTCTTATTTCTATTGTTATGATACCAATAGTCACTGATGTGGGTTCAAACATGACAGCTATTTTCAATTCATTCTCCCCTCTTCCCCTTTCAGTATTACTAATCCAATCCTTGTGCATGTTTTCTTATTTCTTCCTATGACTAAAATCATCTCACTTGAGTGACTTCACTTTTCTCAATTCAATGTTCAAAATGTTGTCATATTAGTCTTTCTAAAATTGAAGTCAGATAACATCATTCAAAAGACTCAATGACTTCCAGTTATACCTTGGGTTAATGCTCAGAATATTCCTCAGTTCAGACAGAAGGGACTAGTTAATGTTCTCAAAACTTCCATTACTTAAGTTCTATCATTTCTCAGTCATACTCTCTTCATTTCTGCTACCATTTTCCCCTCATTCTTTTTATTTCAAGCATCACTGCTGCATTAAATTTATTTTTTCAACTAAAGTTATGATCTCTTTTCTGAATCTCCACGTACACTTAGTAAACATGTATCTTACAGTATTTATCAGACTCTATCCTATAATTTGCTTATTAAGACATCTGTCTCATTTTCTCTTTCCAACAACTCTAGTTCCTTACCTTTTAATTTTAATAAAATTGTCAGCAATGTGTACTATTTGACTAGAATTAAATTCAACTTATGAAAAATAAACTATCAAATTTTATTAAATTTAAGCAAAAATCATATTTATGTGATTTAAAAAGTAAAAATTACCTTACAGATTGATGATGCAAATCCACCATTCATAATTAAGAAACTTCACATCCAAAAAGATGGAAAAAAACACCTAATCAACTAACAGTAGACCAACTCAAACCCAAGCCTGCTTTTCCCTTGAATAATGATCAAGGGAGAAAGTAAAAGTGCTGCTTGAAAACAGCTAAACAATGCAGAAATGGAGTCTTAGCAGTGTCTATATTTTGCAATTTGCATTTTGAATTTATCACAAACAATATATTTTTTTCCATCAAATCATGCTCAAATCCTAACAGACTGCTAGATAAAGGTGATAAAATAAAGCAAAATTAAAGGAAAATCTTCATCCAACTTCTCAAATTAATAAAACCAGATGGGAAAATCACTTCAAATTCAATCAAAATAAGCAGCACAACTTCTTGTCACAAACTTCAAAAGGTGAGCACCACAATCAACATAAGTGTTTGGTATGGCCCCAGGGAACTCCAAACCCATTTAGCCTCCACATTGGAAGTGATAAATCTATAAAATCCTAGTAGTTTTCATATTAAAATATTGAAGAATAACAGATGGTATATTCTTTTCTCTCTTTGAGAAAGTAGAAATAATTGTGAAGAGAGAAGAGTGAAATAGGAAAACAATTAAGATACATTTTCGTGCAAAGTCACTAAGACAAAACTCTAGTCCTTCAGCTGTTATTAGAGAAATGACAATAACAGCAGAGTTAAACAATTTGCTTATATTAAATCAACTTGATATTTAAGGAGTCTGGCAAAACTTTCCATGTAGGGTCAAATCAAGGTTAAAAAATATCAGCATTCCAACTTGGCAAACAAGCAAAAAGGAAAAGCAAAAATGAACACATCTGAAAATGAAGGGGAAATTTATCATGGATAAAATTATACAAAGAACAGAAGCCAAATTCCTATGAAGCAACTGCACTATAGAAGAACTTAATAAAAAATTAAATTTAATAAAGTGAAATATCAAAAGTAAAGTGAAAATTCAGATTACAGGGTTAAGAAAAATATTAAAATCAAAACAATCCTCATAAATTAGATTTCAAGATGCCGCCCCAATGACCCACTCCCTGATTAATCACACATCAAATAAGTTTTACCCTTCATGCTGGGGAGTTTGCAGTAAGCATGTAAGTTCACTCTTAGATGATAACAGAGAACTGAAGATTTATAGATGTTGGAGAGATGTTTCCAACCAGCAAAAGTAGAAGAAAGAAAGTCAATTGAAAAAAACGAAGTGGAGGGGAAAAGACTTGAAAAGACATTGCTCCAAAGATAATATAAACATGATCAGGCAGCATATGAAGAGATGCTCCACATCACTACTTATTAAGAAAATGCACATTAAAACCAGAATGAAATATCAACCTCACATGATTAAGATGGCAGTTATAACAAAAAGAAAATAAACTACAAATGCTGATGAAGATGTGGAGAATTCAGAACACTGGCTCACTGCTGATAGAATTGTGAAATGGTTCAGCTGCTATGGAATGCAATATGTGATCCATCATAAACTGAAGACTAGACTTACCTTATGATCCAACAGTTCCACAAGACACAGCGTCTTGAAGAGATATTGTACACCCATGTTCATAGCATTATTCACAATAACTAAAATATGAAAAAACCCAACTGCCCATCAAGGGAGTAATTGACAGGCCAGGTATAGTATAAATATACAATGCAATATTCAGCCTTCAAAAGGAAGGAAATTCTGACACACAGAACAACATTCTACTAAAACAATATGCTCAGTGAAGTTAGTCACAAAAAGACAAAAATACTGATAAAAAAAAAATTTTTTTTTCTGGTTCCAGAGATTGAACTCAGGGGCACTCAACCACTAAGCCACATCCCCAGCCCTATTTTGTGTTTTATGTAGAGACAGAGTCTCACTGAGATGTTTGGTGCCTCGCAGTTGCTGAGGCTGGCTTTGAACTGTGATTCTCCTGTCTCAGCCTCCCTAAGTGCTGGGATTACAGGCTTGCGCCATGCACCCAGCAAAAATACTGATGAAATTATATTAATTATTTCTATGATAAACAGAGTTGTCAAAGTCATAGAACTAGAAAGCAGATTAGTGGTTGCCAGTCGCTGAGATCAGATAGAAATAAGAAATTGTGGTTTAATGTGTACAGAGTTTTAGTTTTGCATGATGAAAAAGTTCTGAAAATAATCTGCACACCAATTTCATTATGCTTAACACTACTGAAATGTACACTTAAAATGTTTAGGAGAGCAAATGTTATGCTATTTGTGCTTTACCACAATTAAAAAAAATAAGAGAAATAAGATAAAATATTTTCTCCATGATCCAAAACTTGAGGCTAGAATAAAAAAATAATGTTTGGAAAACATGTACAAGATTTAGAAAATCAAACGTTTGATGGCAGAAATAAAACTTCAGCAAAAAGGTGGAAGGATTAAATTGAAGAAATTGCCTGGAAATAACAAAAAAGATAAAAGATGAAATTTTTTTTTGGTACCGGCATTGAACTCAGGGTACTCGACCACTGAGCCACATCCCCAGCCCTATTTTGTGTTTTATGTAGAGACAGGGTCTCACTGAGTTACTTAGCCCCTTGCTGTTGCTGAGGCTGGCTTCGAACTTGCGATTCTCCTGTCTCAGCTTCCCTAAGTGCTGGGATTACAAGAGTGAGCCACCGTGCCCAGCAAGAGATGAAATTTTTTAAAAATGAAACAATATCAGCCCAGTGTTTAAACCAAAAACGTAAATTACAGAAAAGAAAATGGAAAGGGATAAATGGTCATAAAAATAATTCATGCAATTTCATCAGATTGAAAAATAGGAATTTGTAGAATGAAGCCAACAGTATGAAAGGGAAAAAATTAACTATTAGGTGACAGTGTTACAAAAGCTCAGAAACCCTGTAATAAAATGAAAGTAAAGAGGAGGGAAAAAAGGTAACCAAGAAAAGATCAGAATACAGAGTCTCAACGGACTTTTTATTTTTAATTTTTTTTTTGTTGCCAATGGATCTTTATTTTATTTATTTATATGTGGTGCTGAGAATCGAACCCAGTGCCTCACACATGCAAGGCAAGTGCTCTACCACTGAGCCACAACCCCAGCCCCTCAAAGGACTTTTTGTCACAACAACTGTAATCTGTATCAATGGAGTATTGCCTTTAAAATTGTGAGGGGAAATGATTCAAAACCAGAATTTTCTATACAGACCGTAAATCGAGTGTGAAGGATGAAAAATGACTTTTTTTATATGTAAGGTCTCAAATATTTCCCTATGATATACTACCTGTAAAAGCAACAGGAAGATTGATACAGTTAAAATAATTAAACTAAGTAAGACAGAGGTACATGATAAAGATAATACAGAATCCAATACAGTGGACAAACAAAGTGAAGCGACAGGAACATGAAGGAAAAAAATCCTAAAAAAATACTTATAAAGAACACAGAGAGGGCAATCAGTTCAGAAAGAAGTAGAAGAGTTGTGGCCTCCAGGGGAGATGTCTTCAAGAAGAAAATGGTAATAATAGAATAACTGATGTATTTGGTAGACTTTATGGGTATCAATAATGTCAAAGAACTTAGTGACTGATTAATTATGTAGGAAATAAAGCCAATAAAAAATCAAAGCAGTCATTAATTCCAAAGTAAATAAAACATTGCACAAGAAAAGACACTGCAATCATAGTACAATACCTCATTTAGCTATAAATAATATTCACATTGCATGAGTTGATGACTATTAAAAATTAACTCAATCAGAAAGAGTGTTGTGTAAGCATTAAGAACATGAAGGAAGGAAATTTATGAGTCTCAAAAGTAGTAAATAATTATCGTTCATAATAGAAAGTTGCTAAGTATCTAAAACAGGAAGATGAAGAAATAATAATATGAGAATGTTATTGGTAAATATGTAGGCAATTAGCAGAAAAAACCACCGAAAGGGTTTGAAGGATGGCCTCAATGGATTAGAGATCAATTAAAGGAGCAAAATAAATTATAAAGTTTGATTGCATGCTTTCATAGTACAACTATTCAAATATTATATACAAGTGTCATTTTACTTAAATGACTTTTTAAAGAAATAAATTACTTATGCTTTCAGGAAAAAATAAGCATAAGTGACTGGTAGAGGAAAGGCTAAAATCTGCAAAGGATTAAGGAATAAAATTGTGACTGAAGACTAACATACCAGCCAAGTCTTGATTCTGTTTATGCAATCATCCAGGCATTCTGAAACACTCTCACTTCCAAGGAATTTGCCATATATGGGAACTTCTTTTAAAAATAAATAAACATAGTAAAATCATTTGAACACAAAAAGGAATCAATCAAAAATAAACATAAAAAAAATTCAAGGATTATGCTTAAAAAGCAGAATACAAATGTTACACCATTGGACAATTAAAATATAACTTTAAAAATTTGAAATGTATAGGAATGGAGACAGAAGAGTATGGAAGAGTATTAAATATTTTTCAAAGGCTGTTTAAACTTGGAATATGTGTTCAAAAAAAAGTGATCTAACCTTTTAGTCTTTCCTGTAGTTATTCTATAAATGTAAAGAAATCTACAGAAAATATTTATTAAAATATTTACAACTTTGGAGTCTTTGTTATTTTTATAATCATGCCAAAATAAATTGAATAATCTCATATAATTAGCCTTCATAGTACAATCTCATATTATACCATTTTCCCTCCTTGCCAAATTTTTATGTAAGTTCTTTTCTAACTGCATATATGCAAAGAAGGACATCTGAATGTTGTTAGCTTAATATTAATAATGATTATTTCCTTCTGTGTCCTAGATTATTGTTTGAATCTTTTATTATAAAGATGAATCATGTAAGTTTTTACTTAATAAAAGTAAAAGCAAAAAATAGTAATGGAAAAAATTGTGTCAAAGGACAACAGAAACACAAATAACTGTTAATGTCAACCTGGGCAGCCCAGTCCAAATTTTTCTGTTTTACAGGTTAACAGATGTTTTTCTCAGAACACCTGAACCCATGACTATTTTTGGTTAGTTTGAAGAAGTCTCAATTCAAATGTTTATTATCAGTTTTACCAACTTTTCTTCCATCAGCTCATCCTCTGCATGACAGGATACTCAAAGTCTGACAGGACGTCATGTCTCTCTATATATACTTTGAAAGTCATTTTTCAAACATATCTTAAATTCATTTTCTCTTGTCTTAGTTTCTAGATTAATCTCATAAAGCCAGGTCTCACTGTTGCCCAGAATATTCCAGGCACTTTGAATGTATGTGTGATCGTCTCCAATATTTATCGAAACAACTTACTTTTCCCCTTCCAATACACCATATCTTTCCTCTATTTTTTACCTCCCTGGGATTATTATCTCCCACCCCATGCCCCACTCTTATCACACTGAACTGTGTTTCTCTTCTGATAATTTTCTACCAATTCCTTTGTTCTGACTAGCATCTACCTCATGGCACACACTGCAGACTGTGCTGTTGTTTATCTTGTTTATGTGCAATGGTGAAGCACCTCATTGTGCCTCTGGTCAGAAACAATTCCTAAGGGCTCTATGTGCCAGATAAAGATCAAACAAGATGGCATCAAAAAGACTGTAGAATATATAATCAATGACAAAAGCAGGCTTTCAAGAAAAGGAACCAGAGCAGGAGGTCAGAGGTAAAGATGATAAATTATCATAGTGAAAGCAGGCATAGAAGACATTACTTAAGTATCTCTTCTAATGATGGAGATGATGGAAAAAAATGATGAATGATTTCTAAGGTGGTTAACATCCAAGTGGTCAAGAATCTAAACTGGAGGATTGTATTAAGCAGTTCAATCCTAAAATGAGCCACATCTGCACTTGTAGGAGTGCAGAATCATTCACACGTTGACTCACTGTGTGATTCAGCTTCATGTAATGACGCCTGAAGCTCTGAGTATTACTTAAGGTATGGCGTGGTTCCTTTCTAAAGCAAAGTCTGATGTCTAGTGAAACCTCTAAAATGCACCAAAGAGCCACGCTTTATTTAAAGAGTATATAAGAGCCATGATTTATTTAAAGAGTATATTTAGGCACTATATTAATCTTTAGAGTGGCAAGAAGTGCCCACTAATATTGGAACATACACTGGGAAAGTAGAATGGAGAGGGATGTGGACTGAGAATAGGTCTAACATTTAATTTCTTAGATAACACTATTCCTTAAATTTCTTCTATAAAATATTGAACGTATGAGAATTATGTTATAAATTGCCTAGATAATTGTATTGGAAAAGAAGGTCTAGTCTCAAAAAAGGCAACATATTGAAACCAAATTTTTTAAAAATGTGTTACCCTTAAGTGCATTCAGTGATCATGGTAACACATGAATAGTCAGAAAGATTATTATTTTAATCCCCAAAATGTGCCTCGCTTTTTGTAAGTAAAATATTTGTTGAATTTAAGAAAAGAAAATAATAATGGTAAGTCACTAACAGCTTTTAACTAATAAATCTGAAAGCATATGAAATGAACAAGTTTTATGAAAGATTCAAGATTAATTTCTCTCCAGAAGAAAAACATGACCTGATTAACACTATATCTATTTTTAAAAAATTGAATATAAAACTAAAAACCATCCTAAAAATCAAACTGTCAGTCCAGATGTTGTACTTGATTAATTCTACAAAAAAAGAAGAAATAATACAATTCTACAAAATTTCTTTCAGAAAAATAAAATAAGAATACTTTCTAACTAATGAGGACAGGAATACCTTGATATGAAGCAAGATAAAAAATCACAACATTTAAAAATACAGTTCAATATCCCTCATAAAACATGCAAAAATTATGAACTTCAAATCAAAGGCAAAAATTTCCAAGATGGATAAAACATCATGACCCAGTACCAATTGTCCCTGGAACTCAGTGTTGGTTAACATTTAAAAGTAACATCATTCACTTAGTAACTGAGTAAAAAAGAAGAAAATAAATTATTATTTTCACAGATACAGAAAAGCATTGGATTAAATACATCATGGTAAAAGCTGATAAAAACTCTTGGTAAACTAGAAACCAACAGATTTTAGATTTGGATGTTCCTTTGGTTTGGATATGTTTCCCAAAGTCATGAGTTGTAAACTTAATTCCCATCATGAGGGTAAAAGGAGGTGGAACCTAATAAGACATGATTAGGTCATGAGGACTTTGCCCTCATTAACAGATTAATGCCATTTTTGTGAACCTAAACTAGATATCTCAAGAGTGAGTTTGTTATAAAAGTTCAGCTGCCATTTGATCTCTCTTCCCCTCTTGCCCTTTCTCACACTCTCACCCTGCACCATGGCATGATGAAGCATGACGTCCTTGGCCATTTGTTAACACCATAGTTTTAGACTTCCCAACCATGAGCCATGGTAAATTTCTTCTCTTTATAAATTACCAATCTCTGATATTCTGTTAAAGTATGAAAATGGACTAAGATAGTTGTTCTGTACCCATGTGTTGCCATTTATGCCAGACACAATTTAATCTAAGACTGAGAAAATTGTTTTACTGATTATAATGTACCTGAACTGATGAAAGATGTCAATGGAAAACCTGCAGTAAACATCATATTTACCAATGAAAGAATGAATATTTTGTCCTTAAGATCATAAATAAAACAAAGTCCACTATCATCACCTCTCAACATTCTTCTGGAGCCAGCAGAAAAATGTGAAGAAAATTAAAATAATCAAATACATCCAGATTTTATAGGAAGAAATTAAACTGTCTTTATTCAAAAATGGATACGCATTCATGGAAATTCTGCTAAAATCTACAGAAGCTACTAGGTCTACTAAGTGAATGTACCATCAGAGTAAAATAGCAATTATATTTTTGCAGGCTAGCCACAACTATTGGAAACTGTTATAAAAACATTCACATAGTATTAAACATAAATCTGAAAAAACACATGCATATCCTATACATTGAAATCTAAAAATAAATATCACAAGATATTAAAGATGACTTAAATAAATGCAGTGAGGTATAATAGTTACAAATTCAAAGTCTTAGTATTGTTAAATTGTCAGTTTTTCCAAAATAAATCCATAGACTCAGAGAAATCCACATCTAAATTGTGACAGATTTTGTTTACTTTTATTTGTACAAACTGACAAATTGTTTCCAAACTTCAAATGGGAGGGAAAAGGACCCAGCAAAGGCAAAACACCTCTGAAAAGATGAACAAAACTAAAGGACAACCATCATCTGATTCAAGCTTTCTCATAATGCAATCATGACATTACCATTGGCATAAAGACACGTAGATCAGTGGACCAAAATAGACAGTTCAGAAATAGACTCACATTTGCTTTAAAAAAATGGACAATTTATATTTTAAAAAGCATGCAAAATCAATTCAGTGGTGAAAAGTCAGTGCTCAACAAATGATGCTGGAAAAATTAAATAAGCATGGGCAAAAATATTTTATACACCATGCACCATATAAAAACTTTCTCTAAATGGATCCTAGATATAAATGTAACACAAAAATGTTTAATTTCTAAGAGAGAACATGGTAAAAAATTTGCTTGTGACTTTGAGTTAGACAAGTATTTCTTGTTTATAAGACTAATGGCAGTATATAAAAGAAAACAACTCAGCAAATTTAATGTCAAATATAATATTTCTGGTTTTAGAAATTAATGTTAAAAGAATGAAAAGAAATGTTCTTGATTTGGAGAATATATTAGCAATGCATATGTCAGAAAAGCAATATGTATACACATTTCAACACTCGATAATAAAAATAATCCAAATTTTTAAAAATTGAACAAAGAATTGGATAAATACTTCAAAGAAGATATATGGATGGCAAATACATATGTGAAAATTTATCCCAAATATATGGTTAATCATTAAAGAAATGCATGCTAAAATATGATGAGATCCCACTACATTAAAATAGCTAAAATCCGAATGAGTGATAATACTGTTTAATAGGTCTGTCAAAGAGCCCTCATACACATCTAGTGAGAATATAAAATCGTACAAACACGTTAGAAAATATTTTGTCTATTTCTTTAAAAGTAGAATGAATTGGACATTCTTACCCTGTGTGCATATATGATTATACAACCTGTATAACTCTACATCATGTACAACCAGATGAATGAGAAGGTATACTCCATTTACATATGATGTGTCAAAATGCATTCTACTGTCATGTATAACTAATTAGAACAATAATTTTTAAAAAAGTGAAATACACACTTCACATTGGTGTTTACCCAGGAAAAAGAGAAACATGTCCATAAAGTGACTTGCACATGAATATGCCTATGAGCTTTCTTTATAATACCCCAAAATTGCACACAACCTAAATCTGTATCAATAATCAAAAGGACAAACAAAATGTGGTATGAACCTGAAATAGAATGCTATTCAGAAATAAAAAGAAATTAAATATTGATGCACCAAATAGTATGGACAGATCTCAAAATAACTATAAGGAGTGGAATAAAAGAGACCAAAAAGAGTACAGATGGGTTGATTTGAATTTTATGAAAATTCAAACTAATCTATGGTGATAAAAGGTCAGTAGTTGCCTGGAGCAAGAGGTAGGTTGAAGTAGGGCAGGATGGAGGAATTGTAAAGGTTCAGAGGGACACTTTTGGAGGTGATGTGTATATTTATAATTTTGATTATAATGATAGTTTTAGGATAGTTTATAATGCAAATATGTTGAAACTCATTAAATTTTATACCTTTAATATACCCAGTTCGTTATAGATGAATTTTACCTCAATAAGACTATTAATAAAAATTTTAAAAATCTAAAAACTTAAAATATCAACATTTTCTAAATAAATAAACACAATAAAACTTCTATATCAGTATAGTCATATGTAATTAATTTTTGTTCTACTGAATTTTGAGTCAACACTATGCATTCATGAAGTAGATCTGATGTGGAACAAAAAAAATATTGGGAAGTTTTAGTCTACTGGTTTGGTTTAGAAGTTGTCTAAGAAACCTTGCCTTATAATCTTTTACCCAAGAGTCTATTTTTGAAGCATCAATAGTTCGTAGTACCTAGTATAATCTTTTCTACAATTTTTGAGACACAATCGAGCTCACAACTTTCAGTAGAACCTTTAGGCAAATATCAGATGGAAATCAACATATTTTATAAAGACGTGGAAAGTTGGTTAATCTCTGATGGTTGTTAGAGTTGAGGAGAGTAAAATTTCAATGGGAGTCCAATACATACTAGTCCATAATAGTTTAGTGAATATATTTCATGGGGCAAGGACATATTATAGACAACAGAGCAGGATAAACCTTCACAAATCTCTAAAGCACTCCCGTGGAGTGTGCAAATTTAACCAAGGAAGTCTTGAATGTGTTTTGTTTTGAAATCTGTCCATGTAGCTCATGTAATAATATAAAACTAATTAAGAAATGGAGAAAAAATGTTATTTCTAATGTTGCCCCCTTTTATAATAAATCATTGCAATCTTTTTCAATGACTGCTATGTAAATCTCAAAAATTGTTTGAGGATGAAAGAAATCCTAAAATTCTATTTTTTCTTGATCTAATATTGGAAAGGTAAAGTCTAGAGTTATGAAAGTTGATGGTCACTGGATTAGATCAAGTTTATGACTGCTGGAGAAATAGCACTGTAGTTAATGACTAATGTGAGTAAATTTTAAAACAAAACACAAAAGAAGGAAACAAAATTATAGAGAACTGCAGCCCTTACATAAATAAGGAACTATTTATTTTTAATTGACTAAGTACATGATAGGGTCAACAAAAAACAGCAAAGATTATTCTGGAGAAATATGGAATCTCTGCTCTCTGAGAAGATTACATAGAAGGTTAAAAAATAACCTTTTACTTCCTTCATTAAGAGCTTTAAGACCAATTTACTCTTTTAACAAAGAAAATGCCAGATTCTAGTTATGCATGACTATGTTATGTGACATTACAGACTTATGAGTTCCCCTTAAAATTATCTTCTAAGTGAGATCTTGATAAGGAGAGAATTTTGCTGAATTCTTAATATAGTATAGCCTCTTTACAAACTGAGTAAATACAAACTAAGGCATATAGAATTCCCTTTCCTTCAAACTTGCCAAATTTCCCAATGTTCCTAAATATTCCTAAGGTTTTGTTTTTGTTTTTCCCAGTAGATTCTTCCACATTTTGGATCAAGATGACACTCGACTATCGTAAACTACTCCTTTTACCCAAGGAAAAGGGTTGCAGCAGTAAATTATTGTACTTAAATTGGAAGACCAAGTGAAGAAAATTCATCCTTAGCAGTGAGGACAATAAGGACGGCATCATCCATTTTTTTTTAGGGCTCAAATAGAACAGTAAGGCAAGTAATGCAGAGCAAGGATGACCGGCCCCAGCTCCTGTCTTTCTGAGGTCTTCGATTTCAGACTGAGCATTACACTAACAGCTCTCTGTTCTCAGTATTTCAGAATAATACTAAATTACACAACCAGCTTTCCTACTCCTGTTTAGAGTGAGTGGATGATAGTGGACCTTCTTGGCTTCCACAAAATTGTGAGCCAATTCCCATAATAAATGTTCTCTTCTCCATCTATTTCCTACTGATTCTGTTTCTCTTCAGGACACTCACTTGTACATCACTTAAAGTAATCATATGTTCCTGTATTTTTTTGTACATTTTTGATATGTTTGATTTATAGAAATATTCATTTATCTTTATAAGCTAATTTCAAAGAGCTCCTTTAATTTATGTTACAAATAATTTATCTTAATATCCTCCAGATGTAGAAAACTATTTTACACTGTTTACATATGTGATATAAATGCTTTTCTGAATTTAAAAAAGAGCTTTTATCTTTTTTCTTTTTTAAATATTTTATTTGTTATTTTTAGTTATACATGACAGTAGAATGTATTTTGATATATCATATACAGGAGTATGACTTCCTGTTTTTGTGGTTGTACATGATGTGAACTTACACAGGTTGTGTATTCATATATTAACATAGGAAAGTTATGTCCAGTTTATTCTACTGACTGTCCTATTCCCACCCCTGTTCCTTTTATTCCTCTTTGTCTAATCCAGTGAACTTCCAGTCCCTTCCTCCTCCTGCTTATTGTGTGTTAGCATCCATGTATCAGGGAGAACAGTTAGCCTTTGCTTTATCATTTAGCATGATATTCTACAGTTCCATCCATTTACTGGCAAATGGCACAGTTTTATTCTTCTTTATGGTTGAATAATATTCCATTATGTATGTGTACCATATTTTCTTTATCCATTCATCTGTTGAAGAGCACCTAGGTTGGTTCCATAGCTTAGCTATTGTGAATTGAACTACTATAAACATTGATGTGGACATGCCACTATAGTATGCTGATTTTAAGACCTTTGCATATAAACCAAAAAATAGTTCAAATGGTGATTCAAAAGTTAGATCAAATGGTGGTTCCATTCCAAGTTTTCTAAGAAATTTCCATAATGCTTTCCATAATGGTTGCCCCAATTTACAGTCCCACAAACATTGTATGAGTGTACCATTTCCCCACATCCTTGACAATATTTATTGTTATTTATTTTCTTGATAATTGCCATTCTGATGGGAGTGAGATAAAATCTCAGTGTAGTTTTAATTTTCATTTCTCTAATTGCTAGGGATGTTGAACATTTTTAATACATTTGTTAACTGATGATATTTCTTCTTCTGTGAAGTGTTTATTCAGATCCTTAATCCATTTATTGATTTGATCATTTGATTTTCTGGTGTTAAGATTTTTGTGTTCTCTATATATCCTGAAGATTAATGCTATATCTGAGGTATAAGTGGCAAAGATTTTCTCCCATTCTATGGGCTATCTCTTCATGTTTTTGATTGTTTCCTTTGATGTGAAGAAGCTTTTTAGTTTGATAAAATCTCATTTATTTATCTTCTATTTTATTTCTTGCACTTTCAGAGCCTTGTTGGGGAATTTGGTTCCTAAGCTGACATGATAGAGATTTGGGTCTACTTTTTTTCTAGCAAGTACAAGGTCTCTCTGGTCTAATGCCTAGGTCCTTGATCCACTTTGAGTTGAGTTTTGTGCAGGGTGAGATATAAGGTCTAATTTTATTTTGCTGCATATGGATTTTAGTTTTCCCAGCATCATTTGTTGAAAAGGCTATCTTATCTCCAATGTATGTTTATGGCACCTTTGTCTATTATAAGATAACTATATTAATGTGGATTTGTCTCTGTGTATTCTATTCTGTACTGTTGGTATTCATATCCGTTTTGGTGCTAATGCCATGTTGTTTTTGTTACTATGGAAGAGCTTATATCTTAATTTCTACAATGTTCATCACCAATCAAAATAACACATGAATTTCCAATCATTTTCCTGTCTACATCTCAAGAACAGTTGTTCCTAGTGAACATATTTTTTTCATTGATTTGAGATGATGAGTTGACATACCATCACGCTCACTAAGAATTCTCTGTCCTTTCTTGCTCCAGAGAATGTAGATTCAATGATCTTCCAAATAGAATTCACCAAGTGATAAAATCCAATCTTTAATTATAGTTACTATAAGTGAGAAATAATTTGCCTGTGTGAATCCAAAGTATGACTATGGACATGACTATGGACAACAAATTTTAGCCCATGTTCATGAAGATCAAAACTGCTTGTAAACATTAAAAACATTTCTTTCCTGGTTGAAACTGACCAATATGATATGTCTGTAAATAAAGACATACTAGGACAAGATTGAAGAATTGGGTATAAAGCTAGATTTATGCATCAAGAAAATAGAGTATAACCATTATAGTTATAATGTTACCCAGGTTAAAATAATTTTTATCTATGCAAGACCAACATATATACATGAACATGGAACTACTCAAAACATAGAAACTTTAAATTGTGGTTATTGCTTTGGTTTTGATACTGGGGATTAAACTCAGGAGCACTAAAACACTGAGCCACATTCCCAGCCCTATTTTGTATTTTATTTAGAGACAGACTCGCACTGAGTTGTTTAGCACCTCACTATTGCTGAGGCTGGTTTTGAACTCCTGAGCCTCCTGAGCTGCTGGGATTGCAGGCATGCGCCCCTGTGCCTGGTTGTTGCTTATATTTTTGATCGTTGAAAATTTTGGACAACTCATCATAAAATCTTAAAGAAAATAAAATACAATTGACAAATGGACATATTTGCAATTTATATTTTTTATAAAACTTTAAATCAAGAATATATAAAATCTTTAGTTTATTGAACAAAAAAGAAAAACATAGGCTTATTTGAAAAATGGGGAAAAGATATGCATATACATTCCACCAAAAATAAAGAGCATTTGACTAGTAAACGTATGAAGAGCTGTTGTATTTCACTTGAAGTTAGAGAAATGAAAATTGTGTTTGTTAGCTTGAAACAACAATTTCAAAGTGAAAGATTTATTTTAGCTCACCGTTTCAGTAGTTTCATTTGTTGGTCAGCTGGCTCTGTTTCTTTGGACCTGAGGTGAGGCAGCATATCCTGGTCAAAGGCAAGGCAGAACAGAGATGTTTTTCTTATGGTGACCAGAAAGCAGAGAGAGAGAGAGAGAGAGAGGACTAGGGATAACACACAGTCCCCAAAGGCATGTTTCCAAGGATTGCTCTCTCTAAATAGGTTCCACCACATAGAGTTTCTGCCACTTCTTATTAACTTTACAGAATCATTAATTTTTCAATGATTTAATGCTGGAGGAGGATAAAGCCCTCATGATTTAATCACTTCGTGACAATCCCACCTCTGGACATTGTAGCATTAAGGACCAAGCTCTAACATCTGAGAATGTTTCATTGGGAAACATTCCGGATCCAAACCATATCACAAACCAAGATTATAAATTGGTGTCATTTTATATCTTTTTCATTTTTGAAAATTGATTAATCTGATGCTATGAGAAGTTGGAGAATATATGGATAAACATATTCTTGTAAATTACTGTAATTATTTTGGAAAATATTGTGCATTAGCTCATAAAGATGAATATTCACATATCAAATGATTAAGTATTTCCTAGAGAAAGTATTGCATATGCATACCAGCAGCAATGTACAAAAAAGCTTACTAGAGATGCAAAGATAAAGTAAAAGAATGAATAGCACATATTCACATAATCAAACATCATCTGATAGTGATATAAATGAACTACATTGCTATTGACTGGATATTACTTGAACCTCAAAGATTCATATACTAGAAAATTGTTCTCCAATATATCTGTATTAAGAGGTGGTGAGGTCTAATTGGGTGTGATTAGATTTTAGGGGGCCACTCTTATGAATGTATTAATGTCTTCTTTAAAAGACTGGATTAATTCTCTCAGGAGTGAGTTATATCTTGAGGAACTGGATTAGGTATTGTGAGAGTCAGTTATTATAAAGCAGATCATCTTCCTCTGTCTCTCTTTTGCATGTGTGCTCTTGCATATATACTAGTTTCCATTATGCTTTTCCATCACAATTTGGCACAGCATGAGGTCTTCACAAAAAGCCATATAATGTCAGTGTCATACTCCTAGACCTTCAGAACTGCGAGTAAAATAAACCTTTTTTTTTTGTAAACTCCTCAGTCTCGGGCATTTATTTTAGCAACAGATAGCAGATGGATACATGTTAAGAAAAGACCATGCCTCTAGCTAGTTACATGCAACAATATTGATGAAACAGAATAATATTGACTTTAAACATTAAGTCCTAGGGATACTATGTTGTCAACATTCTGAGTATATCACCTTAACTTTCATATAAAAGTCACACCTATAGGTTTTAAAACATGCAATTGAACCCATTGACCAATATGAATGTATTGGTGACCTTGATGAAGGTGTTTTGTGAGGGTTTGGAAGACAATAACCAGACTAGATAAGATTCAAGGAAGAATCTCAGATGAGAAAGTTGAAATTGTCTGTACAAACAATTCTTATAAAACATTTTAGTGTATAAAAATGTAGATATATTTCAGAGCTAGATGGGGATATGGAATCAGAGACTTTGCTTAATGTCAGAAATTGCAGTTTGCACTTGTACCGATGGAGGTATAAGAAGGAGGATAACAATACTGGAGAAAGTACTTGAGAAAGTGAATGAGGATGGAACTCTGCAGAAAGGTGGGTCTCAGAACAAAAGTGCTATGATTTGAATATGGATAGTGTTCAACAAAAGTCCATTCACAAAGGGTTTGGTCCGTAGGGTGGCACTACCTGACGTTGTGGAACCTTCAGGATATGGAGAATTGTGAGAGAATCTGAGGCCATTGGGGGCATGCCCTCAAAAGGGATGTGGGACCCTATCTTCTCTTCCTCTGCTCTAGTTCAATATGTGACCACTTGATCCCTGTGTTAATCATCTTTTTATCACTGTGACTAAAATACCTGACAACAACAACTTAGAGGAGGAAGTATTTATTTTGACTTATGATTCCAGAAGTCTCAGTCCAGGGTTGGCCAACTTCATTGAAGAAACATCATGGTACAGGAAAGCTGTTCAGCTTACGCCAATGGGAAGGAGAGAAAGATAGAGGGGTGGAGCAGTAAAGGGGACAAGGGACAGAGAAATTCTTCCAGGGCATACCGCCAGTAACCTACTAGAAGTCCATCCAGCTATCGATGGAATAACCTATCAAATAGATCAATCAACTGGTGAGGTCAGAGCTTTTATGATCTGATCACTTGCCAAATCTCCACCTCTGAGCACATGAGATTTGAAGAACATTCTAGACCTAAACCATAGCATTTTTACCCTCTCTTCCACTATAATGTATCTCCATCTGCTTTTGTCAGAAACCAAACAAATGAAGCTATCTTATCTTAGAATTTGAAACCCTGAAACTATGAGCTAAGTCATTTTATAAAGTTAGTTGTCTTGGGTATTTCACTGTAGCAATGCAGAGATATCTAATATAAAAAATTGGTGCTAGGCATTGGAGTCACTACTACAACTACACTCAAGGATATGAAGAACACTTTAGAATTCATTTATAGGAGAAATTTTGGAAAAGTTAGAGTAGCATACTGTAATCAGAACATTATAGGATATTCTGCTGAAGTTTCTGAAGACCAGAATACTGTTAGACACGTGAAAAGTAAAGGCAAAGATAATGAAGTTTCAGAGGGAAATGAGGATTCAATTGGGAATTATAGAAAAGACCATGCGTGTGGGCTGGGGTTGTAGCTCAGTGGTAGAGCACTTGCCTAGCGTGTGGGAGACACTGGGTTCGATCCTCAGCACTGGATATAAATAAATGAAGTCCATTAACAACTAAAAAAATATTTAAGCAAAGAAAAGAGAAAAGATCATGCTTATTTCATAATGGCAATTGTGCATTGTGTCCATGCCCTAAACTTTGTGGAAGGCAGGTATTAGACTAGTTTATTTGGTAAATGGTATTTTCAAAACATCAAAGCAGTTAGGCTGTGGCATGGATGTGAGTACCCATTTTCAGTCAGTTTTACAGTGAGAATCAGGCACAATAAGGAATAGAGTGGAAAGATTTTGAAAATTTGCAGCCTGGCCAGCAAAGGAGTGAAAAACCTTGTAAGGAGGTAAAGGAGGATGTGGTTGCTGGAGATTAGCACCAGGGACTGAGAATACAGTGGACAAGAAGAACATCTGTTTAGCATACAAAAGGCCCAGGTTGGATCTCCAGCACTAAAACAAACAAGAAAAAGCCAAGGGTTTTGCATGAAGACATTTGAGACTATAGGAAAGATGCCTCAAGAGCATCTCAGAAATCTGCAAGGCTGCTGCTCCCAATTTGAGGCTCAGTGATGTTAAAGTGAAAATTTGTTTCCAATTTCTAGGGCAGAAATATTTTAGAAAAGAGTCTTGCAGAGCTCTATGCAACCAAGACCACCTTATGATTTTTTTCATCACATTCAGCTGGTCACATTCAATCATGTTTCAAGTGCGCTCATGTGCAATTTGTGCTGGTGGCAGAACTTGGCTTCATCCAAGAGATGTGTTTTTTGCAGACGTGCCTAATTCTAGTTTTAGTGCCATGGCTGCTTTCCTGAGATTTCCTGGTAGGCTAGTGTTTTATTCATCTTTTGTGTTGTTGCAGCCAAAAGATCTGACAAGAACCATGTAGAGGAGGGAAAATTTATTTTGGCTGTGGGTTTCAGAGGTTCAGTCCATGGTTGACCAACTCCATAGCTCTGGGTCTCAGTTGAGAAAGAACATCAAAGGGGAAAGGGATAGCAGAGGAAAGCAGATCAGGGTATGCAACCAGGAGGCAGAGAGAGCTCTGCCCATCAAAGACAAAATATAAATCCCCAAGTCACACCCTCAATGACTTACTTCCTCCAGTCACACCTTACCTGCCTACAGTTACCACCCAGTTAATCCATATCAGTGGGTTAATCCACTGATTAGATTACACCTCCCACACTCTAATAATTTCAACCCTGAAGTCTCTTGCATAGTCTCACACATGAACTCTTGGGGAATACCTGCTCTCTAAACCATAACATTCAGGCAATATGCTACAAGGTAAGATTTCCTTCAGGCAGTCCCAATTGGGTGATGCATAGTGGAGCTGTGGAAGTGAAGCTAAGGTGGAGTCCCAGGAAGGTAGAGATCCCAGCAATGTGTAATGTCAACAGGGCAAAGCTGATGGCTTTGTACAAAGTAGCTCATGATGGCAGCCATTTGGCTTATAAGCAGAGTAGCAAAGCTCATAGGTCTAGGGGTGTCCAAGACCTCAGTAACCCACCGCCTACCCCAGTTGGACTATATGATGAACATAGAGCCTTAGTATTTAATATTTGATTTGCTGGATTTTGATCTTGCTTTTGATTAATTCCTGTTTTTTTTAATTGTCCTATTCCTCTCTTTGAAATAGTAATAATTACTCTATGCCTATCCTTTTATTTTAATCTTGGATAGTTGTTGCTTTGTTTTTGATTTTGTAGGGGCTCAGAGATGAGTTTGTCTTGCATCTTAGAGTAGACTTTGGACTTAGACTTTTGAGTGATGCTGGAATAGTTAAGATTTGGGACTCTTAGGGATGGAATTAATACATTTTTCATTGTGAGATGGACAAGAATCTTTGAGAAAAGGGACAGAATACTTTTGTTTGGATATAGGTAGTGTTCCACAAAGGTCCAAGTATTACAGATTTGGTCCCTAGGATGGTACTTTTGGAAGGTGTGAACCCTTTTCTCCAAAAGGGCGTAGTGGGAATTTCCACTATGAGGGTGTTACTCAAAAATATTGTGGGGTGCAGCACTTTTGTGAATGGAAAGACAAGAATTTCACATCTGCAATGAATATGTAGACTGCACTTTTGCCTGCAAATGTCTGATTGATGGCATCAAGTAGTCTTTAAACATTTTCTGTGCATTTGCATGTATACAAACAGGTACACCCATGCTTTTTTTTCACATAAATCAATTAGAGTAGTGTATTTTTCTGAAATGTGTTTATTGTCCATTCAACATTAACCTTTTCATGTTGGTAAATAAACATATAGAGTTGCACAGCATCCCACTGTAGTGATGGGTCAATGAGTTAGCCAGGCCCCACACAGATTGACTGTCACATCACTTTCCATTCCCACTGTTACAAGCAATGCTGCTATGAACTTCCCTTGTGCACACAGTATATCTTGGAGCATTTCTGGAACTTGTCTGTTGCAAGTTATAGCAAGTTATAGCTGGGTCCAAGGGTAAGCATGTTTCAAATTTTGATATATTACTGACTTATCCTCAAAGGTTATGACAATTTTTTTTCTGCCAATAATGCATAAAAGTTACTGGTTTTCTTATCCTAGCCAAATTATCCATTTTTAACAATCTTGACCCATTTGGTAAAAAATTATATTTAACTTGCTTTTTTTTTGTATGGAGGCTTGAACCCAAGGACAATTTACCACTGAGCTATATCTTCACACTTTTATATTCTCAGACAGGGTCTTGCTAAGTTGCTTAGGGCTTCATTAAATTGCTGAGGCTGGCTTGGAACTTGTTATCTTCCTGCCTCAGACTTTAAGCCACTGACATCACTGGGATTATTGGCACGTGCCAACATACCCAACTCACTCGTATTTATCTACTTTAATTTACATTTCTCAAATTATAAATAAGAAAAATCATTTTCTTATGAATTTGTATTTCTCTCTCTCTTTTTGGGAACTACCCACTTATGTCACTTGCCCATTGTGCTGCCAACTTATAATTCCTGTTTTTTTAAAAAATGACATGTAAGTTTCTCATATATTCAGAAATTAGCCCTTTGTCAAATGTACTGAAAACACATTGGTTGGTTTGTCTTTTGATTTTCTTTGTGATTACTATAAAACTTTTTTCTATTTTCACACAAAAAGAAGAGTTGCTGAGAAACCTCAGATGCTTCACTTATTCATTTATTGATGTTCTTTTTTTCTTTGTGTGTATCAGAATTTCTTTCTTTTTATTTATTTTTTTATAGTATTGGGGATTAAACCAGGGGCACTCTTCTACTGAACCACATCCACAGCCCTGTTTGGTTGTGTTTGTTTTGTTTTGTGACAAGTTCTCATCAAGTTGCTCAGGTTGGTCTCAAATTTACAACTTTCCTGTGATTATAGGCATGAGATGCTATGCCATGCTAGGTCAGAATTTCTGACCTATTTAATTTTACTGCTCTCTGATGGTAATATTGAACATTTATCATTTCTTACAAGGCAAGTCTACAGTGGGAAACAAATTTCCTCAAATTATTGTTGAGAAAATCTTTTTTCTTCATTTTGAAGGAAAATTTCATGGAGTACAGAATTTTAGGTTGCAGGGGTTTAGTATTTTTCTTTCTTCTGTGCTTTGAATATTTAATCTCACTCTCTTTTTGCTTTCATGGTTTTAAGAAGTCTGATATAATTCTTATCTTTGCTTCTCTATAAAAAATATTCCCCAAGTCCCTATCCCCTGTCTTCTTTCAAGTTAATCTTTCTTTCTTCCTTCCTTCCTTCCTTTCTTCTTCCCCTTCCCTCTCATTTTTTGCATTTATTCTATTTGGTTCCTTGAGTTTTGGTATTTGTAGTTTCATGTCCAACATTAATCATAAATCTGGAGACATTCTCAGTCATTATTGCTTTAGATTGTGCTTCTGTTTCTTTCACCTTCTTGAATGCTAAATATGCATATATGATCTGGCATTGCTCCACATTCTTGAATCTTCTGTTTTTTTGTTGTGTAGTCTTTTTCTGTTTGACAATCAGTTTTGAAATTTTTCATTGCTATATTTTCCCATTCATCTAATCCTTCCTCAGCCACGTCTAGCCTACTGATGAGCCCCTCAAAAGCAGTCTTCATTTCTGCTACAGTGTTTTTTTCTTAATATTTAGCATTTCTTTTTATTGTTTATTAGAATTTGATTCTCTCTGCTTACATTACTTATTGGTTGTTGCATAAGCCTACATTTTCCATTAAAGCCCTTAGTTTATTCATCATAGATTTAAGAAAAAATACTAGTCTGACAGTTCCAACATTTCTGACATTTGTCTCTAATTTTGGTGCTTTTCTTTGCCTTCAAACTATGAGTTTTGCCTTTTACTATGTCTTATAAATTTTGTTAAAAAGTGTGCATGATATACCAGGTAAAAGAAACTATATTACTGTATTAATGCAGTGGTCAGACGTGGAGAGAAGGGAAGCATTTTATAGCCCCATGTTTAGATCTCAGTCTTTTGGTGAGCCTGTTTCCCTGGATCGTGAACTTCACTGGAACTTCTCAGTACACTTCCATATTAAGTAAGATGGTATGCCAGGAAGAGGTGGGAGTTGTGTATTTCTCCTCCTCCAGTTATGCTCGGAAAAAATCCCAGCAAGTTATAATCCCAGCAGCTATAAAGGAGTTATCCCTAAGACAGGCCTTGTTAAGGCTAGAATGATCTGGTTTATTTCAAAATGTTTTTTCCCCTTGCCCCTTTCAGAAGCATGAGAAGATTTTTTTTCAATATTCACTATGAAGACATGGTGAAGTGCCTGAAGTCAGAACTCAAAAAGTGTGGGTGCCCACCTATGACAGTGTCCCCTAGTATTTTTAACTCACGTAATTCTCCATCGTTAGGCTCTAGCAATTTTTCAGCTTGGGTTTTCCTACCTCAGTACTGGTTCCTTCAGAGATTTTTGCTTATGAATTTTTATTCTAGTAAATTGCTCTTCTCTATGTCTACCTGTCTGTCTCACCAATTCGGGAAACAGTAATTTCCCCTGTAATTTCACTTTTCTGACAGATCTAACCAGAGATATTGATTTTTCAGTTTGTTCTGCTTCTTATTAGGATAGAGTGACAAATTCCAAGCTCCTTACTTGTCAAACCAGAAACCACAAGCTTTTATTATAACTTTATTATCTGTATTATCTGTAATGATGTCACCTTTATTCTTATCATAGTAGTAATTTTTCTCTTATCTTTTCTTCCCAGTAATTCCAGTTAGAAAGTTGTCAATTTTATTAATCTTCTTAAAGAACTAGCTTTTATTTTCTTTAACTTCTCTGCTCTTTTTTAATAAATCTATTTTATTACTTTATATTTTGACCTTTATATTTACACATATTGGCTTGTATTAGTTCAGTAAGCTATTTTTTTTTCTGGATTTATAAGGCAGGTTTTGTCCACTTTTGCAGAATACTACTGAGCCCATGCTTGTTCTACATTTCAGTAATTCTAATCTCTTTACCTCCATATTAATATTCTCCAGTTTTTAAACCAACTTTGATATAACTTGAAAGCAAATTTATTTCCAAGTGAAGTCTATGTTTCTCATTTTGAAAAGTAAATATTATATTCCTATAAGTACAATAAAAACTTAGGCAAAATTTTTCTCAAGTTAAATTAAGTTTAAAAAAGTCAAATACCTATTCTCAGTTGTATTATCTCTTTTGTACTGAAATAATAACTAGTAAATAATTTATTTTTCTGTTGATATTTTACTATAATTTCTTAACAAAATATTCATTTTGATTAACCTAGATTTTTGGTTTCCTTGTAGATTAAATTAATAAATTAGAAATATGGATTCTAACTTTCAAGTTATCTTAATTTTATATAAAAAAGAAGAAATATTTGTATAATTTTTTAAAACCAGAAAACATGAAGTTATATTTTTAACAAATACAATATCAAAACTTATCTTTTTCTCAGAAATATTTTTACATAATAAGTTGGGTAAGAGCAAAACACTAATTCTTTAGTCCTTCAAAAAGAATATATTTAGTTGGGAAACATCACTAGGAAACTACTTTCCTGCAGGCAGATTTATATTCATATTTATTTTAATATTCTATTCAGATGATTTTTCATCAGAAAAGTCACAAAGTTCTAAAATCATTAAGTATTTTCCAATTTATTACTTGTGAATTTTTTCTGCCCACCCTCTCTTTCTTCCTTACACTAAGAGCTCAATAAATATAGGATGAGTACCTAATCTCTATGGAGAGCTCCCATCAATTTGTTACCATACCATATGAGAAATGATACTCCTGATGTGGTACTCTTGACTTCAAGTGACACAGCCTGTTGCTCTTGCCCTTGATACTGGGCTGACCTCAAAACTTGCTTTGACACATAAAATGCAGTGGAAGTGAGGTCTTGGAACTTTCAATAATAGGCCTTAATAGGACTTAAAGTTTTCATTTTTTACAATTTGGGAACCCATCTGGAAATTGCAAGAAGCCCCAGTCACAGAGAAATATCATGAGAAGGAAAACCAAAGTGTTCCTATTGACAGATCCAGCTAAATATTCAGCACCAGCATCAAACCCTGAGAGGAGATATTTTTGACCTTTTAACTCAGTTGATCCCCTAGATTGAAGCCAAACAACCATCCGGCTGAGTTCAGTCAATCCATGTAAAAGTTAAGAAAGTGGTGGTTGAAAGTCAGTTGAATGGTGAGAATTGTCCTACAACAGTAGGAAACTAAAATGTGGATTGTCAGGATATATGATTTTTTAATTTTCCTGTTATTAAGGGGCCAAGAAATATAAATTCTAAAACTTCTCCTCCTTCATCCTCTCCAAATAAGTTAAACACAAAAATCATCTTGATAGTTTTGAGAGAGAAAACATGGGAATTCTTACGAACAGTAACAACAGTAACAGTAACAGTAACAGAACAATAGTTCTGCAGTACCAGAACTATAAGACATACCATGAAAGAAAAAGTTCATGAAATAAGGTAATACTTTTGGCTGTTCAGAAAGTAGAGTTTGGGATGTTTTTTTGTTTTGTTTTGTTTTTGTATATGAAAGTGCATAAAATATATAGAAGTATAGTAAAATATATTTTTAGCATGTATGCTATGTTTTCTATTACAATCAACACACATTACTAAGATTAATCAAAGCTCTGTGTCAAAATTCAAAATCCTTCCTATTTTAGTCAAAAAAGGAGAAGAAGATGAAGACGAAGACGAAGGAGAAGGAGGACGAAGAAGAGGAGGTGGAGGAGGAAGAAAGAGGAAGAAGAGGGAGAGAAAGGAGGAGGAGGAGAAATTCTTAAACATTAGAATATTCTGAGTTTTTGAAAATAATAAGTCATATATAACAAAGTCTTATTCAAAACTTATAATAGTTACTTTTAAATTACTAACTTATGGAAAAGCGTGAGCAAGGAAGAAGTTCTACTATGTAGAAAATAAAACAGAATATCCTGGGGCATTATTAAATAAATGAAAATTAACTAATTAGAACTGGAAAAAATCTCTCTAAATATAATACTATGTATTATATAAATAAAATGACATAAAATTCCATTGTGATGTTTTAAGAGATAGAGAAATTCCAATATTTTGTTAGTAACAGGCCCATAGACAGGATCATGTTCCTTAGTTTTTTCTGTTTACACTGCTTTTCTTTACTTAAGTAATTTGTCCTCTGCATTATAAGTCATTTCTGACATAGACCAATAGCATATGGGTATGGAACATCTGGTTCTATACTCTTTTGGCTCAGGGTTCTGATGGAGAGGTAAATGATTACCAAAGCAGCAAATTATCAATAAACTAGAGGCAATATGAATCCACACAAGGAAAACAAATTCATTTTGTGAGCATAGCAGTGTTTTATGACACTGATGAGGAATGTTGGGAAAAAAAAAACAAATAGCATGCCTGTCCATTTGGACAGAATAACAACTACAGAAAATTATCAAAGATCTTGTGAGAAAAATTGGTAGTGCTGTACAAAGTGCCTACTATTCAGCTTACATCTAAAATCAAACAGTATAGTGTTTGGCTCTGACAATAAAATTTTTTAAAATGCCTATGTACTTTGATCTACGCAACGTATTTTAAGGAATTTATTTCAAGGACATGCAGGCAAAATTATTTCAGGACACTTGCCTGAAGATATTTACTACAACAAATTTTGTTATGACATTTAAAAATGGTTTTTCGTAGAGAATCTCAGTAAAGGACTTTAAAAAATAAATTATACTATGTGACATACATGCAATAAGATACTCTGAATTCATAAAAATAATGAGGTAAAGTTATACCAATATGGAAAATATCTAAGCCATTAATTTTGTGGAGAAAACAAAAGACAAGAAAATAAAATACAATCCTCTTGGGGGCAAAATATAAAAGAATATATGAATAGATGCATATAGGTAGTCATGCACATTTGCTTTAGGAAATTCCCAATGGCGGTACCTTTGGAGAGGAAGACAGGCAGGATGAAAAGCATAGGTGAAGCAGAGAAGGAATAGCTTGTCATTTTTACTTACATATATTGGTTCAATATTTTAAATTTACTTTTATTAATGTTTTAATCAATAAAAACTATCTGGTAGGAAATTAAAAGCCACACTTCTTTGAAATAACCTATACTTTAAAAAATGCTGTTGTAAATTAAATACACAAATAATGCTTCATATTTTAAATGTCACCTCAAAATATCTTTGCAGCCCCAACTCTGGTTTGTCTGATGAAAACACCATATATTTTAGTTAAGCTGGCCCCAGGATGTATGATGCACTGAAGTAGTCCTTATTTGATTATGGCTTTCCATAGAGTTGAAGAAAGCATCAATAAAACATTTCTTCCATATTTTGAGAAATATTTATTAAACATTACTATGGATAAAGTGCTATGCAATCACTAAATGTAATGTTTGTGTTTTCAGGACACAAAAGCATTTTCTAGGAGGTAAGTGTGAGGCAAATATTTCTAAAAAGAAAAGAAGTCTGTGTGTGTGTGTGTGTGTGTGTGTGTTTATGTGCGTAATCCCAAACATGCTACTAATCATAGTGATACAGCATAGCTGAACTTATCAGTTTGACAAAATTTACAGGTTTAGTTAAAATTAAAGTAAATGTAGCCTTATTCTATGTATAAAAGATTTTAAGGGCAAAGATTAAAAGTGTATATAAAAGACTAAAGACTATTATCACTTAATGATAAAAGTTCAGTTCTCCACAAAGACGTAACTATTTTAAATGGACACAGACATAACCTTGAAATAAATACAGCAAAATTCAACAGAGCCAAATCATTACAGATATGCATACAGGGATAGAAACATAATTTTTAGGGCCCAATGTACAATAAAAATGTGGAGTACATTATTCAAATTTTTATAAGAATTTCAAGGTGACTACCGCAGAGCATTTCTAAGCATGAGTTCTGCCTGACTATATGTTATATGCCATGAAGATGATCATAACATCCATGAAGATGGTCATGTGCATATTCATATAGCCTTGAAAAATATGAAGCAAAAACCTGAAAAAACCATATGGATAATTAATTAAGCCTCACATGTTTGTGGATGTAACCCTCTTGGATATTGAGGCAGCTTTTTGAAATGGTTAATTTGAATTGTCAACTTGATTAAATTAAGTTATGCAAGGGATTTGTCAATGAGGGTGTGTCTAGGAATAATTGGCATGTGAGATAGCCAACTGAAATGGAGACTCTCCATAAGCATGGGCAGCACCATCCAATAGGTTGATGATTTGGATGGAATGAAATTTGGAAGAACAAGGAAGCAGCAGCAGATGCAGGCTTGATTCTTCTTGACCAGGTTCTTGATTGCTGCTGTGATTGAGGATATCACACTCTCACTTCTTCACTCTTCCAATGAGGACTCTGCAAGTGATTCTCCAGAAGCCTTGGTCTTAGACTAGGGTTGCAGCATTGATTCCTCTTGTTCTGGGCGCCAGCCTCTTGGATTGTGCAGCTACTGGTTCTTCCAGCTCTCCAGCCTGCAGACGGCCACTGAGGACTATCTAGTTTCTGATCATGTAAGCCAACCTAATAAATCCCCTTTTTATAATCCTACTTCCTGTTGATGCTGTTCCTCTAAAGAAACCTGACTAATACACTTTTAAAGAATATAGAAAATGTAAATAATACAAGAAGTTTGGCTTAATTGCACTTATGTAAAACCTATGCCAAACAATAATAGAAAAGACATTCTTCTTAAGCAAATGGTAAACACTACAAAACTTGGCCATGTATTGAGAAATCAGCTAATTCTAAAGATTTATTATGATATCTATCATGCAATTAATTATCTGACTTAAACCTACACAACAAATCTATTGTATAAAAAACATTTAAAAATGTTAAAACCCACTTATTTAGTAATTTCTGGAACAGTGAAAAAAACTGTAGTAAAATAAAAATTCAATTAGAACTAAATTATAACTAACACTATGTAATCAATGTTATAAAAGTAGCAATTTTATAAATTTACATAAAAATTAAATGATCTTATAATATAAACATAAGAGTTTATATTAGAAAAGTGAGAAGGCTAGAAATTAATGTGATAAACATCCCAGTTAAGATAGAACAAATCCAAAGCAAAGAAAAAATTTTACAAAGAAATAAGGAAAATATAAACAAAATTACCAATTAAAGGATTCACAGAATTGAAATTTACATTTGGGAAAAATGAAAGAAACTGAGAATATGTATAATAATTTCAATAATAGGAGTGTGGGAAAAAGTAAAGTCAATGAAGATGACATGGAGATAAAATAAATTAAAGACATTGTTATAAAAATTCTACCGCTGTAAGTAAAAACCCTATAAGAGAAGACAATTGCTTGGGAAAATATATCAAAAACCATTCTTTGTAATCCCAGGCCTAAGTAAAAAATTGAATTCATATTTAATATCCTACTTTTAATTGCTAATCTTATTTTTTCTAACATTTTATTAAAATGAAAAAAATTGAATAAATCATGCCTGAAAATCTCCCAAATCTGGAGAAAGTTATAAACTTGTAAATTAAGAAAGTTAAATAAACCCAAAGAGTATAAATACAAAGCCTCTATGTCAGGATACATCATATGCAAACTTTTGAAATGTAAAAACAATAAAGATATTGAAATAATCTAGAAAGAAACAAGATATTACCTATAAGAGAACATTAATTTGAATGATAGTAGTTGTTCATCTTAAATAAAGTTCTCAAAAAAGGAACACAGTATATTTCAAGTGTTGAAAGAAAAAACTTTCAAATGCAAAAGCTCTACCTAGTGAGATCATCCTTCAAGAATGAAAGAGAATATTAAAATATATTCTTAAACAAAGAAAAGCAAATAAAATTAGATATTAATAAATCTATCATTATAGCAAGGTGAAAAGAAATTCCCAAGAAAAGAAAACAGAAAGACTGAACTGTGAAAAGGGGGTGGTGAGTAAAAGTGGGGGAAATGTGAGTATGGAAGTACCACTCAGTGGTAGAATGCTTGCCTAGCATGCACAAGGCCTGGGTTCAGTCTCCAACACTAGGAGAAAAAAAAGGAAAAAATAAAAGAAAAAAGGAAGTGGGGTGGGACATATTAAATTTTTCTTCTCACAAATTTCTTACATCAAGCCAGGCGCGGTGGCACAAGCCTGTAATCCCAGCACTTAGGGAGACTGAGAATGGAGAATCGCTAGTTCAAAGCCAGCCTCAGCAATGGCAAAGCACTAAGCAACTTAGTGAGACCCTGTCACTACAAAAAACACAAAATAGGGCTGGAGATGTGGCTCAGTGGTCGAGTGCCCCTGAGTTTAATCTCCAGTACCAAAAAAAAAAAAAATTCTTACATCAGATTTGGTGGTTGAAGCAAAAATCATAACACCTTTGAACATTGTATCCAATGTAGAGTAAATGCCTGAGACAACCATATTTTTAAAATAGTAAGGATAAGGGAATTAAACTAAGTTTTCCACACTTTGCATGAAGTGGCAAAATATTGATTTTGGTAGATTAAACTAAGTTCTGTGCATAAATTATAGTACTTAGAGAAACCACTAATAAAACCATTCAAGAAAACATGCCCCAAATCAGAATCAAACCAAAATTTTATTCTAAAAATGATCAACAAATCACATAAAGCAGGAAAGAAGAAACAGAAAACAAAAACAAGCAGAGGAAACAGAATACCAATAATTCTAAGGCATACTTAAGCCTTAATATATCAATAATTAAATTTAAAAGTAATGGTTAAATGCAACAATTAAAAGACATAGATTGGCAAAGTAGATTTTTAAAGAAAGAATTCAACAACATGTTATCTGTAAGAAATTCATTCAGATATAATCATGTGAGTGAGTTGAAAACATTTGTATATTTCAGTATATAGATCATGTATATGTTTTATTAGATTTACACTTAAGCACTTAAGCATTCCATTTCATTTAGAATGATTATATTTTTATTATATTTTTAATCTCATTTCCATGTTTTTGTAGACCTAACTTAAAATTTGCAATTTTTTTCATTTACCTACTATTCATATCTACAACTGAACTCTCACATGCATTCTTCATTTCAGTTATTTTACTTTCCATTTCCAAAATTCATTCTTTGTTTTATTTGTATTTGGTTTCTATATCCTTATTGATATTTTGTATTTGATGAGACATAGTCCTATTCTATTTTAGTGCTTTATATATGCTTTAACTTATCTCTTTGAATATATCTAAACAGCTGATAGCCTGCCTAGTAAGTACAAATCTGTACCTCCTTGGGTATGTTTGTATTAATTGGCTATTTTTCTTTGTATGTGTCCTATCTTGCATGTTTCATAATTTTCCCCAAACCAAACATTTATAATACTATAAAGTGGCAATTCTGGAAATCATATTTTTCTTCTCCTTCCTGGGGCTTGTGGCTATCATGGCTTTTTGTAAGTTTTGTTTAGTGACTTTTGTTCAGTGATTCTGAACTAATTCTTTAATGTCTATATGCTTTATCACATGACCACTGAGGTCTCTGCTTAGTGAATTTAGTGATCATTTAACAAAGATTTCCTTTATACCTATAACTAATAAGTCTCCCAGTCTTTGATAGGTGCTTAGCATTTATGTAGAGACATAACCTCAACACTCAGCCTGCTTGCTTAGAAAGTTCATGGAGGAGAGAGCAAGGGAACTTCTCTTGTCCTTTTTGTGCATATGGACATCTCCAAGCATGTGCAGAGGTTTGAACATGCACCATACATATGTCTGAGGTCTCCAAGATGCTCCAATGTATTTTTGAACCTATATATATATATATAATTTTACTACTTTTATTCAAGCTCTTTGATTAGTATATTGTTGATCCAGTTATTATCCATTATCCCAAGGAGTCATTGGGACTCAATGACTCAATGACATTCAATTTTTGCTTGTAATTGTTTCCTAAAACTGCCCCTTGAGGAAAAACTTTGAGTATTGGTGAAATACAGACAGCCTTGCCTGAGGAGTCTTTAAGGGAAATATCAGATGAGTAAAATAATAATTATTTGTTAATGAAGCTTTGAGAAGACTCTAGCCCTGATCCATTTCCTCCTAGGACTGCCACACTCTGGGTTTTCAGTATGGATGTAGACTGTAAATCTTTAATGTTACCACTGAGCTGAAGAGTACAAGATGAGATTAGAACAAGAGGAAATGCTGTGAATTTTCTCTTTTTTAAAATCAATGTTAAACAATATACCTTGAACAAACACCAGGTGGCTGCAAGACTTTGATTAATTTTCAAAGTTCTGAAAAAGTTAATTTTGATAATTTTGCCAATTTTCTCATTGCTTTTGTGAAGGAGTTAGTTTTTGGCAATGCATATTTCACTAATTTTACTGACATGCTCAACATCCATTGATATGAACTCTTAAAGTAAGAACTAGAGGAAACATCTTTATTCTGTTAAAAGATATTTCTAGCAAATATCTATCCTTGAGGTGAAGGATTGAAAGTGAGATCTTCAGAATCAAAATCAAGACAAGCCCACTGTCATGGAATCTATTCATAGCACTAGAACTGTTACCTTCTAAAACAAACAAAAAAAGACACGTGATAGCATGTATAGTTTGAAAAGCAATAAACAAAATTATTATTACAATAAAACTTCCAACATAGAAAGTGAAAAGATTCTAGAAGAAAACAATTAGAATTAATGAGATAGATTAATAATGATATTAGGTACTAAATCAATGAATAAAATAATTTGCCTTTCTACATAGGAATAAAATTATTTCACAAATTTTTAAGAAGAAAAAACAAAATATAATTGCAATCAAGATAGTGTTCTATTGTTATATGAATACATTAAAAATATCAATAGATGGAGTGAACCCAGAAATAGTCAACTGATTTTTGACAGAGTTCTTAAAATTTTTTTCTAATGGGAGGAGTGTCTTTTCAATAATTCTTGCTAAAAATGAAAAGTCAAACTTGATCCCTATTAAACTTCACAAGTGAAAATCTACTTGAAATGAACAACAGAACTACATTTAAGAGACAAAAGTATAAAGCTGCTAGAAGAATATTTGATAGCCCTGATGATAGGAAAGCAAAGCAAAAATTAGAACACAGAAAGGAATAGCAATGTTAAGTAAATACAAGTAAGTTAGATCTTGACAAAACTTTAAGGGTTTAATCATCAAAAACCACTGGGAAAGGACAAATGGAATCTCTGGTTACTTATTCCACTTATTTAGATGTCTGATAGGACACATCTTTTCCATCTTTTGGACTTTTGCTATTTCATAAAAGTTAAATCTGAGTATGAAGTTTCACCAAAAAAAAAAAAAAAAAAAACTGGAGAAGGATGCACTTTTGATTAATTAAATGTTCCTACCTGAGAATTTGAATACTTCTCAACATTTTTGGATTTCTTTAAAATTATGCTGTAACACTTTATAATTTTCTTGTTAAATGGTTCTTCATAATGCAAACATTCTTATTTCTTACTCTCTGTTCTAATGCATTTATTCTGTTAAAAATTAAAGTATATCTATTTACAGTGAAATACAAGCACATCCTTCTATGACAGTAGAAACAATGAAAAAGCTAAGTAAACTGCAGTGTAGATATACAAAAGAAATATATAGATCAGTGAAGAGCAAATGATCTAGACTGGGGTCAACACAGGATTAGGATCAAATCAATCTCACCATGTTATTTGTAAATAAAAATGTATTGAAATATGTCTGTGTTTTCTCATTTAAGTGTTATCTAGGTCTTACTTCCTGGGATAATAGCAGAGAAAAATAGTTGTGACAGAGACTAAAAGAAAGCCTGAAATATCCAGAAAGACTAAAATACTTACCTCAACAATGTTAAAGCAATATATGCTAAACCTAAGGCCAACATCATCCTAAATGGAGAAAAATTGGAAGCATTCCCTCTAAAAACTGGAACAAGACAGGGATGCCCTCTCTCACCACTCTTATTCAATATAGTCCTTGAAACTCTAGCCAGAGCAATCAGATAGACAAAAGAAATTAAAGGGATACAAATAGGAAAAGAAAAACTCAAACTATCACTATTTGCAGACAACATGATCCTATACTTAGAGGATCCAAGAAAACTTCTAGAACTGATAAATGAATTTAGCAAAGTTGCAGGATATAAAATAAATATTCATAAATCAAATGCATTTCTATACATCAGCAATGAGTCCTCTGAAAAAGAAATTAGAAAAACTACCCCATTTGCAATAGCCTCCAAAAAAATAAAATACTTGGGAATCAATCTAACAAGAGTGGTTAAAGACCTCTACAACGAAAATTACAAGACACTAAAGAAAGAAACTGAAGAAGATCTTAGAAGATGGAAAGACTTCCCATGTTCCTGGACAGGCAGAATCAATATTATTAAAATGGCCATACTACCCAAAGCACTATACAGATTCAATGCAATCCCAATTAAAATCCCAAAGGCCTTTCTTATAGAAATAGAAAAGGCAATCATGAAATTCATTTGGAAAAATAAGAGACCCAAAATAGCCAAAGCTATCCTGAGCAAGAAGAGTGAAGCAGGAGGCATCACAATACCAGACTTTATGCTTTACTACAAAGCAATAGTAAAAAAAACGGCATGGTATTGGCACCAAAATAGACATGTAGACCAATGGTACAAAATAGAAGACACAGAGAGTAACGCACATAAATACAACTATCTCATACTAGACAAAGGTGCCAAAAACATACATTGGAGAAAAGATAGCCTTTTCAATAAATGGTGCTGGGAAAACTGGAAATCCATATGCAGTAAAATGAAACTAAACCCCTATCTCTCACCATGCACAAAACTCAACTCAAAGTGGATCAAAGACCTAGGAATTAGACCGGAGACCCTGCGTCTAATTGAGGAGAAAGTAGGTTCGAATCTTCATCACGTTGGATTAGGTCCTGAATTCCTTAACAAGACTCCTATAGCACAAGAAATAAAAGCAAGAATCAATAAATGGGATGGACTTAATCTAAAAAGCTTCTTCTCAGCAAAAGAAACTATCAATGAGGTGAACAGATAGCCTACATTCTGGGAGCAAATTTTTGCCACACGTACATCAGATAGAGCACTGATCTCCAGGATATATAAAGAGCTCAAAAAAACAAACAACTCAATCAATAAATGGGCTAAGGAGCTGAATAGAAACCTCTCAGAAGATGATATACAATGAGTAAACAAATATATGAAGAAATGTTCAACGTCTCTAGCCATTAGAGAAATGCAAATCAGAACTACTCTCAGATTTCATTTCACCCCAGTCTGAATGGCAGCTATCCAAAATACCAGCAACAATAAGTGCTGAGGAGAATGTGGTGAAAAAGGCACACTCAAACATTGCTGGTGGGACTGCAAACTGGTGCAACCAATCTGGAAAGCAGTATGGAGATTTCTTAAAAAACTTGGAATGGAACCACATTTGATCCAGCTATTCCACTCTTTGGCCTATACCCTAAAGACTTAAAAACAGCATACCACAGTAACGCAGCCATCTCAATGTTTATAGCAGCACAATTCACAATTGCAAAACTGTGGAAGCAACCCAGATGCCCTTCAATAGATGAATGGATAAAGAAACTGTGGTACATATACGCAATGGAATATTACTCAGCAATAAAAGAGAATAAAATTATGGCATTTGCAGGTAAATGGATGGAATTGGAGAACATTATGCTAAGTGAAGTAAGCCAATCCCCAAAAACCAAATGCTGAATGTTCTCTCTGATTAGTGAATGCTGATACATAAGCGGGGTGGGAATGGGGAACATAGGAGAAATGGAGGAACTCTGGATGGGGCAGGGGAGGGAAAGGGGAATGAGTGTAGTAAAGATAGTTGATTGAGATGGTCATCACCACCCTTGGTGCATGTATAAAGACACAAATGGTGTGACTCTATTTGGTTGGCAACTAGAGAAATGGAAAAATTGAGCTCTATATATGTACTATGACTTGAAATGCATTTAAATAAATTAATTTAAAAAAAGACTAAAATACTTATTATCTAACTCTCTAGACAAAAAAATTGTGACTTGGACATAAAAAAAATTGTCAGCGGTTGACCTAGAACAATATGTATTTATGTAATGGGATCTCTAAAAATTCATATTGACTAGGACAAATAAATCAGAGTAAAATATGATTTCATATCTTTAAGTTCAAACACAGGCAAAATTAAACATTCATTTTTAGGCAAGTTATATATGGACAGTAAGATTTTTAAGAAAAGTAAAAAAATGAATAGCTCAACATTTGGAGTTGCACTGACGAGGTTGAAGACAGTATTCAGTTAGAAAGTGCACTCAGGCTTCACTGACATTGATAATGATTTATTTTTTAAGGCAACTTGTGGTCATAAGGTTCTTTGATTTAATTTTTTTTAATTTTGCTTTTGGAGTTTACATATTTTTTGCATACTGGATATATTTTTTAAAAATTTAAAAGGAATACAAAGATTTTATTACAATTTTAATACCATATATATATATGTATTATATATACACATACACAGCATACATATATATCATTTGTTTGTTTTACCACAAGGCTGTTTCAAAATTGTTAGTCGATTTCATACCCTAGCCACACAGAATATGTATACCATGTTCCTAGCACTACTTGCCTTATCTCATTTCTAATTCACACCATCAGTCAGGTAGAAAATACTAAATCTTTTGTGCATTCATGAAAAAACTAAAGTTAAAAGAGTAGAAGTAATTTGTTCCAAATCACTCAGTAAATTGTATATTCAATTAAAATTCTCTCCCACTTCAAAATCCAATATTATAAACATAGGATAAGCTTCCATTAAATAAATAAATGTAAAAAATAACCCCTCCAATTTGATATTTTTAACTTATTGTTTGTAGCTTCATGGATGCCACATCTGGATAATCCTATGATCTGTCATGAAAAAATTATCCATAATTTTATCAATCACAATTTGGCAGTTAACCAAGATAACATTATGTAAATAGCAAACATTTAGCAATCAAAGTACTAAATAAAATTTAGGAACCTAAAATAGAATTTAGAAAGTATGTTTTGAGTTTCAAGGTAAAGCCTTGAATCATCAAAAACTAAGATCATATTTTGATCTTTCAGTGAAGGATTTAAAAGACTCTATTAAATGATTTTTTAGGGAAAAACACATAAAGAGTCATTTATTTTCCTATTCATCAAATTTCATATAGCTGACATATTTTTCCTAGGCTGTATGTCTTCTTTTTCTTATCCACTATCTGAACATTTGATCTTTATTCAATATCTTTTTGACAAAATTTCATGTTATTGGTAGTCCATGTTCTCTGTTTCCTCATTGCCAGAGATAACCCACAATTCACAGTGTAACTCAGGTTTATTCTTGTATATAATGCTGTCCAACACAGCTTTGAATCTAGAAAGCCACTCACCAGCTGTGTGACGCTGAGTATTCACCTCCGGATACCATTCCTATTTGTGTATGCTCCCTCCAAGATCCTGCAGAAACTAGTGTTCATCTGGAATCTGGGCAAATAGTGTTCTGTGATCTAGGAGAAGGAAACTACTTGCCAAATACAAATGAATCTTCTGGGGAATCTGCTTCCAGATGTACGTGTGAATCCTGAACTTTAAAGTGTTTATGTTTTATTTTGTTGTTTTCCATGTTACAAAATTCCTAAGTCATACTATCTGATTTATAAATTTCTATGCAAAATATAAAGTATTTTTAGGGTAAGCAGTTAAAGAAGAGACAAACTCAAACTGTGACCTACAAATCTTAGGTAAATGAACTGATTATTGTGTAGCCAAACCAGTTATTTTACTCTCTTCAGTGAGCAGTCCAAGGTTCCTCGTGATTTCTCTGACACTATCAATTAGAATTGAATGAAATATTTCAGTCATTCTGCCTGAAACCTAGCCCTGACATATTACTACAGTCATAAATGTTGCAGGTCTAAGCAGTTCCCAAATAATCAACCGTTTCTCCAGTAGCAAATATTTATGATGGTCAGATAGTGAAAATATCTAGCATCAAGTGACAATGCTGTACAGAATACCAGACAGAAAAATACTATGCTAATCATGGAGAAATGGGTGAGAAAAATATAGAGAGGATATGATCCTGATCCTTCAGTGTCATTCCATTGATCACTGGCTCTATCAGCATATTTTTTACGTAGTTAACAACAATTTGTTTATCTTTTTGATTAAACAAAAGTTTCCAAAGTTTCACTACTATTATGTTTATTACTATTTAAAAATATAATGTCAGTGACTGAGCTCTTTATGCATTGTGTCTGTGTTTACATAGTAGCATATGATCATAACTGATTATACTGACTTTCCTATTTTTTGAAATTTTAAGTTGAAGAATTTAGATCACATCATTGAAAGTCAAACTGACTCAAATGTGAATAATCCATACCTACTTTTTGCTTTTGAGTTCAGGCAATCAACTTTTGTACAGCTTTTCACATTAGTCTTTTCAGACATACAACTCAAATAGTTGAGAAAAATAACAGATTTTATTGTGTCTGTTAAAATTACTAACAGATTAATCCCATATAACAATTAATCTCATATAACATTGTTATCAAATAACAATGATCAGTCAAGCAAGGAGGTTAGAGTTGTTGGTTAAGTGTTTAGGCCTTGCTGAATTGTCAATTCTTGTGTGGTAAACATTGAAAGCAAACACATTTATTATTAATAATAATATTATTATAATAATAACAATTATTATTATTCTCAAATAGAATGAAATAAAGAGTGAGAATATTCAAATTCATTTTCCTCCTATTCAGTCTACTCAATGGATGGGATAAACTAAGAAAATAATAATAATATATGTACTTACATTATCAGAGCCATGTTCTCAGTATCCAACACAGGAGATAATTAGACATGGAGCATGATAAATCCTGCTTCTACATGTAGCCTCCCCACCTCCTAGTTCCTACTAAAACAGATAACTGATCCAAAGGTGGTGGAGTGACATTACTGCCCAGGAATTTCTCTTTCATCTTCATATAGCTAATTCAGTCTGAGAGCTCAGGGCCCATAAGATACCAAACATACTGCTGTGTCTTAATAATGTCCTATCTGCTGGGTCTGTTTCAATCATTGATCAAGGAGTATTGAAGTTTTCAACTGGAAGAGAAGATTCACTCATCTCTACTTAGAGTTGTGTGAATGTTTGCCTCATATATTTTGATATCTGTTGTTGGAAGGATACATGTAAACAAATATTATGTTGCCCTGGAGAATTGAGTCCTTTATCATTAAATAATTATCCTCTTTATTACTGATAATTTCCCTTGCTCCAGAATTGGTTTTGAAGTTAATATAGCTACTCCAGCCTTCTTTTCTAGTACTTATTAAATACTAATAAGGTAACTTTTCCATTTACTGCCTTCTCATACTTCAGTTGAATATTTGATGTGGTTCTGTTTTTCCCTCCTCTTAGCAAATCAGTTATATTACTTTTCTAGTTTCTTTAATACTTTCCCTGAAAAATCTAATTTTGCTTTACCATATGACTTGACAGGTAGCACAGATACTTTTTGACAGCTTTTCAACCCCTCCATCCCATCCCTTATCACAGTGCTGTTATTCATTTCACTTATCCATATGCTATAATATTTATTATATTTATAGTAACTATATATTTAAAATAACTATTTGTTAATTCAAATAAGATAAGACTTTCTGAAATTTAAAAAAATTTTATTTTATTTCTAAATTGATAAAATACACAAAATTGTGGTAAAATGACAAAATTTACTATCTTAATCATTCTTAAATAATTCAGTATTATTAAATATTTCGTATGTTTGTATATTTTTCTTTTGACCTTTATTTGTCCATCCTCTGATGTTCTCCCTCACTTTATACAGATTCTGGTTTATGATTTATATCATTTTCCTTCTCTTAGAACTTAATTTAGCATTTCTTTCAAGGCAGGGATACTGGCACAAAACTCTCTAGTTTTTGTTTATCTGCAAAAGTATTTCTCTTCACTTTGAATGATAATTTCAGTGAATACAAAATTCTAAGTTGGGAGATTTCTACTTTCATCACTTTGAACATTTGACTAATAATCTTGTGCTTTCATGGTTTCTGACAAATGATCTGATAATATTGTTATTCCTGTTCTTCTATGGATAAGGTGTTTTATGCTCTGGCTTCTTTCAAGAATTGCTCTTCAGTTTTGGTTAGACTTCTGTCATTAATTTTGGAAAACAATCATTATTACTGCAAATATTTCTTCTATTTCTTTCTTACTTTCTTTTTCTGATATTCTCACTATGCGTATATTGCATATTTTGCCATTGTCCCATGCTTCTTGGATATTTAGGGCTTTCTTTCCATTCTTTCTTCTCTTTACATTTGAGTTTTGGAGGTTTTTACTGACCTATCTTCAAACTCCTTTTCTACTGATGAACTCAGTCATGGTGAAGTCCTTCCCTTCTGTTCGTGTTTCTGATTTCCAGCTTTTACTATTGATTCTCTATTAGAATTTCTATTTCTGCTTGTATTACTATAAGGTTTGGATCTTAAATGTCCCTCACAGGCTCGTATGCTAAAGGTTTGGTTATCAGCCTAGGGATTATCAGCCTCCCAATAGTCCATTGAGAGGTGGTCGAACATTTAGGTGGCAGAAGTGGAAGGAAGTTGGGGGCATATCCTTGAAGGTGATATTGGGACCCTAGATCCTTCCTCTCTCTCACTTCCCAGCAGCCATGAGGGAAGCAGTCTCTTCTGCCTCCTGCTTCCACCAAGATATACTGCCTGACTACCTGCTCAAAAGCAACCAGGCCAAGCAACCATAGATTGAAATCTCTGAAACCAAGGGCCAAAATAAATCTTCTCTTTTAAATTGATTGTTTCACATATTTTGTCACAACAATAGTAAATTGCCTGACACAATTACTCATGCATTTTTGCATGTTTTCCTATAAAGCTTTTAGTATATTTATAATAGTTGTTATAAATTTCCAATCTGATAATTCCAAAATATCTGCCATGTCTGAATCTGGTTCTAATGCATATTTTGTTTTTTCACTTTGTTTTTCTTGCTTTCTATCATATTAAATGCTATCATCCTCAAATAGTATATATTGAAGATTAAGTATGAAATACTAAAGATGAACATGTCAGTTGAAAAGAATGAGAGCGCGCATAAAGACTTTACATTGACCTAAATAAACTTAGAACACCTACCCAACACATACCTAGAAGAGTGGATTTTCGACTGTTCTCATTATAAATAAAGGATGTATGAGGTGATAGATAAACTGTATATTTTGGCTCGGTTAATAAATGATGCATAAATATACCAAAACATCACTTTGTACCCCTTAGAGACAATAAATAAAAATAGTATTATTATAAATACAATTATTATTTATTAATACAATTAGTATTTATAAGCAAAATGATTTAACTGTTTCAGTACTGAAAGGAAAAAAAATAAAAAATTTGAAAGGAAGGGCTTGAACAGATACTTATACATCCGTGTTCAAGCAGCATTATTCACATAAGCAAAAGATAGAAACAAGTAAAGTTGGTAGATGAATGAATAAACAAAAGGTGGTGTATCCTACAATGGAATATCATTCAGCTTTTAAAAAAAGGAAAAGTCTGATATATGCTACAACATGGATGAACCATGAAAATAAATACCAAGTTAAATAATCCAGACACCAAAGATCAAATAATGCATGATTCTACTTATTGGAGATACCCAGGATGATTTAAATCATAGAGAACAAAAAGTAGAATGTAATTGCCAAGGGGTGAAGTAGAGAGAATGGGGAGTACTGTTTCAGTTTTGAAAAATGAAAAGCATTCTGGAAGTCTTTATCATAAAGATCTTTTCTAAAACCCCAGCTTGAATTATCTTCTGGGTTTTGTAATTGTTCTGTATTTTTCAAACACTTATTACCAATATATTTTCTTAGTTGTTTGGAGCACAATGATTGTGTATAAATATTCTGGATAGACTGCCTAAAAAAATAAAAAAAGAAAGGCCATGTCATATATCATGTGCATTCCATCTCCATCCTCAATGAATGATTTCTTAGATCTCATTTTAGGCAATAGTCTCAAGATCTGAATATGTAGATATGAATTGAGTTGATAGGACTTGTTCTTCATGCAATTACAGCATCTGTACCTTGAAATCTTGAAGATACTTTCAAAATACTTTGGTAATCTTATTTAACAATGGAATTCTCAGTAAAAAATTCGTGTAGGCAAATCTTTGCTTTGCTTCATGACTACTCTTATTTTGATGTCAATTAAAGGCCCTTTTTCTAATTGCAGGGCCAAGTATGAATTGGAACAGATTGATAGTTATTCTAAGCTTTGCAGAGAGGCTATTGCATTACTTAAGTTTTTACAATTGCTTTTGCTGATAACATTTACTGAAATTTTGTGTTAAAAAGTAACACTTTTATGCCTCCCTATAAGAAAAATTCTTTAAAATATTAATTTACTAACTATTACTGAGCAATTAGACTTTTTATTAATAGCAATAGTGGATAAGATGTGTGTATAAATGGCATATCAACACTCCCATTTCAGAGAAATATTTCTATGTTGTACAAATAATCAATATTTCTATTTCAATGATGGTATATTGGAGTTAGGAAAATGTGGTTTAATTTGTATTTTTATTATTTAAGTATAAATAATAAAAGTATAAATTATATTTATACTTCTATCCAGGGCCCCTTTTGCTTATGAAGGCAGCCTTTTATAGGGAGCACATCAAACCCCATTAACCCTAATTTTCCTACGGGGAGTTCAAAGAAAGAAGAGAGTGGTGGGATCACAGGCAGTTTTAAAGCTTCATCAGTTGCTCTTCCTAATTTTGATATCATTGCTGCCCAGGAGAACTAATTTCAGATATAAATCTTATCCATATTAAGGAAAGAGTATTAGCAAGTGAGAAAGGACGATAATATAATTAGTTTAAAAAAAGAATTATCCTTTTGGACCATCTTTCCAGTTTTCATAAATTTAGTAATAAAAGTAAGATATTTTACTTTTATTTTAATAATTTTCACTCTGCATTATCACCAAAATGTGTTTCAGTTGAACCTGTAAAATATCAGCAGGAGAGAGATACATAAATATTCAACAGTGAAAGTAGGCTATTTTTTGTCATTCCAACTACAATACAGTGACAAAGAAGCTGTGTTACATATTGGATGTTACTGTTAAAATTGTTTCCATATTAGTTATTACATGGAAGCATAAAAACTTTTACTCTAAGTATAGCAAAAAAATTTGCAAATTCCATTATTTGACTGGATTATGAAATTAACTAGAACTAGTTCAATACATAAATAGATTTAAGGTAGCTTATCGAGACAGTTATTAAAAAATATGATTAATTCAGAAGAAAAGAATTTACCCAAGGAATTCTATAATATTTCATTTTTAACTTAAAATATGTATATTCAATTGACTGATTGTTCTGTTAGAACTTTTAACAGGAAATAAAATAATAAGTGTTTCAAAACTTTCACAAGTAACATATTTAAACAATATTAACAGATGATAGTTTAATGGACCTCCATGAATTAAGTATCAAATACTTATTGTTAAATTATACAATCACAGCATTATGATGATGCTATACAATTTTATGTGTGCTGGTTGGCTTATTTTCAGATTATAACTACACACTTAGTGATACTTTAGGTAAAGGAAGTTTGATAACATTTAAGGTCTAGAAATTCTCAAAAAAGACACGTAACTATGAGATAAGGATAAAATTCTGGGCATTCTCCATTTGTAACTCCTCCAATCATGTTATTTTTAATTGATTTTATAATGGTGTAAAGCAGGAAAACAATTTTTACAATTTTTTTCTGAAATATTTGTAATTTCACTTAGAATGTGATATTCTGTAGCTTTATATTTAAAACCACATGTAATCAATCAAAACAGCTTTCTCAATTTACCTAGACATAAATGGTAATGTCTTGCTGATTGACAGATATAGGTTTGTCAAGTCTTTTTATTTCCATTTATGGAGAAATCCAATTGATCAAAATTTGAGTTTTACCAAAAGCCGCGGCACCTGGCTCAATTTTCTTATGCTTTTGACAATGAATAATTATAACCCATGATGTTTGACATGAGTCATGTATGGTCCAAGGAATCTCAACCATGAAAAGGGTTATCTGTGTGACACCAGCAAACTTAGCAACCATTAGTAGGACACTTTTTCAAGAAAGTACCCATGCTAATACATTTTTCACAATTTTCATGCTCATAACATGATTAATTCAGTTGTAGAAATAAAATAACAGAAGCATGTGGTAAATACAATTTCTGGTCAATACTAGATAGTGACCTTGGTTAATAATTAACCTACTTCAAACTTGATTTCCTCATTAGTAAAGTGGAGTTGATAATAGCACCTACCTAACATGATTGTTATGAAGGTTTATCAAAATATTCATGATGTATATAAAGTACGTGTCAGTGTCAGACATATAGTAAACCATTCCTTTACTTGCTCTATTGTGTGATTTTGTTGCTGTTATCTTAAGCATCTTCTAAAGAGCAGGACAAATAAAGCATAAGTAATAAGGAAGCAAAATTCACAATGGAGTTATTTCATAGTCAGCATTATCAACCTTAGATAAAGATAGTTCAAGTGGGAAGCTCTGTGATTGGATCTTCACTCACTTAGTTCCTTATGCCTTCCTGTGGACTCCCCCATTTCACTCCATGGTGGGTCCAGGTAGATGACCAATTTCCTGCCCATGTTCCAAGAGGGAAATCATGTACTGTTACTATGAACTATGACACACAGCCACACGGTCATAAAAACTCATATTCTCTCTTTAGCTTTCCACACAGTGGTAATACAGGTCACTTCTGAGCTAAAGCATAACTTTTCCTGAGAAGCTTAATCATCATTCCTGGGCTGGAATCCTGTGTGACCAAACGTTCTCTGGGGGCTTGCCTGACAGAGAAGGATTGGTTCCAATTGCCTAGTGGAAGAAATGCTGCCTAAAGAACTGAACAAAAGTCACACTTTGAAGAAGAATAAGGATTTGGGGTTTTTTTTGTTTTTTTTTGTTTTATTTTAATTTTTTTAAATTTTTTTTTTTAGTTGTTGATGGACCTTTACTTTTTATTTATTTATATGTGGTGCTGAGGATCGAACCCAGTGCCTCATGCACACTAGGCAAGCGCTCTACCACTGAGCCACCACCCCAGCCCCAAAGAGTAGGGATTTGAAAGAAGATAATGGGAAGAAAAAAAAATTCATTCAGAAAGCATATTGTGAGTGAAGAGAGGAAGGCAGCAAGTGTGCAAAACGAAGAAAGAACTTCAGCCTAGCTCAAAATTGAAGATGGTCACACAGTGGAGTAACAATGGACACAAAAGTAAGTTTGAAAATTTCTGTTTTAAAATTTTTGTATTTGATTAATAATAGTCTATACTAGAAATTTTTTCCATTAGCAATAGCAAGTTACCAGATTTCTCCAGGTTAGTAGGAGGCCCTGGGTCACCTGCCCTTCCTCAAAACTCACTCTTTAAAAATAATGTAACATTATTAATTAATTTACACTTTAGTGTGAACTGAACATATTACATTTCTAATTGGGAGATAAAAGTTCCATGTGCTTAATATTAAAGCATCATTAGAGAAGGTTTTGTTTAATCAAAGACCTTTATAAACTAATAGCCAATAGTTTTATGATCTGTATGCAATTAGTGAATTATCTTGTAGTAAGAATGTTTTGCACATATTGTCTTACTTAGTCTTTGTAATAGCCTATAAAATAAGTTCTATTTTTAATCCTATCTACAGGTAGATAAACTGAGGTTTAGAGAGATAATGTAACTCTCCCAAATTATCAGATAATAATGTGAAAAACATGCCCTGGACTCAAGCTTGTCAAAGGCCAGAGCCATTTACCATTATGTTTGCTACTTGCAGTCTGGAAGAGATTTTACATTAGAAAATTTCTTACCCATAAGTCAGATAGTTTGACTTTAGGATTAAAATCACTACACTCTGTATCAGAACTGGGAGTCAATAATTTTCATCAACTGGCTTTTGTTACCTAAGAATAAATTCATCATTACCTAGGTACTTCTGTGTATATACTATATAATCAGTATTTCATGCCTAAAGTATATTACCATAGCTCTGATCTTACATAAGTTTAGATTTTTAAAAAATGCTTCCAAGAAGAATCACTAAGCCAAATGTGTTGGCCAATTTTCCATTACTTTGACAAAGTATATAAGAAAATCAACCTCAGGACTGATTTTGGCTCACAATTTCATAAGTTGCAGTCCATGGTCAGTTGGACCCATGGTGCTGGGTCTGATATGAGGCAAAACATCATGGTGGCAGGAGCATATGGTGGAGAAAGCTGCTCCACGTATCATGTCCAGGAAGCAGAGAAAAGAAAAAGAGGCCAAACCAGGCGCGGTGGCTCACGCTTGTAATCCCAGCACTTAGGGAGGCTGAGACAGGAGAATCGCGAATTCAAAGCCCGCCTCAGCAATGGAGAGGCGCTAAGCAACTCAGTGAGACCCTGTCTCTACATAAAACACAAAATAGGGCTGGGGATGTGGCTCAGTGGTTGAGTACCCCTGAGTTCAATCCTCAATACCAAAAAAAAAAAAAAAAAGAGGCCAATGACAAGATACACCCTTCAAGGACACACTCACAGTCACCTACTTCCTATAACCAGGCTCCACCTTAAGTTTCCATTACCTCCCAATAAGATCACAAGCTGATGACCAACAATCCAGGCTATGGCTTTTGAGGTATATTTTAGATCCAAACCATAATACCAAGTATGTTATCTTATGATAAAAATGCAGTTTCTGTTTAAAGCAAGTAATAACTTTAATAGTGTAAAAGGTTGACTATAATGAAAAAAATAAATTTAATTGGTTAAATTTAGAACAGAGAAAAAATATTCTGTACCAGTATATTCTTTATGACTCAAGTACTTTCATTTAATTTGTAATTTGAGTAATTTCCTATTCACTTTCAGCCTTTTTTTTCCTATAATATATAAGTATCACTAGTCATGTTGAGGTATAGCCCTGTTTTAAATTGTTCTTTTGTTCTGATATTTAATATGCTTCATGAACATGTTCTCTGTAACTTAGGAAGGTAAATATTTATTTTCCTGTAAGTTTTTCTTCCTTTGAGCTTTAGTCTGGATACCTTTTCACAGTCTCTATATTACTTCTCATTCTCAGCTCTGGAGCTCCTTTCCACTGGATGTAAACAGGTACTTTAGGAAGCCTGAGGAGTTGCTGATCACATCAGGGAGAAAGACTGAATATCACATGTGAAGTGACCAGCTTAATAAGTGTCAACTGATGCCACCAAATGCTCAACACCTTTAATTAAAGATCTTTACTTAGAAGGCATTTATTACTATTTCCTAGTATATTTTATCATACATCTCCAGCACTTTTTCCTTTGCATATCAGTAAATGCTACTAAACTTTATATCCCCTTCCTCACTATAATGTGAAATGACAAAATACATTATTTGTAAATGAATTATTAGAAAATAAACTTACATAAAGTTGAAAAGCACTACAAAGAACTCTTTTATCAACCATACCTAGATTCCTCTACCGTAAATATTACACTTCATTTGTTCTTTTTCTCCCCACTCCCACTTTTGTAGATATTAAATCTTTTCCTGAACCGTGGGAGAGCAAACTAGTATATGGTGCATTACCACTCCCATGTCAAAATATCTTTATGTACACTTTACATAATGAAATCACTCTTCTTAACCCTGATATAATCTTCCAGTCAGAAAACCAAAACTGATTTAGCAGTACCATCCAATCCAGCTATGCCACCCCAATTTCAACAACATTTGCAAAAATGTTTCCTTTTTGCTCTGGGACTCCATCCAAGAAAATGCACACCATGGCTGTTTTTTTTTCTTCTAATCTAGCACAGTTTCACAGTCTATCCCTGTCTTTCTTGTCCTTGATGGTTTTAAAGAGCATGGACCATACAATTTGTAAGATGACCTTTACTCTGTGCTTTTTTGATTATCCTGAAAATGCAGTTCTCAACTGATATGGATCTATTCAGCTTTTTTGTAGACATTTCTGGGTTATCATAACTATGAGTATCACAGGTGTCATTCAGTGAGCAGAGGCCAGGGATGCCAGCAAACATCCACAAAGTACAGAACAGTGGCCCCCCCAAAAGAACTGGTACTGACAGACAATAGCACTGAGGCTTAAGAACCCTATTTAGCAAAATAATTCATAAACAAACCCTTAAGGAGACCAGGAGAAAAACTTTTAAGTCAATCTTACTATGAACTTAGATGTGAAATTTAGAGCAAAGTGCTAGCAAGTCAAATCCAAGAAAATTAAGATTTCATGATGACCAAGTTGCATTTCTCTCAGGAAAGCAAGGGAGTGTCAGAAAATACATAACTTCACAATTAATTTAGTATAAAAGTATGGTGATGTGATTAACAACAGATTAAGATCTATTTAAAGAAAATAGTAATGAATTTGAAGATAATTTGGTAGAAATTATCCAGAATGCAGCCCACACAGGGAGAAAAAAAGAGAGAGAAATAGTAGATGTTAAGAAAGAGAGACAGAAAATGGAATGATAAGATCTCACATGTCTAATCCAAGTTTCAGGAAGAGAGGAAAGTTTATGTTTGAAAATCTAGTGGCTGAAATTTTTCCAGAAATGATGAAAGACACTTAGATTTAAGAAGCCAAACAAGTGCCAAAAAGGTTAAGTGGAAAGCAGTTCACAACTAAGTACAGCAGAACATCAAATAAAAGATCTGTAATAGCATCATGAGAGGAAAAAGAGGAGAAACAATTAGACTGACTGCTGACTTCTTAAAAACAATAATGGAACCAGATGCTTTCTGTGGACTAAGAAAATAATGGTCGAATAAGATTTTGTACTTAAAAAATCATTTAAGTACAAGGGAAAAATAGAGACATTTTCAGTCAAAAAAAAAAAAGAACTGAGAAAGTTTATCACTTTCATAAAGAATAAACTAAAACAGCAAATAAACATGAAAAGAGGGTCATATTCATTATAATCACAACATATAAACTAAGAACACAAGATACTACTACATAGATAGCCAGTTTAAAATAAATCAACAATAAGTGAAGGTAGAAAGAAAACAACAACATTAATGCACTTCTGGTGAAGTATTAAACATATACAAACATTTTGTAAAATACCTTAGTTTTATTTTATATGTGAAGGTGCATATACCACATGGCCAACAAGCAACTCATGGGTTGATAAAACAAAATTTGCATATGATCACAAGTAGATATACATAAATATTTATAGGTGTGATGGTATTAAAAGCAGGAACCAGAGACAACTCTATTGAATGTGAATAGTAGAATAAATAAATAAACTTAGGGGTTTCCCTTGAATAACAAGCAATGGTAAAATGAGTAAAACATAGATACAATATGACAAAATCTCAGAAAAGGCTTATGGAGGAAAACCAAAGTATGTTGCAGAAAATGCGTTAAGTAAAGCTCAATATCATCCAAAATTCTCAATACATTACAATGGAATACAAATGTATATATAAAATCATAAAGTAAAGCAAAAGTATAAGGAAAACAAACCTCAGGATAGTAGTACCTCTGAGCAGGATGAAGACAAGGGTTGAGTCAGCAAAGGTACAATTGGCAACTTCAGAATGAATGGTAATGGGCATGTTTATTGGCCTATGGTTTTTTGTGGATATTACTTTTTACAGCATGTGATAAAATAATACTTTATGCCCTACGTGTATTCTATTAACATTACTTATATTTAATTAGTATCTGATTTATGTATAAAATAGTTGATATTTAATAAGCCATCTCTGAGTGAGGCACTGTATATGCAGCATCCCACTTGATTTTCGTGACCCTCTTATTGTTCTTTCTTTTCAACACTTTCTTAGCTGAAATTTTTTTCTAATCCACATAAATATGAAAACTATCTTCTCAAACTTTATTAAAAATTGTCCTTGCAGTACAATTTTATTTTCATTGACTGAATTGATTTGGGGGAAATTGACATTCATAACATCTTTATTCTTTTCATGTTTCCATCAGAAAAATGTCTGATGGTATCCTTCCATTTAAATAAGTACAACATTACATGTCCCTTTGATAAACTTTTCGTACCTTGGCTTTAATTCTGAAACAGATGGATAAAAAAGACCTGAGCTCTTATATAGTTTTGTTGCTTGCACCGGATAATAAACTGAAATTCTCTTTGCTTTGAGCTCTTGAAACTCTCACTTGTGAGACCTAAATTCTTTGATCCTGTTGGAAAAGGAGAAAACTGTTTGAATTGTCTCTTTACTAGGGGTCTCAATGATTTTTCACCCTGACAGAAGCTGGAGGAGCTGGCTCCAGAAAATAGATTTTTCAGTACTGGCTCAATAATTGTTTAATTTTCAGAAATTTTGCAAGCCTACCATTAAACATAGCCATTATCGCTAGGCATGGTGGCTCATGCCTATAATTCCAGGAACTCTGGAGGCTGAGGCAGGAGGATCACAAGTTTGAGGGTAGCCTTACCAATTTGGCAAGGGCCTAAGCAATTTAGGGAGACCCTGTCTCAAAAACATAAAAAAAGGGATAGGGATGCATTTCAGTGGTAAAGCACACCTGGGCTCAATCCCCAGTATCAAGAAAGAAAGAAAAATAGCCATTATTAAAAATAAAATTGTATTAAGGTAAAATTAGATTATAAGCAAGTTTAATAATTACTTAAATTATCACTTTTAATTATCTTACTGCATTGCACTATTACCTATGTCCTAGAGATTATTTATTCTTACATAAGTAGAATAAAATATGAGAGCTTGCTACTGTTCATCTCTTCCCCACTTTGGGTGCAGTGACTTCATTGTGTTTATAATGAACTTGTGTACTTCTTAGTTTCTTTCTACCATTAATCATTTTAATCCATAGAATCTGTGGATTATGAGAAACATGTTCTGAATTTGCCAACATGACTTATCACATTTTCCTCATATTGTCAGTCTTTGCTTTACATATTTTGATGCTGTGTTTCTTTGTAAATAATCATTAATTATAACTAAGCTTTTTGGTGCAATAACTACTACAGTGAAGACAGCTCTTGATCTTATTTGATATTTTCACCATAATTTTTACTTTTCCCATTATTAATATCTCTATATGATATTTGTTTTAGTCAGCTTATTCACTGCCATGACCAAAAGACCTGACAGGAACATCAGAGGAGAAAAGTTAATTTGGGGGCTCATGGTTTGAGAGGTCTCACTCCACAGATAGCCAACTCCATTGCTCTGGGCCCAAGGCAGCCAGAATATCAGGTGAAAGAATGAAGTGGAGGAGAGCAACTCAGGACATTGCACCAGGAAGTGGATAAGAAACTTCTCCCACTGAGGACAAAATATATACCCCAAAGTCATGCCCCCATGACTCACCTACTCCAGCCACACCCTACCTGCCTACAGTTACCACCAGTTAATCCTTAAAGAGGATTAATTAACTGATTGGGTTAAGACTGTGATTATCCAATCATTTCACCTCTAAACTTTCTTGCATTTTCTCACACGTGAGCTTTTGTGGTACATGACTAAACCATAACAATATTTTCTCTATATGTTATATTTCTTATATATCATATGATACACATCATCTATTACAGCTATATTTTAATTTTTATTAATATGAGAATCTCTACCTTTTCATAGTAAAACACACTATTAGGTATATTTTCATTCCTAATACATTTTATCTAATTTTTGCATCTATAATGTGGCTGCAATATGTTTTCAGATGACTATTTTTTAAGTCCTTTTCAAGTTCCTTCCTAAGAACATGTTGTCAAACTAGGATAAGTTTCCTCATTATACGTTAATTATTATTGTGAACCATCAAGAAGAAAAACAGAGATTTTCTCATCTTGAAAGCACATCTTGAAATAGAATGACATTTTTAATTAACAGCAGAGCCCAAGTATCAATACTCCCCCAGAAACTCCTTCAGTCACAATGATTGCTACCATGAGAGTAGCTGCTGTTGCTTAGGTCAATTCCAGAACGCTGGCAGCCATCTGAAAACAAAGAGCTATTCTCTAAGAGACCATTCTCTTCACCAATGTAAACTTTCAAAAACAACTTATTGAATGTAGCTTTCACAGCACCATTAAAGCAACAAGGTCTCTATCATTTGAACTGCAATAACACATACATTTTAAGGATATTGTCACTCCTTTGAACTTCCCTTGTAGTTTAATATGTTTACTATATAATCCATATTCTGAGTCTTCATGTATTTTTCCCTATAAACATGAAGTTAATCTCATTGCTTTCAACGTACGTATTATAACTAGCAACATGAATTATATATTTAATCCTGTAACCTAGTAGTATTAATTAGCATTATATTTTATTTCATAAATGAAAAAAATACCTGTAATATGTAAAGCCTTTATGGTTTGGTTGCAGAAATAGTCTATCCATTATAAACTAAAATTAAAGCTGGTTTAATACTACAAAAAATTTTTTTCCTTATAATGCCCTAAATGTATTGTTAAACATAGTTATTACTATTACATTTCCTTAGGGACTTCATATTAGAAATTTGTATTTTTCAACAATAAACTGGGTGTCAGAAATCCTAACAGTTAGCACCCAGTATGTATTGGATAACAACATGGCCTTTCACTTCTATGGAAAGCACCAAATTCACATCTAAAATGTATTGATTCTTCAAGTGAAAAACTTTATACAAGCTTCTCTTTCCACCCTCTGTCATATTAACAATCTAGATGATTCCCATTGATCTCTGCTCTCCTGAGCCTCTACTCAGATGTTGACCTCATCTTGAAGAATGTGCTTTCTCATCCAGGAAGTGTTTGTTTGAGGGCTATTCTTCCATGTGGGTAGCCGAGATTCTTACTTGGATATTCCAAAGGCCTACTCCAATGCTCAGAACATAGTGGACACTGAAAACTATTTACTTAATGATAAATGAATGGGGTAAATGAATATACGCATATATATGAATTCTCTACATTAGGAACATGTGACTACAAAATAATTTAGGTTTGCTCCATTTTTTTCCATACACAGGAAAGGTCATTCATTAGGAAATCAAGGTTCATTTTACATTCATGTAATACTTTGATTAACACACACGAGCTTTGGAATTATTACCTGAGTATTGAATGAGTGATGAAGGAGAAAACATTCTACTTTAAAGTAATATGGTGTAGGATCCAGTGCTCAGAGAGCTGGAGAGAAGGTTACACATGGATCCATGATTTCAGAACTCCTCTTACTCCCATCTTATAGCAAATATGACGAATAGTAATGTGATGGTTTAGATGTGAGGTGTCCCCAAAAGCTCACATGTTTAGAGAATAAATGATTAGGTTATAAGCATCTTGACCCAATCAGTGCATTAATCCCTTGATAGGATTAACTAAGTGGAAACTGAAGGAGGGTAGGATGTGGCAGGCAAGGTGTGGCAGGAAGAGGTAGGTCATGGAGGACATGCCATTGGGATATATATTTTGTATCTGGCGAGTTGAGTCTACCTCTCTCTCCCTTTCTGATCAGCATGTGAGCTGCTTCCCTCTGCCACACTCTTCCACCATTCACCCTCTTCCTGAACCCTGAGAAATGAAGACAGCTGCCTATGGACTGAGATCTCTGAAACAATGATCCTCAAATAAACTTTTCCTCCTCTATAATTGTTCTGGTTATATCCTTTAGTCATAGCAGTGAAAGGCTGACTAAATTGCCATTTTTTGCCCATCTTTGAAAAAATGTAAAAGCTAAATTTTTTAGTGTTAAGAGATTAGTCTGAGGGTTTTTACATTTTAATCAGCAAAACAACCATCAACCTTCAGTATAAAAATGAATGGTGTTTTAAAAATGAAATGACAACTACTAGGTTATTATTTTGTGTCGAGAAACTCACCAGAAACACCCCACAATTAAACACATGGTCTGATTGGTTCATGGCAGTGTAGTTTCCAAACCGGGCACAGGTGGCTCTTCTGTTTCTTAGGAACTCTTCAGAGAGAAAAAAATGCCGAATGTATTATTTGACAACATGATATGATGTATTTCCTCTGTGCTATGTTTATGTCTACAGAAGGGATAGACATCCAAAGAAAAATAATCTGTTTTAGCCAAATAAAATCTTCCTTAATTTTGGTATTATTGATTTCGTCTTTCTTAATGCTATATATCACAACTAAATCATAAAATAGATAATTAAAATAATTTTACAAGTATCTAATTTGGTGAAAATTTTCAGTTCAGGTACGCAGAACAATTTGAATTAGTAGAGATGGGTTCAAGGTACTTGATATTTATAAAACATATTAAAAGATAAAAGCAATATGTTTAGAGAAGTTTTTCTGATTATTGTCTAAACATTTTTGTAGTAATGAGGCTTATCACAAAAATGTATACCAATGTAAACTTGTATAAAATGAGAAAAATACATAAAATGCAAAGAAAATTTAATTACCAATGTTGACATATCTAACATAGATCATCCTGGGTATATTAATAGCATTATAAAGCCTGAATGTAATTCAGAGGCATATTAATATTATCATTGGGAATCACAATGAGACAACCTCAGGAGATGAAGAAATTATACAGATTAACAATACATAATAGAAATAGCTATTGTCATGTTGATATCAATGGAAATATCAAATTAAAGTTACTTCTTGAATTTGTGATGAATATATTGTTCACTTTATTTGTTGGCTATTAGAATTCCAATTAACTCATGCTAATAATTTAATATTGAAATAATCAGCCCAGGTTACTAATTACAACCAGAGAACTCAAATCAGATTGTGGGGCATATTAACAGAAAGAAAATTAATGATATTTTTTAATTTCAAAAGGATAAATTAGGTATTACCAAGGGGGCTTTACTCTCAAATTATTATTTTGTTTTTTTTGGTACCAGGGATTGAACTCAGGAGCACTCGACCCCTGAGCCACATCCCCAGCTCTATTTTGTGTTTTATGTAGAGACAGAGTCTCACTGAGTTGCTTAGCACCTTGCTTTTGCTGAGGCTGGCTTTGAACTCGCGATTCTCCTGTCTCAGCCTCCCTCAGTGCTGGGATTACAGGCTTGGGCCACTGCATACCTTAAGAAATTTTTCTTCAAATTTTGGCAAAGAATTTGGATAGCTAGATTTTAAAAAAATTAAAAAGTTAAAAATAGATAACAATGACTCATTGTTATTGTAAGGTTAGATATACATGACCAAAAGGAGGCAAATTAAAACCTCTGAGCAAGGCTCTATTGATGTACACTCCCCGGTGAGACTCTCAGTCCAACAGAACGGACCCAGGAGAATCTAAGGTGGGGGGCGGGGGATAGAAACTTTATGGGCTTAGGGCAGGAAGGGGAGGACCTGGGGCAGAAAAAGGAAGTTTTTGGAGTCCTGTGTCCCCCCTGGTGTTGGTCAGGGGATCCTGCTGAAATCTGCTCTTTCCAAGATTGGTCAGGAGAGATCTGCTGATTGATAGGTGGTTAGGACACGCCATTACCGCTTGCATGTCAGCGTGTGATTGGTTGTTCTTTCGCGCATGCAGACTGCTTGATGCTTTGTTCCCTTTGGCTGCCTTAAACCAACCTAACAGTTATTCTCAGTATATTGGGACTATGGATTATTTTTACGTTATTTATTTTGAGAGTTAATCTTTTCTATAATGATCAAATGTTGCCTTATCACATGAACAAAACATCTTAAAATTGCTGTTAGAAATCTTAAAAATCTCTGTTAGTATTTTCCCCTTAGTTTTGTCGTGCCTGAAAGCATGAGAATGTTTCTTCTCAAGCTACTCATCACAAAGGTGTCAGAAGATAAAATGTTCTGGTTAGAGCCTATCTGTTCACAGTCGCTTCATATTGCATTTAGTTACAATTATTTCATATGTATGTTTCTGTTCAGACAAAGTTCATGATCATCACTCATTAACTCCTCAGAGTTGCATAATAAGACACCAAATAAGAAAGAACTTTATGCCAGGCATGATGTGCACACCTATAATCCCAGCTCTTTGGGAGGCTGAGACAGGAGAATTGTGAGTTCAAAGCCAGCCTCAGCAACGACAAGGTGCTAAGCAACTGAGTGAGACCCTGTCTCTACATAAAACACAAAATAGAGCTGGGGATGTGGCTTAGTGGTTAAGTATACCTGAGTTCAATCCCCAGTACCCCCCCCCAAAAAAAAAAGAACTTTACAATGAAAACTACAGAACACTAAAGAAAGAAATTGGAAAAGACCTTAGAAGATGGAAATATCTCCCATGCTCTTGGATAGGCAGAATCGATATTGTTAAAATGGCTATACTATCCAAAGTGCTATATAGATCCAATATGATTCCAATTAAAATCCCAATGTTATTCCTTATAGAAATAGAAAAGGAAATCATGAAATTCATTTGGAAGAATAAGAGACCCAGCATAGCCAAAGCAATCCTTAGCAAGAAGAGTGAAGCAGGAGGCATCACAACATCAGTCCTTAAACTATACTACAAAGCTATAATAACAAAAATGGCATGGTATTGGCACCAAAATAGACATGTAGATCAATGGTATAGAATAGAAGACACAGAGACAAATCCACATAAATACAGTTATCTCATACTAGACAAAGGTGCCAAAAACATACATTGGAGAAAAGAGAGCCTCTTCAACAAATAGTGCTAGGAAAACTGGCAATCCATATGGAACAAAATGAAACTAAACCCCTATCTCTCACCATGCACAAAACTCAACTCAAAGTGAATCAAGGACTTAGGAAATAGACCAGAGACTCTGTGCCTAATTGAGGAAAAAGTAGGCCCAAATCTTCTTCATGTTGGATTAGGACATGCCTTCCTTAACAAGACTCCTAAAGCGCAAGGAATAAAAGCAAGAATCAATAAATGGGATGGATTCTAACTAAAAATGCTTCTCAGCAAAAGAAAAATCAATGAGGTAAACAGAGAGCCTATATTCTGGGAGCAAATTTTTGCTACACACACATTAGATAGAGCACTGATCTCCAGGATATATAAAGAACTCAAAAAACTTAACACCAAGAAAACAAAGAACTCAATCAACAAATAGGCTAAGGGATTGAATAGAGACTTCTCAGAATAAAATATAAAATTTATCAACAAATATATGAAAAAATGTTCAACATCTCTAGCCATTAGAGAAATGCAAATCAAAACTACTCTAAGGTTTCATCTCATGCCAGTCAGGATGGCAGGTCTCAAGAACACACACAACAAGTGTTGACAAGGATATAGAGGAAAAGGCACACTCATACATTGCTGATGGGACTGCAAATTGGTGCAACCAATCTGGAAAGCAGTATGGAGATTTCTTAGAAAACTTGGAATGGAACCACCATTTGACCCAGCTAGCCCACTCTTTGGTCTATACCCAAAGAACCTAAAAACAGAATACTATAGTAACACAGCCACATCAATGTTCATAGCAGCTCAATTCACAATAGGTAATCTGTGGAACCAACCTAGATGCCCTTCAATAGATAAATGGGTAAAGAAATTGTGGTATATATACACAACGGTATATTACTGAATGCTAAAAGAGAATAAAACCATGAGATTTGCAGGTAAATAAATGGAGGTTGGAGAATATCATGCTAAGTGAAGTAAGCCTATCCTAAAAAAACAAATGCTGAATGTTCTCTCTGATAAGTGGATGTCGATCCATAATGGGGGAAGGGGCATGAAAAGAATTGAGAAACTTTGGTCAAAGGAGAGGGAATGGAGGGGATGGGACATGGAGGCAGGAAAGATGGTGGAATGAAATGGATACCAATGCCCTAGGTACATGTATGAGTGCACATATGGTGTAATTCTATATTGAGTACAGCCAGAGAAATGAAAATTTGTGCTCCATTTGTGTACAATGAATCAAAATGCATTCTATTGTCATGTATACTTAATTAAAATAAATAAATTTAAAAAAATAAAAATAAAAATGGTTAAAAAAAGTCAAAAAATCTGGAAGAATACTTATAAATATTTTAAAAAGACACCAAATAAAACTATAGTTCTGATTGGCATTGCTGTTTTTTCCGTTTCCAACAATCATCACCCTATCAAACCAGCCGTCTTGCTACTGACTTCAGTTGATCACAAATGGTCCAGTTATTTTTTTCCAAGGGACTTGGTCACACCTACAGGAACAGTATTTTAATCCAGGATAGGAGAAGTCTTAGAGGCAGTTCTTTTATAGCTCCAGGATTTCAGAGGATAGCTGCAAACCATAACTAAGACAAAAAGTTAAATGTTGTATACAAAGAGCAAAATAAAAGAAGCCACTCTAATAAGATGAAGGCAAGAAGTTTTTAGAGAGAATAGGAAAAGATCTAGAATCAATAGCAAGGGGAGGAATCTAACATATCATCTATAAAATATAAGACGCAGTGGGGGATCTTTCTTGCTGAATGCTGACCTTGTACATGGAGGGAGCACTCCATGAACATAATCAGGCAGAAAACAGATGGTCCAGTACAAACCCTCCTTTTCCCTTGAGCTGTCCAAACCACTCTCGATAGTGGTTTTTATATTTTATACGAAGCATAACATTTAGTTAAGTAGACTTTTAGGTGAGTCCATCAGAATATTTTAAGTCATTGATTTTTCTGCAATTGCATAGCATAAATAAAACGTATTTAGAGACAGGCGTGAACATAAACTATGTGGTGTTTAATCAGACAATGGACACCTATGGATCACTATTACAGTTCCTTTCATAAGCCCTATGGACACCTCTTTCAACTGCCCAAGAATCTGCCACATGTTGAAGAGTATCTAGAGGGAAATAAAGATTTTAAGAATGAAAATCATGTCCTGGGGAAAATTACTTTAAGAAAAAATATGGTAGTGAGAGACAATGGTGTTTGCATTCACCTTACCAGCAGGTACATAAATAGTATCAAATATGCACAGCTCAGCAGAAAACCTTAAAGAAACACCCACGTCTGCCTCTGGTGGACCTGGGCCATTGTGCTAGAGATACATGCTGTGAGTTGGCAAGCAGGAGACACCTGCTTTCTACCACATTTTCTCTGTTACCCACGAGCACTTTTCTCTTCCATTATAATTATAACATAAGTGCTTTGTGGCTCCTAGTTACAAAGATTATCTGTGACGAGTGTATGCAGCACCATGAGGCAGGTGCACTGTCTTTGTTTGCTGTGATTTCATTTGTTCGAGGGACAAAATAGATATGATTAAATTCCTGCTTCAAACCTATACAAGCTGTATCCTCAGAGAGCCAATTCTGGAGAGTCTGTCCTAAGTCTCAGCACAAATAAATAAAAACATAACCTATTTTCATGCTATTTATTACTTACTAATATGATCACAAGTGAAATAAAATGCCTCAGCATTTCTCACATTCAGATATTTTAAAGTTGCCATTTATTCAATTATGAGATTGAGACCCAAGCAGGATCAGTCTCTGCTAGTCTTTCCTCAGAAGGGGTTTGTTTTCTCCCTCTCTTCTTTGATAATAACCTATGATTCTATTTCATAATGGGATTGAAGGGAAACAACTCTATAAGCTGAGAGCAAATAATTGTATTATTCTTTAAATGAGCCCATCAAATTGACAAGGAAGGGACATTATAAATCTTTTTTACTAGGATATATATTGAGTTTTTATGGGCCTACGTTTGTGAAATGTTACACCATATTACCATTTTCAGGATCCCACCGAGGGCTACCACAGTAATAGTAATCATAATAATTATAGACGCAGATAGCAACGATCTTCTAATCAGTCAGCTGTCTCTAAGCAACCAGGTTTCACAAGGCTAACAATTGCAACCTCGTATATTCATGCAAAAGTAAAGCTCTCAGAATTTAGTCATTACAGAACTAATGCCATAAGCCCTTTGACCTCTAATGGATTTGTTATTTATCTCCAAAGTCCGGAGTTTAAAGTAGCCCTTTCAGTTCATTATGGTGACCATTTGTTTCCTTTGTGCCAAATTTTGATGGTCATTCAAATGGAATTTTTTACTGAAATCATATGTGGGACATATTAAATTCAATACAAATTATTCTTACCAACCTTAAATTTTCTGCTGGGAGCTAAAATGTACATTGCCATATGCCTTAGCATGGACATCATATGACACAAATTGTGCCTGATTATGTCAAGTAATGAGACCCCTTCTTTAAGCCATGGCTCTATATAACTCCTTCATCAGTTTTCACTGAATTAACAGGACAGTTAACTAAAAAAAAGATGCTAGTTTAGACAAACTCTTCGAGAAAGTTAGCATATCACTGACCAAGTACCTTTTGTTTTTGAAAATCAGGTATCAGCATAATTAACCCTAAAAACTACAAGAATATTTTTTAATATGAGCTGGGCTTATATTTGTATAATGCTTCATTTCTTTTTCTAAATTTTTACATGCAGAATATCATTTGATTGGTAATCAATTCTTATATTAAGCAGGACAAGATCTTTACTCTGAGTTTTGAGGTTAAAAAAATCTAGATATTAAAATGTCATATAGCAGTCTGGGATTGTGGCTCAGTGGCAGTGCATTTGCCTCGTGTGCGTGAGGTACTGGGTTCGAGTCTCAGCACCACATATAAATAAATAAAATAGAGGCACACTGACAACTAAAAAAATATTAAAACAAATAAAATGTCATATAGCATATCCATGTAGCATGGCAGAGACATAACAAGCATCCACATGACCTGATTCCAGGTCCATTCCTCTTCTGGAAATGTCATATTACTTTACTTGCTATAGCCAGGGATTGGGATAGGAGGCAGAGATAGTGGAGTCTATGCTCCCTGAATTCATCAAGTGGCCTTCTTTTTTGTTTTCAATGCTCATACATAATCTCACTTGGTCCCCACAACCATGTATCCAACTGGAAGACTCGTGTTTCTGCAAGTTCTTCGCCTGTAAAAGCCCTCCTTTCAGCTACAGAAGTCTATTCCATATTGTATTCAATAGTGTCTATGAAATCTTTCTTTGTTAAGTTAATTTGGACAAGACTACAGGGACCTTGCTTCTTATTACAAGGCTCACTCACTGGGAAACTATGTCTGCCTGATTATGCAGCACTGTTCATGGTCTATTTAAGTAATAGTGACATTTGGTCTAGAGAAAAGCAATCCCCCGGACCACTTTTCTCTCTGCCAATACAACTGTAAATATACCAGGAAAGCAAAGCTGGATGTGTGCTCTCTTCTACCCTTCCTTTTTACTGTTTGAACCATCCCAAATATCAAATATATCTTCAGTGATCACTAATGCAGGCATTTCCCACAGCAGTCTACATAATTGAATCTATTAGGATTGGGTACAGTAGAAGTTCAATTTTTTTGTTAGTGGATCTACAACAGATCCCAGGTCAAACACAACTGTGACAAACATATAGTTTACCTGCAGTACTCCTCCTTTCTGAACTTTCTACTTGGATTAAATAGGCCTTCACTGGAAATCAGTGCCCTTGGGTGTCTCCTGCTCTACAATGGTAGATGGAAGACTTTCCAAGGGATTTATTCAAGTTTGCTAATTTAACTAATTCTCACCAAAGTGTTAATAATACCTCAAGTGAAATACTAAAGTTTTGATAGAGGTTTTGGAGCTTAATACCAAAATACAATTTGCAGTGAGACAATTTATGATAATCTGCTCCTTCATATGTCACATATTTTGGGACACAGCTAGATTTTCATACCTTACATAATGTCATGGAGGAATCCCTTAATACCTCTATGATAAGAATCATATTAAAACTTGCCAGCTTCAGCAATGGCAAGGTGCTAAGCAACTCAGTGAGACCCTGTCTCTACATAAAACAAAAAAATAGGGCTGGGGATGTTGCTCAGTGGTCGAGTGCCCCTGAGTTCAATCTTCAGTACCAAAAAAAAAAAAAAATAATAGTATTAAAACTTTATGTTGTGATAAAAAATGGTCCTATGACATGGGACAAAAGTATACACATTACAGTTTATTGTAGAATTTGGAAGTGATACAAAACTACTATTTTATCTCATGAAACTGTCTTTAAAGTTGTGTAACTATTTCCCTATCTGATTTTTCTGATATTGATATTCTGGGCCCCAAAACTTGGGCAAAAGTAAAGCATCTCCATTTTTTAAATTTATTCTTTATTTCTCTTTCATAGGCATGTTCAGTAGTTAAGGAAAGTTTCCTTTGAAAGTGACAATCAAATGCCTCCAACACATTGCTTAACTAAATCAAAACATACCCCATGTAAACTCCCAATAGGACTCCTGTGTCAGGTTTATTGTCCTCGGGTACATATACTACCATAATATAAAAGTAGCTTGAACTTTCTTTTCACATAAGGTTTCAGTAACTTCATCTTATATATTGAACATTGTCTTCAATTTCATTCCATTGTGTCTTCTCCAGGGCAGTGAATTCAACAATTAATCATTTATTTGGTAACCATTTCAGATACTATTTTGTGTTACATCCTTAGGTATAAAATATGTACAAATTATATACATGAACTTCAAATAGTTTATAACACTTGGTGTTCACACCAAGCATTCACAATAAAATGTGACACGTAAATTATGCATTCCATTGTCTTACATCATAGACAAGACAGGCTAGGTACAGAAGATAATCTATTATTTCACCATAAAGAGAAAACAAATGAGAAAAACAGGCAGAGCGAATACAGTTTAGGAAAAGCATGGATATGTGGGAAAGCACTAAAAATGCAATGGCCCTTAAATCTGGAATCCATAAAAATCACCAGAGAGTTTTTAAATTTTTTATTTCTGGGCTCTACTCAAAAATTAGTGAATAAGGACCTTATAAATATGGGGTCCAGAAATTCATATTTAAAAAAATATACTGCTAGCCTGGTCAGCTCTGAGAAACTAATGATATTGTTTATTGAATGCATTCATTCTTTTGAAAATTATTTATTGATCAAATATCTATTAGATATGGTTTTAGATGCTTGGATAAAGTAGACAAAGACTCCATTATAGTGTAGATTCTATTCTAGTGGTGAAAGACAGATAGTACTCTGAGTGTAGTATATGGATTACCCAGATTTTTCTGACTAAAACCCTATCAAGTTTCCATTTTCCTATGAGAAAAGCTAAAGTTCAAAGAGTTTAAGTAATTAATCTAAGGTTACATAACTAGTAGGAAGGGGGACCTGGAATTCTCAAATGTGATCTAACTCCACAGCTCTCATGCATGGCTGGCAACATAATTTGCAGGGTGCAGTGTAAAATGAAAATCAGGGCCATTTGTTCAAAAAGCAACAAAAAGTGCTCCTATAGTTACTAAAATATAGTGTTTTCCCTTCTTCTGTGGTGTCTCTCAACTTCCAGTGTTTTTGTTATTAAATTTTAAATGATTAACACAAGTGTACCCACTCATCTTTATATTATATAATACCTGTTCAAAATGCAAATGCAAGAGCTTTTAGCTAATAGGCAGCATAAGTGAAATTGCACCATTTGTATTTAATAGCTTGTACATGCATATGTATTTCATTCTTAGAAGAACAGAGCAAATGCTGCATGAAACCTACCCAATTGTTTCTATTTTTCTTTTTGATAGAAATATATATTGGACCAGCACTCTCTACCTTTAGCTGAAAGAAGAGTAAGATCTAAAAGATTTATAAACTATGAATTACTTTTTTCCTTTGCTTCTGTACCATTTACAGGGTGAGTGGTCAGCTAATACAGGGCAAGGCATATGAGATGAGGGCAAGGAAAGGAGATGATAGGTTTCTTTGTGTTAAAATCATTACCCTTTGTCTGTTTTTGAAGACAGTTCTGGTTCAGTTGGAAAGTTTGGTCTTGGCTATTGGCACCCACATGTATACAGTTGTAGACATGAGTAGAATGTCTAATGCTATAATCCATCAAAATGTATATGCAGACTTGTATATCATGTGTATCTTCTGGCCTCACATGCATGCTCCAATGTCCTATAGAATTTCAATAAAAATAAAATCATGTATAATTTTTAATTTTTATTTTTAATTATTATTTTATTGTATTGTGTTGTACCCAGGGCCCTGTGTATGCTAGGCAAGCACTCTACCACTGAGCTATACCCTAGCCCCTTGTTGTTTATGTTTGTCTTTGGAGGATAGTAAATTTTTAATCCAGGGTATTTAACCCCTGAGCCACATTCCCAGTCCTTTATTTGTATTTTTAGACAGGGCCTCACCAGGTAGCTTAGGACCTTCTTTAGTTGCTGAGGCTGGCTTTGAACTTGTGATCTTCAAGCTGCCTGGATACAGGCATGGGCCACCATGCCCAGCTAATTGTTTATCTCTTAATTGATACATAAAGACAAAAACTGTCTATATTAATGGGGTACCATATAATGTATACATTGCATAATATTTAAATCAAGTTAAACATGTTTATCTCCCCAAACCTTTCTTATTTCCTTGTGGTGGAAATTTCCAATATCCTTTCCTCCAGCTTTATTAAATGTGTAGTATGTGATTGTTATCTTTACTCACCATATTGTTCAATAACACCCCAGAGCATTGTACTTATCTAATACTCACTCTGAGTTTATTTCAATTTCATACATTGTTCATCTATCAGAATTCAGTGCTCATGTATAATGAAACCTACACAGGAAAAGGTTGAAAAGGAAAGAAGACTTGCATATCATGTGTATCTTCTGGGCTCACATGCATGCTCCAATGTCCTACAGAATTTCAATAAAGATAAAACCATTTAGAATTTCAAGATGGCTACAGGAGGGCTTGGATAAACATGGGGTTCTCTGAGCTTTACTATAGAACTGTACAGGATAACATAAGCAATGTTAGCCCTACCCTTAAGCTTAAACACTACTCTAGGCTGTATCCAAAATTGAGTGGTTTCTGTTTGACCCTCCATCCTTGTCATTCCTGTCTGTGTTCCTGTGTGTAAATACCCCTTTTGCAGTATAATAACTGAATGATCCATTCTAGATCTGGTGTCCTCAGAACAGAAAACATTATTTCCTCACTAAGACACTCACACTAAATGCATCCCAAGTTTTCTAATTTGGAAAGTTGAAGTGTTTCACCTCTATCTGCCTTTCAGAATTTATCATCTCTACTCATCAGAATACTTCTAGATACTATTAGGGAGATTCTCCTTCAGAGTATTTTACATACTGCTTCCCTTAATCTTCACAAAAATACTGTAAGTACATATTACTTGTTCTTGGCGCAAAATAATGGTCCTCTAAAGATATTCACATCCTAATTGCTGCAATCTGTGAATATGTCACCTTACATGGCAAGAGTAAATTAAAGTTGAAAACGGAAGTAAGCTTGCTAATCAGCTGATCTTAAAATACAGGATTGTTCTGGATTATCTCAGTGGGCCAAGATAGACACAAAAGTGGAAAAAGAGGACTGAGGAGGAGGTTGGAGTGATTCATTGTGAGACACTCTTAACCCATCAGAGTTGCTTTTGAAGATAGGAGGGAGCCATAAGCCAAGAGATGTGAGTGGCCTCTGGAAGCCAGAAATGTAAGACATCACCTCTCTCCTACAGCTGCCAGGAAGGATGAGGGAAGCAATTCTTGCCAGCACCTTTATTTTAACCCAGGAAGGTCTGCACAACACTTCTGCCACCTGAAAAATGCCATATATTTGTGGTTCTTATTCTATTTCTGTTGGTTCTTATTTTATTTCTACATGTGCTCTAATGATATAGCACATTATCATAAATATCATAAATATTTGCTCATAAATATCAGTTTAGTAAATATTTTCAAAGATATAATCACTTTCAGCAAATGGTATTCTTTTCTGTGAAAAGTGTGTTCATGTAACAAGTAATCTCATTATTTGACACACATCTTTACTTCCACTAAGGAAAAGTAACTAGAGAAAATGAACCAAATTATATCTTGTAAAATGTGAAGAACCTAACAGTAACCTCAGACAGGCAGTTTTCTTGGGATTTTGCATTCCCCATCTGTCATGTTTCTGCAAATTATGCCCCAAGAAGATGTTACATGGATCATTCTAAAACATGAAAAATATATGTCAAAGCTACTGTCAGGAGATTACATAAGTTTTGAAGACATTTATTTACCAAAGTACTATATGGTATTGCCTTTCTAATGCATTATTGAATTTTTTTAAGACTAGAAATAAAGGATCTAAGTAAGACTATTAATGTTTGCAAAGGAAAACATCAACTTAGAGCTAATTTTGTTGTGGATCAAGTAATTACATAAAATTGTTAATTATTTAAGAAGCTCATTATACCTGCCAACATGGTAGCCCAATTCCCAGGTTAAATAAAAGGCATCTCTTCCTAAATTTGGCTCCCATGCTTCAGGTTTAGACTTTCAGTCTTCCAGTATCCTATTCAATACACAGGATGTTTTATGACCCTGTTCCTTCATTGCATGCTCTCTAACTCTTCTCAGCACTACTCTCACCTCTGCCAGGCCTGGAAGGGAAAAGGCAGTTTTCACTACAAAGAAGCTACCAATCCAATATTCTCTGCATAATTTATATGTGCAGCAGGGGGAAATTACCAGCATAATTCCACTGTGTCATTTACACAGTTATACTCAATTGTTCTTCCCTAAAGCCAGCACCATTTTCATTTTCAAGCAGCAGTTTCTCTGCCTCTGTCTTTCCTTCCCTCCTTATTATAGGGCTATGTCCCTGTATCTGGGAGGTCAATGGGAAAGCTTTTCTGATCTACTCTCTGATCTTCAGTCTCCTAGTTTCATTGTAACATCACAGGCTAGCATCAAACACGAAAGAAAACACACTGCACATCTTCATTTTTTATGAAGAATCACAAAATATGCAAGCTCTAAATTATCTTCTGAAAGATAGTTTTAGGTTTACACATCATCTATGGCTTTGACTTTAGACATTTATATAAAATTCGTGTGACTAATTACCAAGTCATGATTAAATATAAATGATATCTAGTCTACCTAGAACTTATTACATTTCCCCTGCCTGTTAAAATCCTCTCAGTATTATTTCCTGTGATAGTCCAGGTACTTCCAACCATTATCCTCTCTCCTCCTTCTGCCTTCCCTCCATCCCTCTATAGGGTTTCTTCCCCTACCTGCAGCACAAGCATATGTATATTTAGGTAATTATTCTCTTGAGGAGGCCAAACTCTGGTTCACATATATGAAATCATATTATTTCTTTTTATAGTTCAACTGAGCTTTCCTTTATCAAATTCCTCTTTTCCTTTATATAGTGTGACTATTAATTATATTTTTGCAAAATGTCATACATTTTCTGTTACTATCATTACTACCTAGCATAGGCTCATTTTGATATTTAACCCAACTGTGTTCATTTATTTAATAAACATCTACTTCCAACAACAGTCAAGCTCACTTCCTTATCCCACAGCACAGACTAATGCACTGAGGCCCACTTCCCAATGAAGAGGAAATGATGGGTATGGTTTGGCTCTAAGGAAAATTCTCCCACTTTCCTCTTCTAGTCAGTAATTTCTCCAGGGTTGGAGGTTAGATATCAGGGTACATGTAACAGAGGTGTGTTTACCAGGCCATACAAACTGGATGAAGGGAGATGACTGCCCTCTGTTTGGGGCAAGTTCATTCTCATATATGTGGTTTCTGCTGATTTGGAGGTCTCTTGATTCATGGAGATTGTTGCCTGAGCAGTCATACAGTGCTCTGTGCTTAGAAGGCTCTGTCTATTTGATTAAACATTCTGATGTTGCCATTTTGAAATTCTTTTTTTTTTTTCTTTTTGGTACCAGGGATTGAACTCTGGGGTAAAAGACCACTGAGCCACATCCTCAGCCATATTCTGTGTTTTATTTTAGAGACAGAGTCTCAGTGAGTTGTATAGCCCCTCACTTTTGCTGAGGCTGGCTTTGAATTCTCGATTCTCCTGTCTCAGCCTCCCAAAGTGCTGGGATTACAGGCGTGCACTACTGCGCTTGGCTGCCATTTTCAAATTCTTAAATTCTGAACGAAGGGCCTCACAATTTTCATTTTTCACTAAACCCCACGAATTAGGTAGTGGTTTTGACTTTTTCTTTCCTCCGAATGCTTTCTCAACTCCATTGGACCACATGCTTTATTAAGGACCTCTGTGAGAAGGGATATCATTTCCTTTTGACTATTGCCACCATAACACCCTGTCAACCACTGTAGATTTGCCTTTCTATCACTTGGCCCAAGTAGCTACAAAGTTACTGCCCTTCGTAAGTACTTACTCTCACTTACATCTTCTAAGTTGATTAGATCACTTTTTATAACTTCTAAGGATCACTAAGAATTGGAATATATGGAGTTTCTCCATCCTCTTTCCAGATAGAATACAATACAGTTTCTGTATTATTATAAGAAATAAAAAACTAAACTAACATAGTTAAGTATTTAGGAATTGAAAGATTGTATTATGGAAATTTTATCAAATTATTACAATTTCTTGATGATTTTTATGACAAATATTATAACAATTCTTTATCAGCTATACTTGTTTGTTTATCCAATGAAAATATAATGTCTCCTTTCACTTAAAAGGGAAGAATTGGAATTCTACTACTCACTTGGAAATAGATGCTACCTATTAGACTATTAGACTCATTCACCTTTTTTAAATTCTTCACTAATATTTCAAATTGTCCCTATGGCACCCCAGAGGAATTTGGTAACCAAAATCAATGCAACTTATTAAGATACAGAATAGGTAAAATGTATGATTTTCTTTCATAAATTTGAAGATGATTATGAAAAAGGTGAAAGGAGAGAATGATATTAATTTGGAAAAGAATGTACTTGAATAATATACTGCTAAATTAAATCACCTCCTGATATAAAATAAAATAAGGTCTGTAAAGGTTGATATACTTCTAGAGATTCCATCAATTATTTCATTCTTCCAATATAAAATTAATATTTATTGTGCTCCAAACATATCAGGAGATGGAAATTCGGAGATTAATAGGACATTTCCTGCACTCACAGAATTTTAGTCTAATGAGAGATGTTGATTATTTAACCCAAATGTTCTATTTTGCCATGAAGTTCAAGAGGAACATATGGTACACAATTTCTGGCTATCTGAAACAGTTGGTGATTTTTTTAAAAAAATGGAAATTCAGAATGGAAACATGAGATGATCAGAGCAATAAAAGCATAGCAACAAAAGAAACTTTTACTTATTATTTTCACTTCAAAAATGAGGGACCAAGCCAGGTACGGTGGCGCAAGCCTGTAATCCCAGCACTTAGGGAGGCTGAGATAGGAGAATCGCAAGTTCAAAGCCAGCGTCAGCATCAGTGAGCAACTCAGTGAGACCCTGTCTCTACATAAAACACAAAATAGGGCTGGAGTTGTGGCTTAGTGGTTGAGTGCCCCTGAGTTCAATCTCCAGTACCAAAAAACAAAAAAAATAAATAAATAAATAAAAATAAGGGACCAAAAATTGTAAGTTATTTTCCCAATGTCTTTCAGTAAAAAGGCTCCTATTGTTTTTACCTGCCTAGCATTCAATCCTTCCCTTTCAATATTTACACCATATATTTGCTTGAGGCATTTGCCTTCCCCCAATGCAATTTTTTTTGTAGGTTACTGAGGATTGGACTCAGAGGTACTCAACCACTGAGCTACATCTCCAGCCCTATTTTTGTGTTTTATTTAGAGACAGGGTCACAATGCAATACTTTCAGCACTTCCAGTCAATGAAAACTGCTCTTCTCAAATAAGCCCAAGTATATGCCCACAGCCAAGATAACCAACCTACTCCTAAAGTTAGTTACAGTTGGAGGTAACTCCTCTCATGTTTTACTAAGGAAACTATTATTCTTGATACCCACATATTATTGACTAAAAATGACCATAAATTATTTGCAACCCTTCTCAAATAAGAAGTAACTGTCTCCTTAAACTTTGAATCTGGAGGCTGGCCTTGAGACTTGTTTTAACCAACAGAATATGGCTGAGGTACTAATATACAACTTGACAAGGCTTTGCAGCTTCAACTCTCATTATTTTGGAATGTTCTTTTCATGTGAGAAAACCTAGGCTCTTCTCCTAGAGAATACCTAGAGAAACTATATAGAGAGAAAGGTCCATCTCAGCCACTAATATCTCAAACAACTGGTGGCATGGGATTGAGGCCATCTTTCACTAGCCTCCCCACTAGTCAAATACAGGCATTTAAGTGATCTTAAAACACACACACACACACACACACAAACACATCAGAGTTTCTAATAAACAGCTAACCTATCCAATTCCAAGTTCCCAATTCTTACTTCAAACTAAATAAAAGAATAATCTTATCAATATACAAAATAATTGAGTCTTATAGTCCATTGGTATGATTTTTAGCATGTAAGTAGCAAGGAATTTAAGTAATTTGAGCCCAACACAAATTACTAATTCACAAAATCATGAGCAAATAAAATGATTGTTGGCTTAAGCCACTAAGTTTTGGTTTAGTTCCTCACATTTCTAAAATGTTCTTCAGTTACTCTTCAATGACTCTTATCAGCTCTACTTCTGACTGCAAATAATTTATGTTGAGTTATTCCAGTCAAATTTTGTTTCCTAATATAAAATAACACTGAGGTAAACCTAAATTAGAAGTCATTCCCTCATAGACTTCCTTGCTGAAAATCTAGAATTCTTTTCACATATTTTCTGTTGATTTCAAAAAAAAGAATCACAAGTTTTGTAGAAATCAAGCACATATCAACTGAAAGTGCTTTGGGAATGAAAGAAGTCTGTCATAACTGAGAGAGGAGCAAATTTGAAAAGCTCAGTGATGTACTATGTTAGCCTTCTGTGAACATGGCACCCACAGGACTCCTTTATTTCCCCCAGAGCTGACACTCCATGATGTTTCTGGAAGTCTCATACAGAACAAACATACATGAAAATTTGATGACTAGAAGGCTGGAGAAATTAGAAATAATATACATTCATGCCTGCGATGAAATTGTCCATATATTCAGGAAAATTAAGTTTGTGCTATATATGATCTTGGTACCTTAAAGTTAGAGGCCAATAGATTATACACTCCTAAAGGAAGAGCATAGTTTAATCAGCATTAATCTTCTCTATAGGATGAGTTTCATGACCACAAAAACACATCCTACTCCTGGATTATTTTATCTCCTGTGCCCAGCACATGGTGAACATACAAAACATGTACTTAACAAGTAAATTGTTGAACTCATTCATTAATTGATCCCAAATAGCAGGTACCCAGCTGGACACAGGACAGAGAAGCACCATGTTTGATTTAGGTTTGTAACAAAGAAAAGAAATAAGGAAAAAGAATAAAGGAACAAGACAGTAAGGAGAGGGAAAACGGCATGTAGGATGTATGGTTGCTCCTACAGAGAGGAAGAGGAACTTATAGTAACTATACTGTGCATTATACATATTTGACGGGTTGGAACGCATCATTTTCTGAAGTTATTCCTATTGTTTGTGCAAATGGCTTTCATAAATATGATGAAACATACTACAAATAGAAATCTCTGGAAAAATCACCAAGAATTGACCATCCAAATTTCTGATTATACATGCAAAATATTTGTACTTACTGTTTTTCAGGTGAAAAATTACCACTAAGTTTATATTAGAGTTTTCCCAATTTCTTGCTATAACTGTTGATGGACTAAAATAGTTGGAAAAACATCTTATGCATTTACATGTCACCTGCAAGTGAAAAGAAGGTGTTAGATCAGATGATTTAAATGATCAAAGCCATAGTGTTTTAAGATAAAGTGACTTACCTAAGAATATTAAGGGGCCTTAAGAACAACCCATGACAATAACAAGATGATGACCAATGTTTCTCTCCTATTTTGCAAGATTTAAACTCCTCATTCTTTGAAATGACTTGTTAAACACAAAGCATGAAGTTCATAATGCAAATACTGATTGTACATATTTGTATATATTTCATTCTTTATATGTATTTTGTCCCTTAAATTTCACAAACTATATTATACTTATTTACTTAGTGTAATGCTGCAATATCTATGTAGCCATTTAACTAAAGGCATAGGTTCTATGTAAGATGCTTATGAGTTCCAATTTCTGCATATGCTGTGACTTTATTTTTCTAAGGCATCCTCTTTTTCTGCTATACTTGCACTTTATATCTAGTCTTTTAGCTCTGGAAAGGCCCTCTACAAAGTACAATTTAGGGGCTGGGATCGTGGCTCAGCGGTAGAGCGCTTGCCTTGCATGCGTGAGGCACTGGGTTCGATCCTCAACACCACATAAAAATAAAGATATTTGTGACCATCTACAACTAAAACAAATACTTAAAAAAAAAAAAGTACAATTTAACACACAATTGATATGCCCCAAATGGAATCTCCTTAGATCTGGCACCATCAATAACTGCAATATCATTTTATTTTTTTAATCAATTTCTGTTGGAATGTCACACTTATTCTCTCTTCATATAATTGATTCCCTAGTAGTTAATTTGAAGCATCTTAGATTCAAAGTAAGAAAAGAATCTACAATTTTTACTTAAATCTAGAAGACAATTTGAATCTAGAAAAAAAAAACCTGTCAAAATACTTTTTAAAACTGTCTTTTTTATATTCTCAAATTTGTTGCAAAATTAGAAGCTGATACTTTGTAATATACTGGAATATTCCCAAAATTTCAAATACACCATGATCTTGAGTATAACAGGAGTTTACAATGAAATGAATGAGGCCATACAATTTCCAACAAGAAAGGACTAAGCAGAGAAGAATATATAGCTAAAATATTAAGTATTTCTAAAACTATTTTTAACTCTAGGCCTAAAACATTTATATTTTTAACTTTTAAAGATAAAAATATTCAAGAATTGTAGATAATAGAAAATAGATACCTTTGAACACACCCATGAACTTCATCAACCTTAGGGTTTTGTCAAATTTGCTTCAGATTTTTAAATCATAAAATATTGCATATGTCTTCTAAGCCACTAGATAACCCTCCCTGACCTCATGCTATTTCCTCCCTGCCAGGAGCATCCATTCTCCAAAAATCTATGCAAACTATTCTCTTGCTTTTATTTCACTCCTGTTGTTTAAAAAGTCATGCAAAAACTATTTCCAGTGCTGACAAAATGTTTCCCTAAGCAATAAAAAAGACATTTGGCTATAAGTGAAAGTACAGTATTTTTATGTTTCTGATATTACAGTATTGGACATGTAATTTCTACCATCCTATTTTGACTTAGAATTGTTGTGTGCCTGAGATCGATATGTGCCAATAACTACCCTTCTAGTTCATTTATCTGAATGGCTGTATGCTATTCTGTGAAGAGATAACTTTTTATATATTCTCTCTTGATAAGCAAGTCATTTTCAAAGTTTTGTTCTAAACAACGCTATGATGAATATCTTTTTACAATCCTTCTTCCACATATGTGCTAAAGATATATATATATATATATGTACTTTCAATAAGAATCTATGGGATGAGAATTATATACGCCCTGAAATCCAATAGACACTGATAATTTGCTCCTCAAAGTAGATAGAAGTAACAATTTGCATTACAGAGGAAGCATCTGAACATTCCTTAGTAAAATTTGCTAGTTGGGAGCATTTGCCTGGTGATTGTGAAGTGCTTTTTATTATTTTACCTTGTATTTTCCCCATTACTAGAAAGAGTGAGTATAAATGATATATAAAGTATCTTATTGCTTCTTTATTTTTCTTCTACTGAGATTTCTTTATGACCATTTTGCCATATTCTTTAGCTGTGTTAGTATTTTTTTCTGCTTTCCTTATTGATTTTATAAGTTTACATAAGTATTGACTTTCAATATTGTTCAAATATGATAGTATGTGTGGAAAACATCTAATTTGATTTTATTAATTATCTATTTAATTCTGTTTATGGTTTCTCTATTAGATAGAAAGTTTAATATTAGCTTAACCAATCTATAAAACTATTTTTTCCTTCCCTTCATAGTTTTTTTTAATTATCTTTCCATACTTGGAGCTTACTAACAAATTTCTGTTACTTTCTTCTTAAATACTTTAACATTTTGATTTTAATATGTGGATTGTTAATGCACTTGGATTTTTGTGAAGGATGCTGACCCACTATAATCTGCTATTAAGTATTCCATTATTTCTAGCAACATTTGTGTTACACATACATGTCAAGTTTCCATAGACATGATATGTTTTTCATCATTTTTTAATTTCTCTAATACAATTTTCCCCAGTCTGTGTGTTTCTGTGAATTGTTGTGCCAAAACAACATTGTTTCGGTTATTTTTTACCCCTCTGCTGAATTCAGGCCTTGCAAATGTGAAGCACCTGATCTACCATTGAAGTAAGCTTAGCCTTAGACTTATTAATGAGTTGTAATATGTTAGAATAAATTTCCCGGCTTTATTCTTTTACATTTTTTTCTTTTAGTAGCTGTTACTTTGTTCTTACACAGGAAATACTTAGAATCAGATTTTGAAATTTGCAAAATGACTAGTTACAATCTTGATTGATAACTAATAAGGTAACTTTGGAAATTTGATATCTTTACAATATTGTCTTCTTATCCATTAGCAATATTTATCACGTATCTTACTCAAATTTTCTTTAGTATCTTAGAAAGGAGCTTATAATTTTTATAAGGAGATAACCTATGCATTGCTAGATTTATTCCTGAGAATAATCTAGAGTTATTATCACTCTGATGCTTTGGTTGAACTATCATATATGCACTAAGTATTTTATTAGTTATTTTGTGTCATCAATAGATAATCATATCCTTTGCACATAAAGAAAATTTTATATATCTCCACTAATGGTTCATATATATTTTGCCAGATAAGATCTCCAGAACGATCTGCAATCACCCTGTATTTTTCCTGAATTAACGCTTCTGACATTACTCTGAGTTTGATGTGTGCATGGTATTTCTAAAAATAGTTACTCTATCAGAGTATAGAAGATTCCTTTTGTCCTAGTTTACTAAACCTTTTTAACATATTTTAAAGTTCCGATGTAAATATGTATAGATCTATATTATGTTGCCATCCTGCCATTTAATTTTACATTACGTGCATCATGATATCAGCTCAATCCTGATGTTATCTGCGAAGATAGCAGTCTCAGAAATTATAATTGTTACTCAGTATGTGAGAAATCAAGTCCTAATTACTCATTACCTATAATCATGATAAGAATCTTACTAACTGATGTAAGGAATGTGCTTAGTGATCTATAGGTGTAAACAACTATGATCCTTAGCATTATTAATGCAGTTTTGTTACTTCCAGTATTTTTAGCACAATTTTGTGATCTATTTTGCTTCCAGGATTGTTGTTTTGCTTTTGCTTATGTAGAAGATTAGTGAAACAATAAGCAAAACGTATTACAAATTAGAATTCATGCTTAATTTAGAAATTTTTGAAGCAATAATGACTTAAAATTTAATCCACTAAGTCAAAGTTTTATGCATCTCATTCACCAAAAGAAGTTAGAAATAGCAAGTTCCATCATCTAATAACTATAATTTATTAGTAACTCAGAATATAATAATTGGCTTCATAAAAACTAGTGAAAACAACATACTAGTAAGCTGTCATTATGGAATTATACTTTTTGTTCTTATAAACAATATTGGCAGTATATGAGTCTCTTATCTCAGTCAAGCTAAGATGTTAATTTATATTTTATTAAGGAAAGGAGTAATTTGATTCCTTGGATTAATAAAGGGATTCAACATTTCAGGTTAATATCATTCTGCATTATTTCCTTTAGGAAACTCTCTGCAGACTGCCAAAAGGACCTCATTTGAGTAAACTGAGTATGTGAATGCTCTACAGAGCCGTTACAGAGAAAGAGGTAATTTCCCTTTGCCCTTTTCCACTACTCTTTTTATTATAGCTTTATGGAATGTTATAATATTCTTAAAGACAGAGAAAGATGCTCTGCATAGCTTGAATTACTGACCACATAAAGATTTAAAGGTTAGCCTTGAGGGACATTGTTACACTCAGGTCAATAATACCTACTAACTTTTCTCATATCTATTAGAAATAAATAAAAGTTCTCTAATACTGAACTTAACTTTAACAGAAAGTTTTTAAAAAGTCTTCTTTGAGATTAGAAGCTTTGGAAAGAGTTCCCAGGAGGATTTTATATAAGGAGACCAAGAACATATGGGAAGCCAGCAGTTCCCCAACAGTATCTCAGGCTTTAATTTAGAAAGAAGGTGCTGATGGGGCTCTTTCCTCTCAATGAAATTTTCCATGATAACTCAGATGCCAAACTGGTTCCTATCGCCTTCTAAAACAGCCTGTTTTGGAACAGGCTGTTGATAAAGTTGTTCATTTTATGGCTTTTTTGAAAGATAGGTTTAATAAAAAAGGAATACTATTGCATCTTTGATAAGCTACTCTCTCTGTTTCAAGAAGCCAGCAAATAAGCCTTGTTTTGGCTAATGGCAGTACGACTTACACTATAATTATGGAATTTGTTCTGCCCCAATATGAGATGTTAAGGCTATCCAAATAAAACATCTTAGTTCTATCCAAAAGCAGCAACATTATTCTAGATATTCTATCTGTACTCCATTTGGTCACCAGCTCTGGGCCATTTGGGGCATTAATGTCCTCACTGATAGAACATGGTTTCAGTTTCTGATCTGTCTACCTTGACTCTCCTACCCAGTCAACATCTGCTGTCCATGAACTCCATACAATTCAACAAGGAACCTTCTTGCTAGCTCTTATCTGAGCTCAAGAATTGACTCCTGTCCAAACACAACTCTCAGAAGAAAACTAAGTTCTGCAGCTGAGTGGAAGAATTCAAACTTCTTTGTTAGCCATGACTTCCAGAAGGGTCTGAAGGATGGGATTATGCATATTCAGCTTCAGCCAGGTTCAGTCCTCCAGACCAACCACTCATTGCAGAACTGACACCAACTAAAAACCAAGGCTGTGGTCAGATACAGCATGAACTCTGTGGATCTGTTCAAGGCCCATATCCCATTTGAAAATGAGAACTTGATGCTGGTACAGGTGTCTCTTTTCGTGCTGGAAAGGACAAAGAGGCTGCAGAGTGTGTGAATATCAGCACCAAGTACTCTGAAAAGCAGAATAAAGCTTTGATGGTTCCACCATAGGTGGACCAGTGCAGATGGGTACCAACACATCCCAGGCATGATGGCATTGGGCATGAGAAGGTATCACTAAGACCCCAAGAACCACATCTTACTACCCATGGACCACTCTACCATCAGCCTCTATGTAGGACAAACAAGTGTCCTATCCAGGTGGGCATGATGGCTCTGGAGACTCAGTAGAATATCAGTGACATCAAGCTAGGAACCAAGAAGTGTGACAACTCCTCCATGTCCCTGGAGATGGACTATATACAAGGTTCCCACCAAAGAAGCCATCAGTATATGGCCTATGCCATCAATATCTATATGACCTCAACTATTGCCCAGCAGCTAATGGGGCTTCATCAGGCTACATTCTGGCAGAATGAGGTCCACTGTGGAGGCTTCTGGGCATGCTGACACTCCCTGCCTTCTTATCCAACAAAGCCACCCACAAATTCTCTGATTTATTTTAAAGATGAAAACACAGAAAAACTCAGATGGGTGTCTGTCTATCCTGTCTTGCTTCCTTTGCAGAACTGAGCCAACAGGCTAAGGATAAGGTGGGGAGGAGTATGTGGAGTGTATGTGGGGAGGGGGTCCCTGCTGGAGGCACATCCAGGCAGCAAATTTCCCAGCAAGCTGTTGACTAAACTGTGTGCAGAGAGAGACCTGGGCAGGGAAGGGGAGTACCCCAAATGGTTTCTGGTTTCCTTTTCTCTTGCTCATCATTTTTTTTTTCTGGACCCACCAAAGTTTTAGGTGGTGTTAATGAAAGAAAAAAAGTGTTTAATATTTTTCAAGGGAATGAGATAGAGGGTAGAAGTGTGGATGCTTGGAAAGGAGTCCCCTGGAAGAGATCCAGGCCACAGTCCCCAAATATTTTAGACGTTGTTAGGGACAAACCCCTCAAACTGACAATCCTAATCCCTTTCAGGGGCCTAGAAACAGAGGCCCGGACACAACAGCAGAGTTCTGAGTGTTCAAGGCAAAGTCAGCTCCCTTCCCCTCCACACACTCGCTCTTCCACGTACACTATTGGTCCTCAGTAAGTTCTAAAGATCACCTGACTCTTTTACTAGGCTGACCACTTGTACTATTCTGTACCTGCCTTCCCTCTCCCTGTCTCCCAACCCCTGCAGAATATTACACACGGACACCCACCCAGGGGGTGCCAGATTATGGTATAATTTGAAATACTGAGTGTGAACCAAAAGCTATAAAAACTTCCATTTTTAAGAGAAACAAAAGTATATGATTTCTGGAGTAAATGCAGTTTGGAGATAACCTTTTTTTTTCTAAATTAAGATAATATATATACTTGTATATGATATTTTTTGGACTTTAATATCATCACATGCACTTCTACTGTAAATACATTAACTAGCTATATGTATTATATATACACTATTGTATATGTATATTAAATATTATGTGAGTTCAAAGTAGTGCTGTGTTTGCTATCCATCTTTTTCTAAATAAAGTTTACTGACCCTCATTACAGCTTACTATAGTTAATGTGCAATATTTAAGCTTTTTTTCAATACATAAATTTAGTTTCTTGTTTTATTCTTCTTTTATGTATTAGCTGAACAAAATATATAATAGACGATGTAAATTTATTTTTTGTTACAGATTTCACTTTTTTTATCTTCATTAATGTTTTTGACCTACAGTAAAAAAATTATTTTTCTGTATGATTTCCTGTTTCTATTCTTTTGCATTTTACATAAAAGTCCCTAATATCCTTAAAATTGATATTGCTCTTGGTATAAAGTAGAATTTGAGAATTAGCTCTTTCTTTTTCTTTTTCACTGAATAGCCAATTATCTGACATCTATTATAAATTCATAATACCATAATTCTCAAAAATCAAGTTCATATGTTTATATGAATTAGTCTCTGGATTGTCTGTTTAACTAGTCTATTGGTGTATCCTATGCCAAGATGAAAGTGTTTTAAGTGTCATTGTTCTACACAAATATGTTGGAACCTCATTTGGAATTACCTAGTAAATCTGTAAATGTACATATTGTACAATCTACCAATTTAATTCATAAAAATATATCCTAGGAAAATCCATGTATGTGTGTTTGTGTGTGCATAAGCACACACGCATATATGCATATGTATATAAAAGAGTGAACGTGTGTGTACGTGTATGTATTTGCATATGTACAGATATAAATGGAAACATAAGCAAAAAATGTTTCTAGAAGCATTGTTTGTTACTACAAGAAATTGGAAACAACACAAAGTCCCATAATACAAAAAAACAATCTTAAAACAGTCATATGGTATACAATATGGTAAAAGTGAATCAACTAAAATTTCTTGCATCTCATAAAGATTATATTGAGCAAAGTCACAGAAGAATGCATACAGTATACTTCCATTATGTATGTAAAGCATAAAAACATGCAAAACTAAATGATGGATTGTATAAAGACACATTCATATCCATTTAAAATGAAAAACCTAAATAATGAGTCAAAATTTCAGGTTGATGGTTATCTCTAGAGATCATAGAGGGCTATGGGTTCAGGGAAAAACACATAGGGGTTTCTAAGGGATTACTAACATTCTATCAATTAGAACCCTCACATATATTTGAAATGGACTTAAGTAAGAGAATGGACAATAAACTGATTATAGGTGGACAGAAGAAGTCACTGACTACATTTTATGTGTTCATCATTGCATTAATTTTCTAGCATTTTAATTTTTCATGCATATTATTCTGTAATATTATTACATTAGTATTACTTGAGTATGTATTATGTACCATGAAGGATGGAAAAGGTTTTGCAAATACAAACTCTAATTTTTTTTTTTTTTTTTTTGGTACTGGAGATTGAACTCAGGGGCACTCCACCACTGAGCCACATCCCCAGCCCTATTTTGTGTTTTATGTAGAGACAGGGTCTCACTGAGTTGCTTAGCGCCTCGCCTTTGCTGAGGTTGGCTTTGAACTCGCGATTCTCCTGTCTCAGCCTCCCTAAGTGCTGGGATTATAGGCTTGCACCACCGTGCCCGGCTCAAACTCTAATCTTAACATTAAACTTCTAAAACAAGTATTGCCACTTTGATAAATTTAGAATTTGATCCAATTATCACAAAAAGTGTCATAATTGTCTTCTAAACCTAAATTTACTTAGTTCTAAATAACACGTCATTCCAAATGTATAATTCTGATGAAATATAAAATACAAGTGCCTGATTTTTCATAATACTATAATCCTTGATTTGAAATACCTGTGAAACTATCTTCATGGGCCACAGGAATTTTTGTGAAGAATCTGAATTGAGATTAGAGTCCAAAACTTAGTTGTATCTGTTCTGCCTTGGTTTTGTTTTGTACCTTGTGAAGGAATTCTTAATTATTTCTATTAGCACAGGTGAAAAAATTACAAACATTCTGAAATAATTGATGTTTGGTTGTAAAATATAATCTTGATTTGTAGTCATATCAGCTTTTGTGAATACTAACTATGAACTTAAATGTAGCTGAGAAACTTTCCACATTCCCACAACCCCTTGTCCAATCATGGTGATCTAATCCATGATAGAGACACAGAATAAGATATAAAATTCATGAGGCTAAATGTGGTTTCTCTCAGACCTTTCTTGGAGAAGTCATGAAGTTTAAAGTTTTGGGTTCCAAAGGCCATCCTTACAGGAATACAATATGTGATCAAAAGAAGGAAAAGAGCATGAACCTGGTCAATCCCCTCCCTTCCAGTTAATTCCCAGTAGGTGCCAGGTGATCACCCAAGTCTTCCCCTTTGATACTTAACATCCCTCCCAACTCTGGGGGTACATATTTTTACCCAGTGAGAAAAGACTGAAGTTAAGTCATTGTCCAGTATACTTCAGACAACATGTGGTAGAGGCAGGGATCACATAAACTTAAGCTTTTAATTTTAAATTCTACCTTAACTTTAACTTTGAACTAAGTAAAACTGTGATGACAATGCTGGCCACTTGTGGCTCTTGGACACTTGAAAGAGGACTAAATGAAACTCATTTGTGCTGTAAGTATCCAATGCACACCAGAGTCCAAACAGTAGGAAAAACAAATGCAAAGTATCTCATGAATGACATTTTATATTGATTGCATGTTGAAGTGGTAATTTTTAAGATATATTAAATTGTTTATAATATGAAAATTAATTTCATAGATTTCTTCTTACTTTTAAAAATTTTAAATTGCATATTATAGCTTGTATTTCTTTGGAATAATGCTGATTAAACTATTCTGTAGGGAACTGGGAAACTTTAGTTGGGGAATACTTGTGCTCTTTCCGTGTAGCAACACCTTAAACAAAACCTTCGTTTAACTGAGCTGTGTTTTCTCAGTGAACAAATGTAAATTATAGCATGTGTCAGGTAGGGCTGACTCCAGGGCTAAAACAAAAAACTATGCAAGATACTTTCCAAAATATACAAAAGATACTTTCCAAATGCCTGGAATATACTGGGTACTTAGAAAAAGGTAATGGGAATAATTTATATGAATCTTTAAATATTACATTTTGAATTTGATTGTACTTCAAAAGCTATACTTTTTTTTTATACTTCCCATACTGTTTTCATATAAGAAAAAAGTTTGACGGTATCTTCAGCAGCCAGAGACCTGAAGAAGAAAATAAGAGTTAAGAATATTAAATATTTAAATAAGTAATTGTATACATGTGTACCCTCAACGATGAAAAATGATACAATAAAGCATCCATCACTACTTGCCATAGACAATGTCCACAGTAGTCACTATTTAACATTCTCCTATAATTCTCTTTATTTACTTAATTATATGGAAAACTATGCAAATGTTGAGCTCTTAGCTGCTACTGCTGAAATTCATAGCTCTATTTTGTATACCAATTCAGAGTCCACCTAGGCAGAAAGACACACACCCAAAAAAAGGTTTAAGAGTCAACTGGGGCCATGCAGGCCCTTGAAGGTCAAGATTTGTTGTAGATATTTAAACCTTATTCTATGAGAATGATCATATATACATTTTAATATACAGCATTAACAGTAGATGAATTATACAATTTAGGCTGTGGATTCTGATATTAATCTGCACATCCTTCTCACCAAGGAACCCATGACAATTTTAAACCAGTGTAGCTAAGAAAATCCTTTTGTCTATTCTAGGTGCTCTTTTGCAGTGCCATGTTATCCTCCTGCTGTAGAAAATTCCTACTCAGATCCTTGCAATTAACTGCAGATGCTCTGTACATTCAAGCAATAATCATTAAGGGCCAGCCCTCTTCAGTTGGTGGCTGGTACAGAAGTCTTTCCCCTAATAAACTCCACTGCAAGCTACTTACCTGATTTTCTTATTATCCATGTGCACTCTAGTGTTCTCCAAGCTGGTTTCTCTAACCTACTCATTCTACATCTGAATTCTTTCAGACGAAAACTGCATGTAATAGTCTTACTATGATGATCAGGGATATACTTTAAGCAACTTTTGGCATGGAAAGACACTTCTGGATCCCAATTTGAGCTGAAAGGGATATACCATTGCAGAAATGATAACTCTGGGGTGCTTCCTGTGCTACACAGTGAAATATCTGCCCTGAAGCTGCTCAGGAACATTAACATCTAATTGCTTTCTGCCCAATATGTAAATGTTACATTTGCAACAGCTATTTTCTAAGAACCCATGATGTGTATTTGTAGCATACGGAATCATCTATACATCCTTTATTTCTCTAGGCTTATCATGAGGAAAGTTGTTCTCTATACCTTGAACATTGATCTATATATCAAAAGTGTGAAAGAAAAGTGTTGAAGAACTAGCACACGATCTAATGTTTTGCCTAAGCTATGTTTTTTATTCTTACTAAAATTGGATATATATGTATGCATCTTTAAACAAATATATTTTAAAATGTATATTTAAACTATATATTTTAAACATACATAAGCTATGTATATATGTGTATAGATAAATAGGTGTATATGTATATGTACATACTCATGTGTGTATTTATATATACATATGTGTATGCAAATATATATGTATATAAAATATGTACATTTATATGGCTATAAGAAGGTTCAGTCCTCCAGGAAACTCCCATGGCAGCAGATCTTCCAGCTGTTTTGGCATGCTCTTTTCTCTCTCAATGGAAAGCAAGGATGATTCTCTCTGCCTTGGCATGAATTCCCAAGACTAATAACCCACTGTGCTCTGTTTCCTGCCTGTGGATACAAGGTTCCATTGCAGAGTGCCAAGGGTTTAACAATAGTTTATCTCTTAGAAGAAGCAGGTGGCCCTTGCCACTACCACTTCTATTATTGTCTGAGTTCCCCTCACTCCTCTGCCAGTTACTTGCCTGTCAGACTTGGCAGAAGTCCAGAGTGTGGCTGAATTCGTTGTTACCACCCTCATCATTCTTTCTTACTGCCCATCTTTTTTCATGTTGTTTTTCTTTGTCAGTATCAAAAAAAAAAAAAAAAACTCTTGAATTTGAGTTCAATTTTGAAAAACATATGTCTTATGCCTTTTTTTTTCCCCACTAGACTAACCCCATCTGAATGTCTGAATTTTGTCTCTCATCTGCAATTGAAATACTGGTATGAGAATCAGGCCAGCACCACCTCCACATCCTCATTTATCCACCTTCTGATATATTTTTATCTCTATGTAAAGCCAAGCAACCACACGGACCAAGCCTTACAAAATCCACAGTTTTTGTTTTTCATTTGAGTTGAGAACACAGTATGATCAGAAGGCACATTCAATTTCATTGTTTAAGGAATCGCCTTTTGGGTGATTAAAAAATCCATGCATATTCTAAAAAGAGTGATAAGAACTTGCTTCAACCAACATTGCTTGACTATCATAAAAAGTAATCAAATTGGCATTTCTTCTCTCTGCTTTAGCTCCTGGCTGTAAATGCTGCATACCTACAGTCATAAACAATAGCTTTCTTCCAGAGTTTATTATAAACAGGCAACACATGTGGACTGTAATTTGCACCAGGAAAACGCACTGTAGGAAACATAGTTCATTCTCAGTTAACCTTAAAAATATCGGTAAATACCATAAACCCAACAGAAATTGATTCACTGTTTTGTGGATAAATAGAAATTAAACAGATCATCTCCTATGAATGCATTCAATTCCATTTGTATCTGGAAAGTCTTTGAAAAATCAGAGCTGAGAAAAAGGGAAAAGATTTTGCTAAAAACTCTGAATAGTACTGCTGACCATCCTGGATCTATTTTAGGAAACAAAATTTCAACAGTTTAATATTAAATGATTATGTGTTTATTCCATTACATATGTGATTTGTGTACTTACTGTTAACCTGTTTCGTCATTAGGCTGCATGTGTTTTTAAAAGATGTTCCCATGAAAAATGCACCCTGCCATAATTGCTATGGGAAATTTTCTAGCTGGAAGTAAGTATGCAATACTTTGATCCCTATTCTTTATTAAACTACTCAATTTCAGAGGTTGTTCTTCCTCTTGTGCAGAATCCCAAAGACATCCTACTATGAAGTAGGTGTCCAAAATGTTTCCAATACATTCTAAATGCCACGAAAAGCAATTGCCACTGTAAAACTTTTCCAGTTATATACAACACAGATACAGAGAAATACACTTAAGACCCGAGTACATGACAATAACCATTTCAAGTTTAAACTATTAAATTATATGTGTAGAAGATTGAATATACTGAGAAGGGCTAGGATGAATTCATTAACATGCTATTTTTATTTATATTATAATGTTATAAATAAATTTTAAATATCCCTTCTACTTTCTGGTCCAATATCTCTTTCTCCTATAGTTCCTTAAAGAGTATGTCATGGATTTTATGGGTATATTTCCAGCCTGTATATCTAAAATTTTGTTACTTCTGTAAGTTTATAAACCATGTCTACATGGCGTAGTATGAAAGTAGATTTGAATTCCTATAAATGATATAAACAAAATAAAGCTTCTGTGACCTGCTCTTTGCCTTCAATTATTTTTAATTTTTATCTTTGTTACTTACTTTTAGAAAATTAATTCCTTTCCCTGATTCAAAGTGTTTCCTCACTTACCCGTTCTCTTTCTGGACATGTTTGTTTTCTGCTTTCTTCTCTTGCAAACAATACTGCAATCAAGTACAACCACAAGAATGGGATACTAATTAAAATATTATATTCCATGTATGTATACTATGTCAAAATATTCTGTACTGTCATGTATACCTAAAAAGAACAAATTAAAAAACACTGCAGTCAAACATACTTTTATTTGTCTTTGTGAACACCCCATGCTAGAGACTTCTAGGTTGTATATCTGGTAATAAAATCATGTGGTTATATGATATATACATTTTCTAGATATTGCAATAGATATTTGATCAAATATCAAATATCAGCTACTTCATCTTTACTAACAGTTAATATTGTTAGAAATTTAAATTTTTATTAATAGAGTGGGCCGAAAATAATATCTCATCATTGTTAGTGATGGTACTTTTGACAGTGATATTAAGTTTTTCTTTTCTTTTTATTTCTCTTCTAGATTTTTTTAATAAGCATGTATTTATTTTGAAAAATTGAGTACTTTAGTGAATATTTTCCATTTTTTATCCTTTCACTTCAACTCAATAGTATTTTTAACTTTGTGTTGATCACTCTGACTATAGTGATAAATCAATGTTTTAAAGACATAATTTTCACCATTGAAGAACTTGCAGGCAGGTCAGGCAAGCAGATATGTTAAAGAAAATAAAAACAAAACCTACATCATTGTTTGGTAACTACAAAAATAAAAGAATATGGGAGCACAGAAGTAGCAGAGAACCAGGAGCAAGTAGTTCTAAAGTATTTCCAGAGAATCCTTCCAGAGATATGAAAGATAAGGCTCATTTTAACTTTCTTTTGAGGATCTTGCCAGATTTATTTTATGATTTCATGATGCAATCTGGAAAGACTGACTCATGCCTCCATTCAACAAGTAATTCTTGAGTACTAACTATGTGCTAGTGAGAATTAAATATTTTACATAGCTTATCTTAGGTTAATCCTCATAATTGCACTATAATATTGGAACTATTAACTTTGTTTTAAAATAATGGAACTGGAAGAAAGATTTAAATAATTTAAGTAAGGTCACACATCTCTTAAGCTAGCCCCAAAGTTTTGTATGTTTTGTTCTTTTCTGACTATTGTTTTCATGTCTATGAGATTGAAAGCAATAGTTCTTCAGAGGATAACAAAAGATTTTCAAATTTCTACATTTCCTAAACACAAAATTCTAGATGATCTCATAATTACTAGGAAAATAATTTGTTTAGTTTAAACCTAATGCTACAGACATTGACATGCTTTTAAATGAAGGAAAGGTTATTATATGAATGATAATATGTATTGATCACATTCTTTATTTTTTTCCTAGAAAAAGCCAAAGCAATTGTAATTTCATAAGTGAAATCATACAGAACTGACAGTGGAATGTGGTCTATTACTGTCTACCTCCATGAAATGCAACTTATATATGATGAAATGGAAATAATGTAATACTGCATATTCGTATCCTAGAGTGGTATTTATTTGGACTTCTTTTTCACTTATAATGTTTCACATATACAGCCTTACAATTTTTGCATTGAAAAAATAAATAAATAAAGCCACTCGTTGTTATAAAAGGTCACCTCTCTAATTGGTATAATAAAGCACAGCTGGTAAGCCAAGCTCTGAAATAACACAGGACTAACACGACAGAGATAGAGTGAACAATGCATTTGGTAAGAGAGTAGTGATTTAGCATATGTCCTTTATTTCTTGTACTTGTGACTATAGTCACCAAGATATAATTTTATTTAAGTAAAGAATCTTTGAATGTTTAAATGATTTATCCTGGAACCTGTGTCCTCATGCTAAACAAACAAACAAAACACAATTTATCATGATGAATATAAAGGGAAGAGGAAAGTAATTGATTTTTGGTCTGAATTTTCTTCTCACTTAATAAATTTCCCCTTTAGCAACAACACGGCAAAATAATAAGGAAGCATACCAGATAACTTAAGCACAGCTAGCTTTGGCACTGCCAGTCACTAAAAGCTTATCTAGCATTTCCAGCACTCTTCATGAACAGTCCCTTCAGCTCTGTGTTTAGAATAATAAAAACCTTGTAGCTCCATAAATGTTAATGTTAGAGGAAAAAAACAGCAAATACAAATTGGCCACAATGTAAAATTCACCATTTTGCTTCTTAGTGTTACAAAAATTGTTATAAGGATAACAATTATTATAAGAGTTTATTCTAAAATGTAATTCAGGATCCATATCAAATACAATCCAGAATTTTCTGATCTTAACATAATTTTTAAGTGCATGATGGAATCTTAGTAATTTCATCAACCTTGACCTTGATACTAAAGTCTTTAGATAATGTCAGATATAATCTATGATGATATCATTGTTTATGTAAAAGTTTGATTTTTAAATTATTTTTAAACTTTTTCTTTACTACTCCCAACACTATACACAAAATGAGTATATATATATAAATACACTGAAAGTGTACCAAAGCTGAAAATCTCATTCAACTAGAGGTCTGAAAACAGTCCTTCAGACAAAATTTCTTTCCTTCATAGATTATTAAGTATCTTTTATGTGTGTCAATTTATGAAAAAGTACATGCTCCATGATATCACAAAGGCAATGAAGTTGATCAGAAGTGTGGTTCATTGTATTATTGGTATGAAAAGTTGCCACTAAAATATGAATTTCCAAATTATTTTCACTCTTATTAATGCTTCAGTTTTAATTATTATCTATTATTCTACCTCTAAATCAAAATTATAATTAATAATTACTTATTTACCAAATATCTGGTATCTTTATTCCAATTCATTTTTCACACCACCTAGATTTTTAACATAGAAGAATAATGACACACTCAGGACTGCCCTCACCAATCCAAGCAGGAGGGAGCATGGACTAAGGTCAGGCCCAGGACTGCCTCCATGTACCTGCATGGGACCCCAGGCCCAGCCCTGGGACCTATAGATCTCTGACCAGCACAAGAGCCCAGGCCCAGGTCAAGCCCAAGACCACCCCGACTGACCTGAGAGCCCAGGCCCAGGACAGCCTCCATGCAGAGCTGAGGACCATGCTGTTGTTCCCCATTTACCAACCCATCACACCCCTGGCCTGCCTCCATCTTAGGACACTGCAGCCATTGCCCTAGCCCTCTCCACACTTCTCCTCATGTAGTAGCCTCCACTGTGGGACAACAGATAGGGCCTAGGGGCAGCTGCCTGTCACAGCAGAGCATGACACAGCACTTTATTTCCAAATAGGTAGCCCAAAGCCATTGTAAGGCCCACCCTTTCAGCCTCATCTATGAAAGTGCTTGTATCCATCTTGAGACACCCCCATTGCTATCTTGAGTTACTTCCACTACCACTGCCACTGTCTTTAGTTGCAGTAGTGTCCATCTGGGAACAATGGCTGAAAACTAGAAACCCAACACCAAGGGCCATTACAAGATTATAGGGTAGAAATAGCAATACCTCAGATCTGCACTGAAGAAAGGAAGACACATAGAAAACATGAAAAAACAAGGGAAGAAAATGCCTCAAACAAACCAAAATACTACAATAATATAATTCATTGACAGCAGAGTTGTGAAATGTTAGAGAAGGAGTTCAGAATGTACATAATTAAAATGATCTGAAAATTAAAGAATGACATAAGAGAACAAACACAGGCAAAAATTGATCACTCCAAAACAGAGATAAGAGAGCAAATATAGGTGGAAAAAGATTACTTCAAGAAAGAGATAGATATTCTAAAAAAAAAATCAGAAATCCTTGCAATGAAGGAAATGATAAACCAAATAAAAAAGACAATAGAAACCATCACCAAAAGACTAGATCACTTGGAAGACAGAACCTCAGATAATGAAGATAAAATATACAATCTTGAAAATAAAGTTGACCACACAGTGAAGATGGTAAGAAACCATGAACAGAACATGCAAGAATTATGAGACAGCATCAAAAGATCAAAGCTAAGATTTATTGAGATAGAGGAAGACATAGAGATTCAAACCAAAGGAATGCACAATCTCTTCAATGACAGAATATCAGAAAATTCCCAAACATTAAAAAATGAGTTGGAAAATCAATATAAGAGGCTTATACCAGACAAAATGTACAAAAGAAAATGTCTAGCATACAGAATAAGGAAAGAATTTTAAAGGATGCAAGAGAGAGGAATCAGATTACATAGAGATGAAGACCAATTCGGGTCTAAGCAGATTTTTCAACCCAGACCCTCAAAGCCAGGAGACCCTGGAACAACATATACGAAACTCTGAAAGACAATGGATGCCAACCAAGAATCTTATATCTAGCAAAATTGAACTTTAGATTTGATGATGAAATAAAAACTTTTCATGATAAGCAGAAACTAAAAGAATTTATAATGAGAAATCCTGCACTACAGAACATTCTTCACAAAATATTCCATGAGGAGGAAATGCAAAACAACAATGACAATCAGCAAAGAGAGGAACTACTCTACAGGGAAGGCCAATCGAAGGAGAAGCCAAGTAAAGTTAAAAACCAAAAATGAAACAAAATGACCTGGAATACAAATCATATTTAAATAACCCTGAATGTGAGTGGCCTAAACTCATCAATGAAAAGACATAGATTGACAGATTGAATTTTAAAAACTGACTCAACAATATGCTGCCCTCAAGACTCATCAGACAAGAAAAGACATCCAAAGACTGAAAGTGAAAGGGTGGGAAAAAAATTATCACTCAAATGGACCACATAAACAAGCAGGGGTTTCCAACCTCATTTCAGATGAAGTGGACTTCAAACCAAAGTTAGTGAAAAAAAATAAAGAAGAACATTTCATACTGTATAAGGAAATCATACATGAACAAGACATAACAATTATAAATATCTATGCTCCAAACAATGGGGCATGTATTTATATCAAACAAACCCTTCTCAACTTCAAGAATCAAATAGACCAAAATACAATAATACTGGGTGACTTTAACGTACCTCTCTCACCACTGGATAGATCTTCCAAACAAAAACTAAACAAAGAAACTATAGAACTCAATACAACAATCAAAAACTTAGACTTAACAGACATATATAGAATATTTCATTCCTCAAAAAGCAAATACAGTTTTTTTTCAGCAACACATGGATCCTTCTCCAAAATAGACCATATGTTATTCCACAAAGAAAGCATTAGCAAATACTATATATATACACACACACACACACACACACACACACACACACACACTACCCTGCATTCTATCTGATTATAATGGAATAAAATTAAAAATAAAATAAAAAATAAAAGCTACTACAACACCTGGATACTAAATAATATGCTATTGAATAATGCATGGATAACAAAAGACATCAAGGAGGAGATAAAAAAAAAAAGTTCATAGAAGTAAATGAGAACTTTGATACAACATATCAAAATCTTTGGGACACTATGAAGGCAGTGCTAAAAGAAAACTTCGTTGCATTAAGTTCATCCATTAAAAGAATAAAAAGTCAACAAATGAAGAACCTGACATAACAACTCAAAGCCCTAGAAAAAGAAGAACAAACCAACACCAAAAGTAGTAGAAGACAGAAATAATTAAAATCAAGGCAGAAACCAATGAAATGGAAACAAAAGAAGCAATTAAAAAATTGACAAAACAAAAAGCTGGTTCTATGAAAAAAATAAAATTAACAAACCCTTAGCCACTCTAATGAAACGGAGAGAGAAAACTTAAATTACTAAAATTTGTGATGAAAAAGAAAATATCATTACAGACTCTATTGAAGAAAAAAAGATAATTAGAATCTATTTTGAAAATTTATATTCCAGTAGATTAATTCAAAAACAACAATAAATTTCTAGAGGCATTTGATCAACCCAAACTGAGGTAGGAGGATATACACAATCTAAACAGATCAATTTCAAGCAAGGAAATAGAATACACCATCAATGCCTACCAACCAAAAAAAGCCTGGGACCAGACAGATTCACAGCTGAGTTCTATAAGACCTACAAACAAGAATTAATACCAACATTCCTCAAATTATTCCATGAAATAGAAAAAGAGGGAACACTTCCAAACTCATTCTATGAGGCTAGTACCATCCTGATAACAAAACCGACAGAAACATCAAGGAAAGGAAATTTTAGACCAATATTCCTTATGAACATAGATGCAAAAATTCTCAATAAAATTTGGGCAAATGTCATACAAAGACATATTAAAAGATAGTGCACCATGATCAAGTGAGGTTCATTCTAGGGATGCAAAGTTGGTTCAACATATGGAAATCAATAAACAATTCATCACATCATTAGATTTAAAGATAAGGATCATATGATTATATCAATTGATATAGAGAAAGCATTTGACAAAATACAATGCCCTTTCATGTTCAAAACACTAGAAAGCTAGGGATAGTAGGAATATACCTCAACATTGTAAAAAGCTGTCTATGCTAAACCCAAAGCCAATATCATTCTAAAAGGAGAAAAATTGGAAGTATTCTCTCTAAAAATGAGAACAAGACAAGGATGCCCTCTTTCATCACTTCTATTCAATATATCTTTGAAAATATTGCCAGAGCAATTGTATAAAAGAAAGTAAAGGAACACAAATAGGAAAAGAAGAAATCAAACTATTATTATGGCCTGATAACATAATTTTATACTTGGAGAATCCAAAAAATTCTACCAGAAAACTTCTATAAGTGATTTCAGCAAAGTAGCAGGATACAAAACCAACACCCATAAATCAATTGTATTTCTCCATATCAGTGATGAATAGTCTGAAAAAGAAATTAGGAAACTGACCCCATTCTACTGCAAAAAAATAAAATACTTGGGAATCAATTTAACAAAAGAGGCAAAAGTTCTCTATAATGAAAGCTATAGAACACTAAAGAAAGAAATTGAGGAAGACCTTAGAAGACTGAAAGATCCCTCATGCTCTTGGATAGGCAGAATTAATATTGTCAAAATGGCCATACAACAAAAAGCAATATACAGATTCAATGTGATTCCAATTAAAATCCCAATGTCATTCCTTATAGAAGTAGAAAAACCAATCATGAAATTCATTTGTAAAAATAAGAGACCTAGAATAGCCAAAGCAATCCTTGGCAAGAAGAGTGAAGCAGGAGGCATCACAACACCGGACCTTAAACTACAGCACAAAACTATGGTAGCAAGAATGGCATGGTACAGGCACCAAAATAGATATGTAGACCAATGATACAAAATAGAAGACACAGAGACAAACTCACATAAATACAGTTTTCTCATACTAGACAAAGGTACCAAAAACATACATTGGAGAAAAGATAGCCTCTTCAACAAATAGTGCTGGGAAAACTGGATATCCATATGCAGCAAAATGAAACTAAATTCCTATCTCTCACTGTGCACGAAACTCAACTAAAAGTAGATTAAGGACCTAGGAATTAGACCAGAGACATTGAGCCTAATAGAGAAAAAAGAAGGCCCAAATCTTCATCATGTTGGATTAGGCCCTGACTTCCTTAACAAGATTCCTAAACCACAAGACGTAAAAGCAAGAATCAATAAATGCAACAGAGACAAACTAAAAAAAGATTGTATCTCAACAAAAGAAAAAATCAATGAGGTGAACAGAGACCCTACATTTTGGGAGCAAATTTTTTCCATACACATGTCAGATGGAGCACTAATCTCCAGAATATTTAAAGGACTCAAAAAATTTAATACCAAAAAAAAACCAAACAATCAAATCAATAAATAGGCTAAGAGACTGAACAGATACTTCTCAGAAGAAGACATACAGTCGATCAACAAATATATGAAAAAATTATCAACATCTCTAGTAATTTGAGAAATTAAAATTAAAACTAAGATTCCATCTCACACCAGTCAGAATGGCAGTTATCAGGAATACAAACAACAATAACTGTTGGTGAGAATGTGGAGGGGAAGTCACATTTATACATTGCTGGTGGGACTGCAAATTGGTGCAACCAATCTGGAAAGCAGTATGGAGATTCCTTAGAAAACCTAGAATAAAACCACCATTTGACCCAGCTATCCCATGCCTTGATCTATCCTCAAAGAACTTAAAACACCATACTACAGTGACGTAGCCACTTCAATGTTTATGGCAGCTTAATTTGCAAAGCTAAATTCTGGAACCAACCTGGATGCCCTTTAATAGACAAATGGATAAAGAATATGTGGTATATATACACAACAGAATATTACTGAGCATAAAAAGAGAATAAAATTATGACATTTGCAGCTAAATGGATGGAGTTGGAGAATATCATGCTAAGCAAAGTAAGCCAATCCTACAAAAGCAGTAGTGAATGTTTTCTCTGATAAGTGGATACTAATCCATAATGGGAGAGCATGGGATGAGTGAAGGAACTTTGAATGGTGCAAAGGGTAGGGGCATGGGAGTAGAAAAGATGGTGGAATGAGTTGGACATCATATATGATTTCACAAATGGTATGACCCCATGTACAACCAGAGAAGTGAAAAATTCTGGTCCATTTGTGTACAATGAATTAAAAAATTTCCCACTGTCATGTATAACTTATTACAACTAATTAAAAAAAATAATTATGACACAAAGAACATGAAAGAGGCTATTTTCTACAGTATCCCTACAAATGTAATATACTGAACATTGTAGATGCACAGTGTATTCCTGCATTAGTACACATAAATACACACACAGAGATACACACACATATAGTAAGTATATATCTGTTTTAGGTATGGGAAATAACTTTTTATTTTTTTAATTTATTCTACTTAGGTATACATGATAGCAGAATGCATTTTGATTCATTGTACACAGATGGAGCACAACTTTTCATTTCTCTGGTTGTACATGATGTAGAATCACATAATATATACAGTCATACATGAAGCTAGAGCTCTGATGTCCATCTCATTCCACAATCTTTACTGTCCCCAGGCCCCCTCCTCAATCTCTCCTCTTTGACCAATGTTCCTCCATTCTTCTCGTGTTCCCTCCCCCATTATGCATCAGCATCCACTTATCAAAGAGTACATTCAGCATTTGGTTTTTTGGGATTGGCTTACTTCACTTAGCATCATATTCTTCAACTCCAGCCATTTACCTGGAAATGCCATAATTTTATTCTCTTTTATTGCTGAGGAATATTCTATTGTGTATATATACTACAGTTTCTTTATTTATTCATTCATTTATTGAAGGTCATCTAAGTTGGTTCCACAGTTTAGCTATTGTGAATTGAGGTGCTATAAACATTGATGTAGCTATGTCACTGTAGTATGCTGTTTTTAAATCCTTTGGGTACAAAGAGTGGGATAGGTAGGTCAAATGGTGGTTTTATTCCAAGTTTTCTAAGGAATCTCCATACTGCTTTCCAGATTGGTTGTACCAATTTGCAGTCCCACCAGCAATGTATGAGTGTGTGCCTTTCCCCCACAACCTCACAAACACTTATTGTTGTTTGTATTCATAATTGCCATTCTGACTGGCATGAGATGAAATCTTAGAGTAGTTTTGATTTGCATTTCTCTAATTGCCAGAGATGTTGAACAATTTTTCATATGTCTGTTGATCGATTGTATATATTCTTCTGAGAAATACCTGTTCAGTCTCTTAACCCACTTATTGATTGTGTTGTTTGTTTTTTAATGTTAAGTTTTTTGAGTTTTTTATATATCCTGGAGATTAGTGCTCTATCAGATGTGCATGTGGCAAAAAATTTGTTCCCAGAATGTAGGCTCTCTGTTCACTTCATTGCTGTTGTTTTGTTTTTTTTTTTTCTGAGAAGAAGCTTTTTAGTTTAAATCCATTCCATTTATTAATTCTTGATTTTACTCTTGTGCTATAGGAGTTTTGTTAAGGAAGTAAGGTACTAATCCAATGTGATGAAGATTTAGGCTTACTTTTTCTTCTATTAGGCATAGGGTCTCTGATCTAATTCTCAGGTCTTTGATCCACTTTGAGTTGAATTTTGTTCATGGTGAGAGATAGGAATTTAGTTTCACTTTGCTGCATATGGATTTCTAGTTTTCCCAGGAGTATTTGTTTAAGAGGCTCTCTTTTCTCCAATGTACATGTTTAGCACCTTTGTCTAGTATAAGATAACCATATTTAAGTGGATTTGTCTCTGTGTCTTCTATTCTATACCATTGGTCTACATGTCTATTTTGGTGCCAATACCATGCTGTTTTTGTTACTATAGCTTTGTAGTATAGTTTAAGGTCTGGTGTTGTGATGCCTCCTGCTTCACTCTTCTTGCTAAAGATTGCTTTGGCTATTCTAGGTCTCTTATTTTTACAAATGAATTTCATGATTCTCTTTTATATTTCTATAAGGAATGACATTGGGATTTTAATTGGAATTGCATTGAATCTATATAGCGCTTTGGGTAGTATGGCCATTTTTGCAATATGAATTCTGCCTATCCAGGAGCATGGGAGATTTTTCCATCTTCCAAGGTCTTGTACAATTTCTTTCTTTGGTATTCTTTAGTTTTTATGTAGAGGTCTTCACTTCTTTTGTTAAAATGATTCCCAAGTATTTTATTTTATTTTATTTTATTTTTGAAGCTATTGTAAATGGGGTAGTTTTCCTAATTTCTCTTTCAGAGGATTTTTCACTGATGTATAGAAATGCAATTGATTTATGGGTGTTGATTTATATTCTGCTAATTTGCTGAAATCATTTATTTTTTTAATTAATTTATTTAAATGCATTTCAAGTCATAGTACATATAAAGAGCTCAATTTTTCCATTTCTCTGGTTGCAAATCAGAATCACACCATTTGTGTCTTCATAGATGCACCAAGGGTAGTGATAATGATCTCAATCAACCGTCTTTACTATACCCATTCCCCTTTCCCTCCCCCCAACTCCCCCCTGCCGCATTCAGAGTTCCTCCATTTCTCCTAAGTTCCCCATTCCCACTCCCCTTATGTATCAGCACCCACTAATCAGAGAGAACATTCTGCATTTGGTTTTTGGGGATTGGCTTACTTCACTTAGCATAATGTTCTCCAATTCCATCCATTTATCTGCAAATGCCATAATTTTATTCTCTTTTATCAATGAATAATATTCCATTGTGTATATGTACCAGAGTTTCTTTATCCATTCATCTATTGAAGGACATCTGGGTTGCTTCCACAGTTTTGAAATTGTGAATTGTGCTGCTATAAACATTGAAGTGGCTGCTTTACTGTAGTGTGCTGTTTTTAAGTCTTTAGGGTATAGGCCAAGGAGTGGAATAGCTGGGTCAAATGGTGGTTCCATTCCAAGTTTTTCAAGAAATCTCCATACTCCTTTCCAGATCGGTTGCACCAGTTTGCAATCCCACCAGCAATATGTGAGTGTACCTTTTTCACCACATCCTCACCAGCACTTATTGTTGCTGGTATTTTGGATAGCTGCCATTCTGACTGGGGTGAGATGAAATCTGAGAGTAGTTTTGATTTGCATTTCTCTAATGGGTAGAGACGTTGACCATTTCTGCACATATTTGTTTATTGATTGTATATCTTCTTCTGAGAGGTTTCTACCCAGGTCATTAGCCCATTTATTGATTGGGTTGTTCGTTTTTTTGGTGTTAAGTTTTTTGAGTTCTTTATATATCCTGGAGATCAGTGCTCTATCTGATGTACATGTGGCAAAAATTTGCTCCCAGAATGTAGGCTCTCTGTTCACCTCATTGATAGTGTCTTTTGCTGAGAAGAAGCTTTTTAGTTTAAGTCCATCCCATTTATTGATTCTTGCTTCTATTTCTCGTGCTATAGGAGTCTTGTTAAGGAATTCGGGGCCTAATCCAACGTGATGAAGATTTGGACCTACTTTCTCCTCAATTAGACGCAGGGTCTCCGGTCTAATTCCTAGGTCTTTGATCCACTTTGAGTTGAGTTTTGTGCATGGTGAGAGATAGGGGTTTAGTTTCATTTTACTGC
>CM053412.1:39508820-39540287 GCA_028644305.1 Xerus rutilus
AGTTTAGGCCATTGACATTCAATGTTATTATGGAGACATGGTTTGTATTTCCAGACATTTTGGTTTATTCTTAGTTTTTAACTTGACTAGTTTTCTCCTTTGATTGGCCTTTAGTGTAGCTCCTCCCTCTTCAGATTTTCATTGTTGTTTTTTATGTCTTCCTCATGGAATATTTTACCAAGAATGTTCTGTAGTTTCGGCTTTCTTGCTGTGAATTCTTTTAATTTTTGTTTATCTTGGAAGGTTATTTCATCATCAAACCTAAAACTTAATTTTGCTGGATATAGGATTCTTGGTTGGCATTCTTGGTTGGTCTGGGTTCCCCTGTGACTGATGGCTAGCAGTCTCAGTTCTGGCCATGGCTGGGCTCCGGTGGTGGTCCCTGAAGGTGGTCCTAGGCCTTGGCCTGTCAGGAAATAACATTTGTGAAAGTCAAGCTGGAGAAGAGAGACGTTGCTGAATATTCTGTGACCCTAGAAAGGTCGCATATTAAGAGGAACTGATTATTCTAACCTTAGAGCAAGGTATAATGTTGACTCCTCTCTAAAAGTTTTTGAAAACATTTTTATGAGGTTGAAATGATCCAACAATAAAATAATTATCTCAAAAAATAGAACCCAAAAGTCTTTAAAAGAAATAAAATGAGCCCTGAAATATTGAATGGCATAATGTCCAACATGCTTAATAAAATTTCTAGGTATGTGCAATAGATAACCTCAAAGATAGTCCCGAATGAACCCTATGCTGGGGACAAACATCAATTTTTTAATTTCTCCCTTTGAGTGTTATCTGGACTTATTAACCTAATTTTAGTGAATAGAATATGGCAGAAGAAAAGGTATAGGACTGAGGTTGTGGCTCAGTGACAGAGCGCTTGCCTCGCACGTGTGAGGCACTGGGTTCGATCCTCAGCACCACATAAAAATAAATAAACAAATAAAGACACTGTGTCCATGTATAACTAAGAAATACTTAAAAAAAAAAAGAAAAGGTATATCACCTCTGAAATTAGGTTATTAAAAAAAAAAGACATGGTTTCTATTTTGGGCTGTCCTCCCACATCATGAAATCACTAGCTCTGAAGTCATCAGTTGCAATATTAGGTAAGTAGATATAAAAGACACATGGTGAGTAATTAAAGCACCCTCTTAATCACCAGTTGAGTGAGCTTGGAAGTGGTTATTCAGCCTTTTTAAGTACTGCAGCCCTGAGTGTATGTATTCACATGAGATACCCAGATAAACCAAAACAGATTCCTGACTCAGAGAAACTATGAGATAATAATTATTGATTGTTTTAAGCTACAAAACTTTTGAAGTCAATTCTTATGGAGCAAAAGACTATCAATATTATATATAAAAAGTAATAAAATGTGCTCAATAAAGAAGAGAAAAACAATTAATAGAAAGAGATGGAAAGATAATTCAGATTATAGAATTAGAAAATATTCTTAAATGGCTATCATGAATGCATACAGCATAGATAAACCCATGGATATAAAGAGAAAATGCAACTGTATATAATGAGAATATAGAAAGAATTTCAACATAAAAATGAAAACTATGAATAAAATTCTTCTATTTACACTACCATTCCTATGTGAACTGTTCTATAGTATGTGCACATATGGGCATACAGAATGAGTAAACAAATTTTAATTAATGTTGATTATGTTTTTAACTGGATAGTAAAACTTTGCTCAATAATTGCCTTAGAACATTTTTTATAAATTTTATAATTCTTGAATTTTGTGGTTTAAATAATTCTTCGTAAAATTTTATTTTCATATCTCCCCTGAACATCAAGATCTCAAAATGATATCTTCCCAATGTAGCAGTAATAACAATGGGACATTTCAAAAAGCCATTGTTTATGGAAGAATTTATAAGTTATTATTGTTTAAATACAAACAGAAAATATTTTAAGTGTCAAAATTGGAACATATACTTACGTGAGTAAAACCTAGAAATCCCTATTCCAGAAAAAATTGGAGTATATTATAGTCATTCTAGACATTTAATGTCATAATATTTTATAAATCTATAAGTTATCCTTAAATTATAAGATATATCTATAATAAACATCTTTGTGACAGTGACTGAAAATACAACTGTAAGATATTCAGGAGTATTCTAAAGAAAGAGAAAAAAGATATCTTGTTCTACATTTCTTGGTGTGCAAGGCAAGCTCAGACAAAACTGTGGAGGAGTCAGTTGATCTCTGCTGAATCCAACCGCTGTTTTATACTCATTCACTCACACTGCCTCCCAGGTATTCACAGACATTCCTATTGAATGATTGAGATCTTCATGTGTATATATCATCCACAAATACACACTCATAATGTGATCACAGAAGACTGTGCTGTCATGTGCTATAGAATACTGAAAAGCATTTTGGTGTCTTTACCAATATTTTCACAATATTAACATGATGAATATAATTTGTTCACTATGAGTGAAAATTGCATAATATTTTGTTGAACTTCCTGAAAAGAAACCCAATGACAAAGTCTTGTGACACAAACCCTAGATTACAGATTACAGAAGACTGGGAATGTGAAAGGGAGACACAATATTCCTCCTACATTATATCTTCTTCTCCTTTCTACCTACATAAGACACAAGGAGAGGACATCTACTCTCAAGAATTATATTACATATAATTATCTCCTTGCAATACTTCTCTAAAATCATGTTTCTGTGCCCTTTTAATTTCTAAAAAGTTATAAAAACAAAAAAAAATTGTTTTACTTGAACATTTTATAATTTTAATTATTTTACTATTAGCAGTAGTAGAAATGGAAAAGGGGGCAGAAATACTAGAATCCACCAAACTAGTTCTTAAAACATCTATTTCTATAATTTTACAATATACACATCACTATTATGGTTGCAAAGCTATTACATATGTTATAAATATAATCATTTTAGTAAATTAGGACAATCTGCATAAACAGATCTTAGGACATTTCTGAATAAGCATAGTGTTCTGGAATACATCATAGCAGTAGTCACAGTATAAGTGATAAAATGACAATGTGAGAATAGGGTGCATTATGGTTTGGATGTGAGATATCCCCCAAAACCTCCCGTGAGAGACAATGCAAAAAGGTTCAGAGGAGTAGAGGCTTCCCTCTGCCACACTCTTCTGCCATGATGTTCAGCCTCACCTCGAGCCCTGAGGAAAGGAATGGAGCTGGCCCTCTATGGACTATGCCCTCTAAAACCATGAGTTCCCAAATAAACCTTTCTTCCTTTACAGTTGTTCTCATTGGGTCCTTTAGTCATAGCAGTGAAAAAGCTGACTAAAACAGGGTGAGTATAAAATAAGGCAGAGGCTAGGAGTGTAGCTCTGTAGTATGGCATGTTCTTAACTCGAGTAAGGCCCTGGATTCCATTCCCAGCACAAGACATGGAGGAAGGAAGAATGGAAGGAGGACCTTTGATAGCAATTATGAGGTGTGAATTTGTTGACATATGAGAAATTTCTTCCCCAGTTGTTACATTCATGCTTGAGAATTTAACAGTCAGAATCTGACAGTTTCTTTGACTTTACAAGTAGTCCTGCCATATAGTACATACTCAGTCGACTTCATTATTAAAGTTGAACAGTGTGGAGGAACAGAAAGATCACTGGATTCAAAGTCAGAGAGCCCTGTGAGGACATGCACAGAGAGGCAGAAACCTTGTTTTCCCTGATCTGCAGGTTCACAGCTAAGAGTGAACAAGGTAACACTCTGTTTTCCTGTACCAGTTCTCATGCTGTAAACAGGTGTTCTTTTTGTGGTCTATTCAGTGTTTTATTGTTGCATTTTTGAGCATTGTATTAGTGATTTCAATGTCTAAATTGCTAGGTACAGAAAAGCTGCAAAGTATCTTAAGGAAAATATATGTTTGTGAGATTTTTCTCCTTGGATTGCATGTTCCTGGCTGTTCAAGGCATGCATTTTATCTAGTTCAATTGGCAGCCAGCAAACACATACAGGTTCATTCTGGTCCCAGAAATTACACACACACAAAAAAGTAATACCTTGAGTGAACTTAATTCAGTCCTCTTTCAAAAATCTGACATAAATATTATGTTCTAAATTTTACAAAGGAAGAAAATGAGTATTTGAAAAGTTATGTAAAAAAGTGATGTTCATCTCAGTCTCTGGATCAGAACCCTTCTGATAACAAAGGAAAAAAGAAGTAACTTGACTAATTTCATGACAAAGTTTTTCTACAACCAGACAAGACTTCAAGTGTTAGGTATTAGATGTCTGTTAGATCCTGAGAGTTCTTGGTAAGTTCCTTGTTTAACCTGTGTCTCAATTAACACATATTCACTGAAAACATGGTTCCCATTGTTACCCAAATGTCTATATTAAGAAAAAACACCTTTCCTCAAAATAAAATAAAAATTTTATTTTAAAAGTTAAAGGAAGAAAATGGCAAAGCCAACCATTCATGCCAATTAGATTTTTACAGAGAAAATACAACTCTGCTCTTTCTTTTCACCTGACTATTCTTCTTCCCATATGGTAAAATCTTTCAAATGCCTTCCTTCTTAATTCTCAGAACAAATCAACCATTAGAAATAAAATTGCAAAAGAAATATAAAATTTTGGTAAATTTGACAAATGTAGTTGTGGAAATTTTCAAGGTTGTAATCGTCACTGGATCTGTATCAGATTTTAATAATAAGCCTGAAAATTCCTCCACATCTTTTCTAAGTAAAAAACAATTTCTATAACATAATTTTCATTTTTTTCCTATGAAAACTAACCTACACTACAAGATTGATATGTGAATTAAAGTCTGAGTCTTAAGGGGCCATTCAAAATAGTAACTATAAAATAACAAAAGAAAGGAAGAGAAAAACTAAAAGAAAAAAGGGAGAGAGGGAGGAAGGAAGAAACTTTCAGGTCTTTTAAGATTTTTTTATTATACCATACATCATTTTGGACCCTGGTTCATGTGGCAGTCCAGAATAAAACATTGAAAGTCGTGAGTTTGGCTTTATCCTCTACCACATATTAGCTTTATGAGCTTTTATATTGTTACGATTTGGGCCTGGAATGTCCCCCGAAGTCTCACATATTGAAGGCTTGGTCCTCAGTATGGCAATGTACAGAGGTGGAGCTTTGGAGAGATAATTGAATCACAAGGGCTTTGACTTCATCAAAGGATTAGTCCTTTATGACCCAGTGGACTATGGAGGAGATAGTGGAGCCTGTAGGAGATTGTACCTAGTTGGAGGGAGTGAGTCACTGGGGATGTGCCCTAGAAGGACTCCTCTTGTCTGCAGTCCCTTTTGTGTTCTCTCTCTCTCTCTCTCTCTCTCTCTCTCTCTCTCTCTCCCCATCTCTATCTCTATCTCTATCTCTATCTCTATCTCTATCTCTATCTCTATTTCTTTTCCTTACTGTTTGCCATGAGCAGAGCAGCTTTTCTCCTTTTCTCCACCACGCCTTTCTGCCAGGATGTTCTGTCTCACCTCAGGCTCAAAGCAACAGAGTCACTTGAATATTGACTGAAATCTCTTGAAACCATGAGCCAAATTAAAATTTCCCTCCTATAAATTATTTTTTCCCGGATATTTGTCACAGCAACAAAGATCTCTCTCTCTCTCTCTCTCTCTCTCTCACACACACACACACACACACACATACACACACACACACACACACACACACCCCACACATTCTCATATTTTCAGCCGTAGCTTTAATTTCTGCAAAGTGAACATAGTATTCACAACTTTCTACACAAGATAAAAATGATTGAGATAAAGAATGTGAAAACACATTGTAAATAGGAAAATTACATGAAAATGTAAGGCCTTATTGTCTTATAAGTTCTCATCTTCCAAACTGCTGGTGGTTCTAAGATCACCATAATCATTGAAGGTAGATTGCCTAGTTTTGCCTTTCATTGAGTTCTAGCATTAGTCAATTACCCTTCCTGAGCAATTCTAATTTTGAGTGAGTAGAGAACCCCTCAATTCATTAAAACTTAAAGGCATCTAGGCACAGAGTTCTACTTTCAGAAAATACGTTCTTTTCCTGTATGGGTCATCTTTGAGATTTATCCTAGACATTAATACATTTATTTCAAGCCAGGTGTGGTGGTACATGCCTGTAATCCCAGCACTTTGGGAGGCTGAGACAGGAGAATTGCAAGTTCAAAGCCAGCCTCAGCAACAGCAAGGCTCTAAGCAACTCAGTGAGACCGTCTCTAAATAAAACACAAAAATAGGGCTGAGGATGTGGCTCAGTGGTCAAGTACCCCTGAGTTCAATCCCCAGTACCAAAAGAGTAAATAAATACATTTATTTCAAAAAATTATCAATTTTAAATAGTAGTCACTCACACCTGCATAATTGATCTTCACCATGCTAGTGTGAGGATCTTTCTTTTTATTTGGCAAGTAAAGTAATTAAGAGAATTAAGTGAGTTGTCTAATGTCACATTCCCATAAAATAGTTAAAAGTGAAGAATTATAAATTCTAGGGCAATGTTTTAACCAATAGTACTTAAAATTATGAATATTGAAGCAACTCTGCATTCAAAAATAGGGGGTTGGAAAGTCATGGCATATCAGTAAAGTAGAATATTGTATAGAATCCAAAATGATAATAAAGAACGACACAGGCAATTGCAGGATAAGTACATTCATATGTATTTTATGATAATTGTGATTATTCCTTTAGGAAACTAGCTGCAGGTCAAAAAGAATATGAGATTTTTGAAAGGCTACTATAACAGCTCCAATTGCTTTTCTTTCTTGTTTTTCCCATTTGTCAGTATTATTGAAATAGCTTTGATGTTTATACCAAGCTTCCATATTAGATGTTTTTCAAAAAATGTCTATTTTTGGCTCCCTTTAAACTTTAGTAAAGCATCTACCTATTCCACCTGTGCTTTGGTATTTAGAGAGAAAATACTTTGCACAAGAATTTTTGCAGGAAATACTTCTTCAAGACAACACAGTTACTATCAAAATGATTTGAAATTAGTGTTCTGAGGAAATGTATATGAAAGGATAATATTAGAGGGGAAATGTTCTTTTTATGGTTAATCAAGTTGTTTCAATCGTTGAATCAACGCATATTTCACTGAAGAAATTTAAAATCGTGTTCTTAAACATCTATTATTTGATTTCCTCACAGATTATTCTTAAAAGGGTCTATATTTTCCTTAGAAAGGTTATTCTATTCACAACTTAGTATATTTCTGAATATGTCTAATTAAAAGATATCTCTTCTGTGAACCTTTGTCATCCTTCCCACTCAGAATGGGCATTTCTCCACCTAAAAATTCACAGTTGACAGTATAAATAGTTGTCAACTTTATGCTGGCGTTGACTGGTGCAATGCTTTTTCTAAATTTTAAAAAGGAAAATAAAAAGGGTTTTGAGTGGGTGAGGAGGGGGTTCCATCTATGTTCCATATCTGAGATGTTCATTTCACTGTATTTCTTTCATTTTTAAATCACCTACTCTGAAGAGTGGTAAGCAAATTTAAAAGGAAGGAAGGATATACAGCTTCCATGCGTCCTTGAAATAGATATTACTTGATTTTGCAGCTCACATAATAATAGATAGCAGAGAACACTCTGGTTTTTGAATTGAAATAAGAATAATGAAATAAGTCCTTTTAAAATCTCTGAATATAAACTGTTCACCCAATTAAGAAAGTGCATTCACTTTCAGTCAACGATGTAGTAAAGGACAGATAATTGCAGCTGTCTATGTCAACCTTGTAAAGAGCTTTCGAAAATCATTAAGCATTCGGAAATTTTATTCGGCCTGCAAAATTTTCCTGAACTGCCTTCATGCTTATTAAAACCACTCCCTGACCATTTTCACCCTCTCTTAGAGCCCTCCATATCATTAAGCTAAAGCCTGGCAACCAGTTTCCTGCAACAGATAATAATTTTTTTTCCTCACCAACATAAATTTTCATCAAAATTAAAATGAAGGACACTTAGAAAGCTGTCCCAGAGAATGCTAAATTTCCCTCAGGAGTATATCAAGATGAAATTAAAATAACCATCCTTTTAATATAGTTTCATTTTGTACTACATATGCCATCTAACTGATTTTATACATATTTTTGCCAAAATGATCATTTGCTTCGGTGACATATAGACACTGTGTACTTTTAATATCAGAATTTTTCAAAAATTGTTTACTAGAGCTATGCATTGTCCATATGGCCTAGAGTTTATTTTGCATGGTTAAGCCTATAGATGATGCACTAAGAAGAAGTCATAAATAATAAATCCTGAAAAAAATATCTTCCCATATTGCCTAATGTGCTCTTTCCTTCCCACCCTGACATACCATGCTGATTGGAGAATTTGGCACTTTGCCAATAGGGTCACTTGCTCTTTATTTTTTATTTATTATGCTGGGGGGGTAGTTATGAGAGTTACATGGATTTTCTCCTTCTGGCTACTTTACTGTGCTGAAGCTGATAAACATCAATTGTTAAAATCAGGACTAGCAGACTTAAATTCAGTGCCAGCTATTATTACGAAAGATATTTTCCTTCTAATACTAGTATCCTCATTTGTATTTCCCACATCAATTTGGTAATTAAACTCAGCCAGAAAACACTAGACTTCCTCTTACTGCAAATTATAAACTTTAAAAACAACCAGGACACATCCCAGTGGCCTCCAAACTGCCCTGGGTTCAGTTGTCACCGTGCACAGTTTTATTCTAACACTCAGTGCCAAGCTGGCTCCTGCTGGGGCCTGGCTGAGTCCTTTGGGTAACCCTGTGAGTAGCAACATTTAAAATTCACAGTCTATACTACCAGCACTGGCCACCTCTAGACACTCTGCCTTCAGACCCGAGAATGCAGCATGCTGGAAAAACAAAACATTTTCTTCTTCTGGACCAAAAATGAAATCTGAAAGGAAATATATTTGTCCTTCTCCAGTAATATTTAGAAAGTAGGCATTTCTAAGACTTCTTACTAATTTATTTAATCATAGACAAAGCCCCAACAGCAAAGTCAAACATCTGGCAGGTCTTACTCAGAGATGGCATCAAGACCATTCCAGTGCAGAATCTTGGGTAATCACTGTGATGATGGTGGTGATAATGGGAGTCACAATGATGGACGTGATTGAAGTGCTTATGGATATTATTATGGAGATAACATTTAAGCAAAGAGAGCAGTTCAACTTAACATATGGTCAGAATTCCCTTTATATGTGATTTCCAAAGGGAGCAAACATATCCTACTGTTTTCTCTTTGTAAAACAGTCTGTTCTGAAGTACAAAGTTTTCATTGGTCACTTTCGGTGAGAGCTGTGTAGCACCTTGGTAAATAACTTGTAGGTTGTGTCCTACACAGAAAGCCTAAAACAGTCTAAAACAGATGACAGTGAAATGTAGCCAGTGTGTTACCCATTGACTAAATTCCCATTTGAAATACAGTTCAATATGGTAGATCTATACAGTTACATTTGTGAGTGATGGAGAATCACAAGATTTAAACAAGCAAGTGTCACATCCATTCCACAAATAGAAATATTCACTTTGAAGAGTCTCTATTACTTACCTGAAGATCAGCAAAAGTCATAATTCCTTAGTTTCATTTGACCTTCAATGGACCTGCTAGCTATTTTTATAGGTGAATTATGGTTGATGTTCATCAATACTTCCTGGGATCAAAAAGAATTCAGAAACTAAAGAACTCTATGGGCCAGTCCTTATTGTTTGAGTTTTGGACCAAGTACAATTTTGAAGTATAACCTAACTTACTCTTGCCTGACCAGAAGCCGACAAAAAATGTCTCCTACCTGCAGGATAGATGTCACATTGCAAGATCATCAGCAACCTTCTTCCTTAGAGACCAGCTGTTGAGTGGGCTATTTCTGGTAGCAGCATTGGAACAGGAGGCAGGCAGTGCCAGAGATGATTAAAGAAAGGAAGTGCCAAAAGAAGCAATACACACAACAGCTGGAAAATGTGGGAGAGGTTTTTAGATATGGTATGCAAGTCTTTTCAGAAGGTAGCTTAATCAAACATACACACACACACACACACACACACACACAGAGATGAGCTCTGAACCCTGAAAGGAACTAAGGCATAAAAGTCCATGGCAACTATTAAAACTTCCTTTCAAGAATCATGTCCAAAATACCCATTAGAAAATAGAAGATATTTGAAGAGAAGGGGTCCAAGGGTATTTTTTGCTACTTTCAAGTTCTCTTGCAACTTTACACTTAATGTTGTCACACTGTTGGTGGGAGAACCTAATTGTCTCCCTCCAGCAGGAAAAAAGTCTGCTGCCTTTAGAGTTTTTCAGTAAAACAGCAGGCAGCCTAGAACTTCAGAAGAAGGGACTGGTTTAGGGTCACACAGTGCACATGCACACCATACAGGAAATAGAAAATGCAGTGTGGCCTCATCTTTATAGTTCCCAAGTTGGCAGTGAAATCAGAATCCCAATGCACCTGTGAACTTCAGACTATGGCTGGCATACCTACAGACACATGGAGGAGAAACACAAGCACACAAAAATCTTAAAATACTGTAATATAATTTTGCTCTCTTTTTAATTTTTGTTTATTTATTCTATTGCTAAGGTATTGGCCTCAACATTTCCCAAGTGAGAGATGCTTTTTTGGCTTTTTGTTGCTCTCTGACTCTGCCTTTAAGCAACTGCTTTAATGGACCAGCCCTTCATATTGACAGTCAACTCTGAACACCAGCCACAGCCAAAGGCAAACATCTCTGGACACCTGAGGTTCACAGTGGGGTTGAGTGTAATCTGGTTTTCAAATCCATAGGTGCAAACATTAGAAGTTTGTGAGCAAAATCTCAGTCTAGATGAATGATTTAATATACTGTTACAGGAATCGCCTGCATCAGTGTCTATGAATGCTTCTCATCTAATACTCTAGTGGAAAGTGTGATGATAGTTTGTGCAACATATCTAACTTAGCTGGTTGATACTCTGGAACCCATTGTAATTGTTAGCTGAGGTATGACTAAGGCCTTAAAGCAACTGATATTCATTCTCCCACAGCCTGGAGACCTGAAGTTCAAAGTCCAGAGGTGGGGGGGGGGCATGCTCCTTCTGAACACTACAGAGGCAGATCCTTCTCACTTCTGTAGCTTCTGCTGGCATGTTATTCTTGACTTTCCTAAACTTTCAGTCTCCTCTATCTTCAACTGGCTTTCTTCCCTCTGGGTGTGCCTTTATCTCAGTCCCATATTCAAATGTCCCTTCTTAAGATAACACCAGTAATAGATTTAGGGCCCACCTTTTCCCAGTACAATCACACTTTGACTTTATTTTATCTGCAAAGACACTGTTTCCAAATAAGGTCACCTTCACAGATCAGTGACTGACCTTGTATGGCAGCTATTTGCATAGGTTCCTAAGTCAGGCAGAAGGGTAGAAATGCAAACATTCTCAACCAGAAAAGGTTATCTCAGTGTGATTAGCAAAGAGAAGAAAAGCTAGGGAAAGGATCTGTGACCCAAGTGGCATCTTTGGAGTAACATACGATTCACCATGGTTTAACACAAATGTAATAATAGCTTTTCTTTTGTTTTTGTAATAAGCCAAAATCAGGTGCTGGGATATCACTCAGTTATAGGTCAAAGGCCTCTTTGTTAAATATTTCTCATAACCAAAACATTTGGGACATTCGGATGTGAAAATATCATCTACCCTGCAGTTTGAACTCTAGAAAAGTATTGCCTCAATGGTGTATGCATACTCCATTTTCATTAAAAGGGATAGCAAGTAGCCTGAGCTAGCAATTACAGACAACAGCTTTCCCTTCATCATTTCTGATAACAGGCAATTTTCAATTCCTGGAAACAAAAGGACACTACAAGCCAGTAGTAGACAGAGGGCAAAGATGGAGGCTTTATATAATTCTGTGCTATGTTTCTTTGACTTTAATAATGGAGGTAGCAAAGGCAAGTAAATTGGGCATAATCCAGCTGGTCTCCAAAAGGAAGGAAGAAGCCTGAGAATGATCTAGAGGAGTGAAAACCTAACCTTAGCCTTCCTCCTCTATGTTCATATGACTATTTATATGCAATAAAAAGTGATTTCAGCCATTATCTCATCTTCAGTATTGCATTTAATGTAATTTCTGCCTACTCATGGGAAGAATAATCACAACTCTAGGACATTTGGTGACATGAATAAAAGCAGAGATTTCACTTACCACTTCAACTCCTAAAATTGAAAGTTTCAAGTGCCCCAATGTATCCACATATGTTCTATATGCAAAGCTTCTCAAATATAATGGCGTTGAGCATCCTGGATTAAAAAGTTAGTCTTTAAGTTTCAGCATTCAGTGTCCTGTTAGGTTTAGCTAGCCTTACCCTAAAAGAGGCCATCACTTTATTCTTAATGGGAAAAAAAAATTTTTTTTAATTCAGTAAAAAGGAAAATTTTAGCATTGGCAATTTTGATTTAGGGTAGAAGAAAATTTTCTATCCTTTGAAGACACTAAGAATCATAAAGTTCTAAAATCCTTGCAGTAGAAATGTTGCTTACACATACAGATATATATTGCCTATAAAGTTAGTCATGTGTTATTATGCAAAATACTCTGTTCTTTCTGAGAAGGCTTTTCAGTGAGCTTGATCAAGAACATTAAATATGAAAATAGGGAAAAAAGACATTTAACATTGTTGAAAAGTAATTAAAAATATATTTCACCATATGTTCCTGTCGTTAGTTTACTTCAGCAAAACAAATTCCTAAAGCATTTATTATCCCCCATCATTTTTTAAAGAGGCCTCATGTTCACATATGGCACAGAAGACATACAGATAAAATGCATCAGCCCTGAAAAAGAATGGCAGGAAATTCATTTGTCTGAATTCAACAGATTATAAGAACTGCGTCAATGAGGATGTCCTTTTCCCTTTTATAAGAAAATTATTGGAACATTTCTTCTCCACCTATGGATTACTAAGACAACACGCTTCAGAAGCCATTGTTATGGACTAAATGTGTTTTCCCCAATTCAAAAACCCTAATTCCTAATGAGATGGTATTTGGAGCTGTGGCCTTTGGGAGGTCATTAGAGTTAGATAAAATCATGGGGATGGAGCCTTTATGATCACATTGGTGTCTATAGGAAGAGAAAGATAGCAGAGTGTGTTTTTTTTTCTTCTTTGTCATATGAAGGTAGTGCAAGAAGTCAGCAGGCTGTAACACACAGGAGAATCCTCACCTGGCCATGCTAGTATCCTGACCTGGGACTTCCAGCCTCCAGAACTATGAGAAATAAATGTCTGTTGTTTAAGTCAATCTGTCTGCAGTAATTTCTTGTAGTAGCCTGAGATGACTAAAACAGACATTGTGAGGGCAACATAATCTGTATTACTCCTTCAATGATGTGGGCATGGGAGTTTTCTGTTTAATTATAAGTGGTAAATCAAACACAGAGTTTTCACTTAAAATCCTGTTCAGTGCCTCTAAAAAAGATACTCATTTTAGGAGTTAATTCAACATTTTATGAATTCGTCAAGAACATTGAAAATAATTATTTTTCTTTTAGGTGACAACAAGCTTCACACTGGCAGAGTATGATGTTTGTAAAATTAAACAATAGGAGAATATATGAAGAGTAATTGTTTCACAAATAATAACCTAATACGAAATCTAACATTTCTGAATGGAAATAACATCTCTCATATTGTAAGAACCAATATTTCATAACTAAGAAGAAATCCTGGACCCTGCTGCTGGGCTGGGCTTTTGATTTTCACTCTGCTGTGTCTGTAATGGCCTCTTCTCCACCTTGCCTTCTCTTCTTAAGATTGACTTCTCAATTTAGGTTTTAGGATGGAGTCAAATTCAGGTCCTACATGAATTTTGATCATGTAGTATTATATGTATTGGCAGTCAGATCAACAGAAGTAACAGAGAAGAGGGAAAGTTCTTGTAGATATGTGGAAAGGATGACCACTTTCTTCAGAAAGTACTTAAAAATAAAGAACTATGGCTTTAAAAAGTTAATTAGCAAGATTAGTAAAGGTAATTAATGTATAGATTAAGTGTCATAGATTGATATAGTTTGATATTATCCTTTATAACTAAAATATTATTTTTTGTCTTCTATCTTATTTCCTTTAAGAATTTTCCTTCTAGAACTCTACTTTCCTAGGTCTTAATAAATTTAAACAGGTGGACCATTGTGCAAAGAAAAAGTGTTCCTTTCTTCTGCTGAAATCTTGTTCACAGCTTGGCAGAGATTTGTAAATTTGTGTCTCATCCTCACTTTCTCACCAACACGGGATTGTTGGGTTTTGTTTTTGTTTTTGTTTTGATTTATGTGGAATTTTTTTTAATATGCAGCCCCAGGGGGCAACATTGGATGATTGGATGAATACATGGATAGATAGATGACAGAGATTTAAAAAATTACAGGTATTTTAAGGTACGGAGTTTTTAAGAAAGGTTAAAAATTGACAAAAAAGTTGGATATAAATTTTACATAAAAATGTAACTCAAATGATGAGGTCCTTCCTGGAAGTCAAATCATCAACAATAAACTGTAATTATTCATGCAATTAGCAGTGCCACCATTCACCCAGTACTCTGACTTACAACCCTTTGTCTCACATTCAACACCAGCTGGATGGATTGGAATAAAGCTTAAAAGAAAAATTTTAAAAGACGAGCTGGATCTATTTCCAAAATATGTCTGAAATCTTCTCACCAATTCCACCACTAAATACATTAATCCAAGCCACCAATGCTACTTGCTTGGCCTACTGCAGAAAGCTCCTAAATGTTTTTGTCTCTGTTTTCGTATATTTTATTCTCAACAGCCAGTTTTACATTTAAAACACAAGTTCTTTTGTTATTCCCCAGCCTACCATCCTGCAGACCTGCTGCTACATTTGGAACAAAGTCTAAATATTTTAAATGTGGCTTATCAGATCCATCATGGTCTGGGTACCAGCTACATCTCCTTGTCAGTACCATAATTGCCTCCTCCTTATTCTCTCCCACCCAATCACACTGGCCTATTGGCTGTGCCAGACACATGAGGAACAGCACCGAGGGCCTTTTCGCATGGCCTGAGATGCCTGAAGGAAAGCATTACTCTTGTGTTTGCCCAGATACTTCTTTATTTCATCCTTGTCTTCACTCAGGTGTGTGCTCAAATGTCACTTCTTCATAGAGTCTTCTCTAATCAGTCTATTAAAATAAATTTTCCCCACTTTTTCTCTGCTTTATTTTTTCACAGCATGTTTATATTATAATATAGGACATTGGTATTTCCAACAATACTGTGTGATTTTCAATGAGTCAAGAAAAACTCATCTGTCTTACACATTTATCAGCTAGAACTATGAACAAGTATTCGTAAGTACTTTCAATGAATAAAAAATATATTAAAATGAGAGTGTGAGTATCTTTTAACCGTTTCTACTAAGCAGAGTTTATCTTTCCACCCTTGAAAGATGCATTTTATTTCAAGTAATCAGGAAAAAAATATTGAATGAGAAATGACAGAAGCTTATTTTTAGAAAAATACTAAAAGCATCTGAAATTCTTTCAGTCATTTTGTGGGAAATTAATGGAGACCTGAAATACAAATTTAGGAATATACATGGGAGCATATCAAATATTCCCATTTGAAAACTGTTGATCTTATGTAAGCCACCATTCTTCTCTGTTTTCCAACTTAAAAAAAAAAAGAAGAATAAAATGAAAATAAAAAGGAAAACCTGAGGAAATGAGGTGACAGAGAGCAATCAAGAAGTTTTAATTCTACTGGGACAACAATTTGAATAAAGTCAAAAGGAAACTATTCTCCCATTGAAGCACTGTTGAAACACCCCATCCTTACCACATTCATGTTTTATGTATGTCTTATATATGAACTGAACAACAAAGTTCTCACTGTAATGAAGTTTTCATTTTACTAAGCTTTGGGGAACAACTTGACTTTACTTTTGGAATTAAATCCCTCAAGGAACATAGGTCTAAAATTAACCAAAATTTACTCAAAGTAGCAATTTTTGCTTTGGGAAAATTTTGGTATAATTGGTATACTTTTTAAAATGCAAAGTTTAAGTTAAATTTTTATATAATTCTGTATTTAAAAATAGGCTTCCTTTTTTTTTTTAACTTTTTCTAGTTGTAGATGTACAGAATGCCTTTGTTTTATTTGTCCATTTTTATGTGGTACCAAAGATTGAACCTAGTGCCTCACACATACTAGGCAAGTGCTCTGCCACTGACCTTCAGCCCCAGCCCTACAAACAGGCTTTCTTAAAAGGCCTATTTCCTCTAATTGATTGAGGTATGATCAAAATGCAGTAAACTAAATACACTTAAAGTATACAATTTGGTCAGTATTGACATATAAATATATTGTGAAACCATTGGCCCAATGAAGAAAATAAGCATTTCCATTGTTCCCAAAATTTTGCTTATAACCATTTGTTATTCATTCATCCCTATAAACCAATTCCAGGTATTACTGCTCTGTTTTCTATCATGAGTTTGTCTTTATAGAAACATAAATAAAAAGAATCATATGATGTACATTTTCTGTTGTCTAGCTTCTTTTCCTCAGTATACAATGGCATATGGAGAAACAGGAAAGTATGGCCCACTTAAAAAAAATTTTAAAAATAAATTTACAGAAGCCATTCATGAGAAAGTGTAACCAAAAGAATAATTAGACTTTGAAAATACTGCATTAAATATACTTAAATGGATAAATAAAAAGATGCACAAATAACTAAAATAAATAAGGAAAATAGAGAATAAACTAAGAATATCTATGAACACATAGATAAAAAACAAACAAAAAGAGAACCAATTTGAAATTCTGGAGCTACAAAATACAATTGTAGAAACGAAAAAAGTTGGCAGAACTCAAAAATACAATCGAGAAGACAGAAAGATTAAGCAAACTTGAAGACTTGACAATCAATATGAGCTACAGAAAGAAAAAAGAAGAAAGCAAGATTAATAGAGTTTAAGGACCCTATAGAACGCCATCAAATAAACTAACACATGAGTATAAGAATCCCAGAAGGACAAGAGAGAAAGAAAGCAATATGTGAAGAAACAAAGGCTGAAACCTCCCTAAATTTGATGATATATATGCATAGATCTAATATATATACCAAGAATGTCAACCAGCTTCAAGCAGGTTAAACTCAGAGACCCACATCTGAGACATTATTTTCAAACTGTGAAAAACCAAAGATGAAGAGAAACTCTTGAAGTTAGCAAGGGAGAATTGACTTGTCAAAGGTTGACAGTCAATTTATCATCAGAAACCATGCAGAAAAGAAGTAGGCTAACATATTTAAAATGCTGAGAAAAAACAATTTTAAATGATCAACCAAGAATTCCATATACAGCAAAACTACCCTTCCGAAATGAAGGGGGAAATAATATATTCCCAAATAAATCAAAGCAGAAGGAGTTAAATCCCACTAGACCCACCCTACAAGACATGCTAACAGTTTAATTTAATATCTTAAAAAGAAATTTTTGTGTATCAAAGTATCAACAAAGTGAAAACACAACCTATGAAATGGGATAATAATGTTTGCAAATCACATATCTGGTAAGAATCTAAATTCCGGAATACACGCAATAGCTCAACAGCAAAAAGATAAACAATCTTATTAAAAATTGGGCAGATGACCAGAACAGACATTTTCTCAAAGAAAATATGCAAATATTTCCTAGGACCATAAATAATGCTCAATATCATTGGAAATTCAGGAAATGTAAATCAAAACCACAATAATATACTATTCCATACTTACAAGAATTGCTATCACACGAATATCAGAAAATTAGAAGTTGATGAAAATGTGAAGAAATGGGAACACTTCTACATTGCTGGTACAGATGCAAGATAGTTCATGCTGTGGAAAAGTGTCTGTCATTTTCTCAAAAACCTAAAATAGAAATATCATATGACTCATTCATTCTACTTCTTAGTATATAGTAAAAGCATTGAAAATAGAAACTCAAATACTTGTATGTCTATACTGACTTCAATATTATTCACAATGGCCAAAGGATCAAAACAGCACAAGTGTTTATCAATAGATGAATGAGGGCTGGAGGTGTAGCACAGTGGTAGAGCACTTGCCTAGCATGCTTGAGGCACTGGGTTCGATTCTTAGCACTACATATAAATAAATGAATAAAATAAAGGTCCATTAACAACTCAAAAAAATATTTTTAAAAAATAAAAATAAAAAAATAGATGAATGAATAAGTGATATATGGTATATACATAGGCAATGGAATATTATTGTCATAAAAGTGATGTCTGATACATGCTACAATATTAATAAATCTTAAAAACATTATGCTAAGTGAAATAAGCCATATGTAGTAGTAAATATTACATGAATTCATGTATATGAAATATTTAAAATAAGCAAATTCACAGAGACAAAATGATAAGAGATTATTAGGAGTAAATGGAATTTTTAATGGAGAGATTTGTTTAATGATTTCAAAGTTCTTATTTGGGGTGATGAAAAAGCTTTATATGTAGATAATTATGATGGTTGCAGAACATAATAAATATAATTAATGTTACTGAATTCTACACTTAAAAATGGTTGATATGGCAAGTTTTATGTTGTGCTTTCTAATTAATAATCAATATAATACTATACTAAAAAGGTTAATAGTTTATATTTTCCCATGCTTATTTCCTTAAAATATTCTTATAATAAGTTTATCATCAGAAATTACATTTTAACTAAAAGGACCACTGAAATAGAACATTACAAATGCTCCTCAACTTAGGATGGGGTAAAGTCCTGATAAGCCTACCATATGTTAAAATTATTAAACATCAAAAATGCTTTAAATACATTTAACCTACTGACCATCATAGCTTAGTGATACAGTGGATTCTGCCCACAATCACATGGCTGAGTCGAACTGCACATCACTATCCTGACAAGCATCACAAAAGGATCAGACCTATTACCATTTTCTCACCACCCTAAACTCAGAAAACACTCAGGAGGAGGATATATGTAGAGTCCAAGATTACTTTTCTACTTCTTTCCTATGATAGAGGAACAGGAGTTATATAACACCATCTACAATTTACGAAATAATGAAATTTTGCAATATATATTATAGAAAACCAGTAGTCAAAAAAAATTTGTATATTTGTCCACTGCTTTCCCAGCTGCTTATTATTTTTGTTGTTGTTTGTTTGCAGTACTGGGGATTGAAGCCAGGGGCACTCTTCCACTGAACTCCAATTCCAGTTCGTTTTTTATTTTAAGTTGCTCAGGCTGCCCTTGAACTTACCATTATCTTGCCTCTGTCTCTTGAGTCGCTGGGATTCCTGGTGTGCATCACTGCACCTGGCTTGCTCACTTTTTAATAAATAGCAATAGAACCAAACAAGGCCTCTATAATGCATTGAATACTTTGGAGTAATAAATTATAGTCATACAATTTATCTCTGTGACTACACTTTTTATTGTACTCTTTTCTACACAATGGGTACCTACTGGCATTCTCATCACAGAAAACTGGAAAACGAGACAAAGCAGATATCCTCTGCCCAACAACCACACAGACGCACCCTGCAATGCCACGTCTCAGAGAGACCACTACTTTGAATTTGTTGTTGACTCTTCCAGAAATCAAAGCAGAATGCCATATTGGGAAACAGGCAGTTATTTCTAAAATATTATGTTTGTTTTATTAATTTTATGCAAAATGATGAGAAAAGCAGCCAGAGGGACCAATTATGTTTTGAAGGCTAGTACAGATACTAGACCCTTTACACACATATTCTTATTTAACACAGCAAAACTTCAACATATAACTTGCTATTCCCATTTTAAATATATGGGAATTTAGGAGATGAAGCAAATATCTTGAGAGCACACTGCCAATAACAGAATCAAACCTTTCAGGTTCTAACCCCTGTGCTTGTTTAACTATCATCTGCCTCCACGATAATATGAAAGTCAATGCTTAAACAAGCAGCTGATTTTTAAGAGGCTCTCTGTCATATTAAGAATAAGACCAAATGCAGGGTGGGAAGAGACAGCATAATTTACCCCACTTATGAAATAGCTCCACTTCTAGCAATGCCTTTCAAGGTTTTGGGAAGGGATTATTGGTTTTGTTTTTGTTTTTGTTTTGTTTTCTTTTAGCTGCAGACAGATTGTTTTTGGATACAGTTTTCTGCCTCATTAACGGTGGTGACTATGGAGGGGATATCTTCTATAAATCTAGTTGCTCCATCAACCTTGAGTGTTAAAATAAGATATAAAGGATATATTTCGATGGAAAAACAGTTCTTAGTATTTTATGATTTCCAGTAGACAAAAGAAAATCTAGGAGTATTTTCCACTTGACCAAAGGTCCCTAAGGAATTTAATCATGCTCATTTAACAGAGAAGATGGTATCTTAGCTAGTTGATGAAAAAGTACAAAAGGCTTGAACCAAGCTGATTACACGATGATTTCTCCAGTCCACTCCATTCCTTCCTATATGACAGAGCCTCTGACCGTGTCTTTGAATGCTGAAGCTGGTGATACAGGACAAACTGAACAGCTTGACTTTAACAAGAAAGTAAAGCAGATCTGCCTTTTGATTTTTAAAAAATGTCACCAACAGGATTGGCATAGCAGGGTCGTTTTGGTCTTCAAACATCTGATTCACCTCCAGCAAAGTATGATTGAATCTCTCAATTAGGAAAATTATTTCACTAAGACTTGAAGCAACAGTGTTCCTGCTTTTCAAATCGTGTCTGCAAATAAGTACAGTTTACCTAGGATCTGTACTCGGCACCTCTGTGTTTCACTACCCAGGGGTATGCGCCCTTTTCTCAAAGAACAAGTCATTGTGACTTTTAATAGACTGCATTAGATTGACTGGGTTAGTGCAATTTATGTAGTGAGAAATGCTTGGTGGGTGTGTGCGCATCTAGAAAAACTATAACAGGAGGATTCAGTTCTTCTGGTAACCACAATGCATGTGTTTAGATTTGAGATTTAAACTGCTCCTTTGAGAGGTAAGATCGGTGTTCTCTTGGATATGTAGTGCTCAACGAATTGTAACTTTTTTTGTTTTTTTGTTTTTGTTTTTTTTAGTAAGAGAGTACAATTTACTAGGATTAACATAAAATTTCTATCTGCAGTGACTCGAAAAGACTTTATAGCATTTACTAGAACTGCAGGCAGTTCCTTATTCTGTTTTGCTTTGCTTAAGTATGTTGTCAATTTCGGAAGCTTACAGAGAGTGGTCACAAAACTCATTTAGTTCCTGAATAGAATTTCTAATTCAACTGGCCAAACCTTTGAGATGTCAGATGTCAGATGATAAGAGAAAATCAAACTTCCTATCAAAATTTTCTTCACTAATACTTAGTTGCACATGACATTTTAGCCTTCCACATTGTTTACTCATTTTATGTTTCTCTAGTTGTCTTATTTTTAATTGAATAGCATCATTTATTTTCTATTATGTCACATCAAAGATATTTTGTAAACATTTGGATCAATAGTAATAAATATAGTAAATACCTTAATATGTTATATTCTAAAAAGAAAAACTTGATATTTCATAATCTTCATGAAATAGAAACTTGAAATAGTGGATCAATAAGAGTAAATTAAATACTTAATACCACCTTGAACAACACACCCGTAAGTTTCTGTATCTGTCATAGAATAAGAGGAATTTCAAAACAGTATCACTTTTTTGGTCTGTGATGGAACAATCTTCAATTTTTTATGTTGAATGATTCAAAACAAAGACCAGACAGAACTGGGCCAAAGAGCAAATCTGAGTACATTGGAAAATGATGTTTATTTTCATAAATAGTAATTATCATAACATAAATGATAACTATAAAAGTATTTGGATGACTAAACTTAGTGTGGTAACTACTATCTCAATTGCTTAACTGTTATTTGAATATTTTATTCCAAAACAAACTCTAAAACACAAGAACTATACCATAATATTTCTTTATAAAAATTGACAAGATTTTATATAATTTAGGTGATTTTATAGAATAGACTTAAAAGTTTCTTTTTTCTCCTAGTTTTAGACATATTTTTCACTGCTGTGACCCAAAGATCTGGCAAGAACAATTGTAGAGGAGGAAAAGTTTATTTGGTGCTCACAGTTTCAGAGGTCTCAGTCCATAGATGTTCAACTACATTGCTCTGAGTCAGAAGTGAGAAAGAACATTATGGAGAAAGGGATGGAAGAGAAAAGGATTTCAGGACATGGCAACAAGAAGAAGAGAAAAAGAGCTCCCCTTACTATGGACAAGGTACAAACTCCAAAGGCCATTCCCTCAGTGACCCATCTTCCCTAGTCATACTCTACCTGCCTACAGTTACTACCCAGTTAATCTCTATCAGAGGCTTAATGTACTGAGTAAGTCAAAACTCTAATAACCAGAACATTTCACCTCTAAATGCATTGTCTAGTATTGCGTTACACATGCGTTTTGGGGGAACACCTCATATCTAAACCATAATACTACTATTACTGAAGGCTTTCATTTGTAGAGTTATTTATTATATTTTCCTTAAACCTATTATAGCTGCCTGTCTTCTCTTCTGTCTCTCAATTGCTTGTAGTCAGGAAGCCAGGGATAAGGAGAAATTTGATTTCTGGTATCTGCTCTCAGTGCAATATCTAGAAGTCTTCTTTTTCACTTTAATGCAAGCTACTCAGCAAAGAAGGCCTTCATTCACAGTAGCCCTTACTCATTTCAGTCCTCCAACAGCAGACACTGACCAGCCATTCAGTCTTATTATGTGTGAAGTCCAGACTGCTGCTTCTAGCACAAGGAAGAAGAGCACATTTGAAAAAGTTTTCCCTAATGACAGGGCTTTATTTCCTCACACCATCATTTAAAAACCTTTTAAACAGCAGACTGGGCCTCTGATGTAAATGCCTTGCCTAGCAATTAGTGGTGAAGGTGCTGGACTTTAAAAGGCTTTTAAATTATATTATGAAAGGTCCACTACAATGGCTTTCATTATTCAGGGTAAGGTCTATATTCTCCGCCCATTGCTGGGGCACAACTACTAAGTTCTTAGAGAGTCACTCACAAAGATTGGCAGTCAGAAATTTGGTAGACACAAGATTTTCAGTATTATGTGGCTGCAAAATGATACCCAATTTCATATGGAAATTGTCTTTTTTTCTTTTTTCTTTTGAATGGTCTAACGAGCAAACTTCAAAAGTTCTTTAGATTTGATTCAGGCTTATCTGAAGTATATCCGAGGGCATATATATCTATAAGACTTTGAACAGAAAAAAAGAAAAAAGAAAGATAAAAACAGAATCTTTTGCTTCATTAATAGGCCCAAAGGTCTGGAAACCTCAGAATGGATCCAAACAAGGCCCAAGCACTGAGGTGGCTGGAACAGACTGGTTCTAACCTGAGCTGACCCAGCACGTGAATAAAAAAGCAAAGGGTAACTTTAATTCTCTACCCAAGAGTGGAAGCAGCAAAAAATAAATAGTTAGTTCCCAAGCAAAAGTAACCAATTTTGTGGATTGCCTAGACTCCCAGTCACCCTGGAAGAGTTTCCACCACTTCAGGAATACTGATGGAAGAGTCAGTTCAATCTCAGGTAGCCGGGGAGGGTAACTGGGTGAGTTACAAACTTCATCAATTCTTTACATCTCTTGTTTTCTCCAGTGGCATTTTCACTATTTCATTTGGAAGAATAAGTAAATTGTGTTCTGAGTAATTGAAAATTTCAAAAGTTGATATGGAGACTAGCTTTGCAGTCTAAATGCAATGCCATTAATTCTGTTTAATCTGCTAATGTCTGTGAATTTGGTTGCAATGAGAAATGCAGTATGGCCAGACTGCGGCTAACTGCAGAAGGAATGTTAAAATACTGAAGGCTCCAGGCTGGAGGGACCTAGGGTTGTTTTGTTATTGTTGTTTGTTTTGTTTTGTTTTCCTTTTGGAGAATCAATCCCAAAATCTAATGTTTTCATCAGGCACCAGACTCTTAAAATCAAACCCAAATGGTCATCCTTTTCCTTCAGTCAGAAACCTTGGACCATCACCCCTGCTGTTATTAGCTCCCCAAACTAAGGCATACTTTCCCCTCTGATTGGTTATTTTTTCAGGAGAACTTTCATAGGTCAAAGTGATTTTATAGATCTGCCTTTGAGAAATAGAAATTTTGGTGGTCCATTTTCAGAATACAGTGTTTAGCCTTAAACATAAAATTATTGAGGAATTAAGAAAACCACCTGAAGAGGAAACTGAGCAAATGTTTACCAGCAGTTAACATCTGATTGTGACAAATTTACAGCCCCTTGACAAACACAGGAGGTGAGGGGGAAGGGCTCAGCTTGACCCACAGATATAAACTTCCTAAGTACCAAAATACACTCAATCCCAGATGTGCTTTCCCGCCACAGAGAACAAAGGGAAGTGGGAACAACTAAAGGCACATTTCTTTAAATGGCCCATTAGGGGCAGGAAAGATGGAGGAATGAGATGAACATCATTAACCTAGGTACATGTATGACTGCACATGTGGTATGACTCTACATCGTGTACAACCAGAGAAATGAAGAGTTGTGTTCCATTTGTGTACAATGAATCAAAATGCATTCTGCTATTGTGTGTAACTAATTAGAACAAATAAAAATAAAAATAATAAATAAATAAATAAATAAATAATCCAGCAGGAGACGGTAAAACCTAGGCAAAGAAGTGGGTAATAGATCTTACAATGCAAACTCTAGTCATTTTTTTTGGTCCTTGTCACCTGTAATACATATGCCACATATGATACTCTCCTATCACTGCTTTTTAGTAAATGTCTAAATAAAATAAATACAAAAGTATCTTAATAATTTGAGCAATAATGTCACAAAGTCAATCATTTCAATTATTCCCAGAATAATTTTATTTGATTGCTTAACTTCTATATGGCTTGGATATCAGAGCCTTAGAAGGATCTGCTTATTGTTCTTGGAAGCATATATATCAAAGATAGGAAGGACTCTGGGTCGGTTCCCCAGGAGATTCAGACATTAAGAGGAAAAAAATACCAGAATGAACTTATATCTTTTAAGGAACCATGGCAGTGCAGCAACAGGGATACTTTAAATTTCCTTGAAAAATTTTTTTTTCTATTTCGTTTTTCTCCTGATGAAAATAAAATATTGTTACAGGGCTTATATCCATTACTCAAAAATATGTCTGCAGTTCAGACTCATATACTTGACTGAAAGAAAGTAGGCTCTGGAGCACTGGATTAGGAGTCAGTAGAACTGGATTTTGGTTCTGAGATAGACATAAATTATGTGCATTTATGTCTGTAATTTGTGTCTATCTTAAATAAGCTACTCAAATTTTTGTTGCATGAGTTTCATTATTTATAAACTTGAAAATGCTTTATTACTCTCAAGGATTTTTTCAAAAAAATTTTTTTTGGTGGTGCTGGTGATTGAATCCAGGGCTTTGTACATGCAAGGCAAGCACTCTACCAACTGAGCTATGTCCCCAGCCCATAAAAATGTATTTTTAAATTATTTTAAAAGTGTAATGTATGAACAATTCAAGTGGCACACATGTAACAGAAAACTAAAAAATATATGATGCCTATAAAGTGAATAATTTACAAAATATTAAACTCATTCTATTTATACTTATGTCATGATTAATCAATTGTTAATTTGAGCAAGATATTATACCTTGGTTATACATATGCAAGCACATAAAAATATTGACAGATACTGGGTTCATGTTTTTAAATTTAGAAAACATTTCAAAAATTTTTGGAAAGTGAAGAACATTCTTTTTGAATCTTTAAGGCCACTGTCTCTAATTAAAGAAAAACATCATGCTGAAATTATAGCATTGTAATAGAACTACTGATATAATCAATTTTCAGAATGTAATCATTTTACTTTCTCAAACTTGATAACAGTAAGTGTTGATTATATTTGCTAGAGAGGGTTCCCCACAGCAAGTGACCTGACTATATTATTGACTATGTCTTTTCTAAGTCCTTTTTCTTTTTCTTTTTCTCATTTGGTACTGGGTATTGAACCCAGGAGTGCTATACCATTATGCCACATTTCCAGACCTTTTTATTTTTTATTTTATAACAGGGTCTCATTAAGGCATTTAGGGCCTCGCTAAGTTGCTGAGGCTGGCCTTGAACTTGTGATCCTCCTGCCTCAGCCTCTCAAACTGCTGGGATTACAGGCATGCACCATCATCTTTTATTTCTTCAAGGAGATGAACATTTACTGGAAAATAACTGGTAGTTTTAAGTTAACTCTAGCATCGCCTTTTATAAATTATTAACAATGTTGAGGACCACATGGGAGAATCATAGCAACATCTCTTTTGGGATTTATTTAACACATACATGTAGAAAGAATCCCCAAGTATGACAATAAACAAAAGAAATACCATTTAGGAGATAGAAGAATTCCTAATTCACATGCCTTTGCTTATGTCTCACAGAAAGTTTTATGGTCTACCTTGAATTTGACCTCCCGGATTAAATGACAGTATTTCTTCAGCTCATCTGTTTTCTGGGATGTCACATTGAGATCTCCAAAAACAGTTGTTTCTTGGCAGGTGCTGCTCCGGAAGGTGCTCACTCACCATGGCAGGAGCACAGTCCTGAGGCAAAATGACAGCAAAGGTGATGTCCAAGGAGAGCAGGTTGTGAAGTTACTTTATTGCCTCAGATATAAGAGAGAAATGAAAACTACATGCATATAAATAGGAAGAGCAAAGGAAAAAGAAGTTCCCCCAATCCAAAAGTTTGGACAATCCTATGCTGGGTTTTGTAACTGCTGCTTTACCTACAAACAAACTCAATAAACCATGCTACTAAAATTTCAGTATCCACTTTGTTTGATTGTGAGAAGCATAAATGAATAATATGGTGCCTTTTCCTTCTCCAGTGTATTACTTACACTCTTCTTTAAAAAGATATGATCTCTTGCAAGTTGCTAATCATAGCCATTATTATTCCGTAAAATATTCAGCAATTGCTTGTGTCACTGCACAAACATCCCTGGAGAAGATGCTATAAGCAAAGCATTGCAAAAGGCACAGTCTGTGCTTTATTAAACAAAACACATTTTCAAAATATAATTTGAAATATTTCATAACTCTGAAGTACTTACTATATGTCCTTTCTTTTCTTTTTTTTTTTTTTTATCCAGGAACATTCATGTTTTAGTCAACTTTTCATTGCTGTGACCAAAATAAGCAAAAAGAACAACTTAGAGGATGAAGTTTATTCGGAGTTCACATTTTTGAAAGTCTCAGTCCACAGATGGCTGATTTCACTGTTCTGGTCCCAAGGTGAAGTAGCACGTGGAAGAAGGACTTAGTAGAGGAAAGCTTCTCAACTCCTGGTGGGGTCAGGAAGCAGAGAGACAGAGAGGGGAAGGTGCTCCCTCTCTCAGGCCCAGGGAAATTGTACCCTGCCAAGACACACCTCCAGTGACCCGCTCTCTCTAGACAAGACCCACTTGCCTACAATTAACACCCATTCCATTCAAACTAAAATGGATTGATTAGATTACAGCTCTCATAATCAAATCGTTTTACCTCTGAATATTTCTGCATTAATAGGAGGTTTGGAGGGACATCTCATATTCAAACCATAACTACCTTTTATATATTCTTACAGAAATCCTAAGAACTTCCTGCAAACTGATCCTTAAACTTTGAGATGACTGCAGTTGGAGCAAGAACACTTTTACAATAGCCCTGAAGGAACGAGCAAAACTACTGCAAATGCTAGAGGTGCTGGCCTATCTAGGGAGGCATCCAGCAATAACCTACTTCTCCAAGCATAAATCAGAATGTGTGGAAGGATCTAGCATAGGTTCAGTCCCATGACTACAGGGAAGAGATTGTGCCAGTGTGTTTTCTGAGAAACATTTCTTGCTAGAAACAATGGAGTAGTTCAGGATTTGTTTCAGAGGTGGCAATAAGACACAGAAGTGTTCAAGGGACCACCTCTGATTTGTAACCATCCCAGAAACTTTACTGATATGATTAATCACAAAATCCCAGTGAAATTAACTATTGTACAACCACTTAGGGAGTTCTATCATGGATTAGACTGTACATATGCACCACTCATCACAAAAATATCAAAGCTCAGCACTATTTCAACCTTTGACAGATGCATTAATCTAAACCCACCGAAATCTATAAAAGGGGGCTAGATGTATTTACCTAAACCCTAAGTATAGACAAGGGATCAGGTAGTTATAGCCTACAGTCTAAGTCTGGCCTGCTTCCAGGTTTGAAACTAGAATGTTATGGGGATGGAGTAGTGTCCACTCATTTATATTGCCCATGCTGCCTCTTTGCTATAACAGCAGAATTGAGTAGTTGCAGCAACCTGTAAGCCCTAAAATAATTAGTATTTGGAAATTTACAGAGAATGTTTGCTAAACCTCTGGGACAATCTCTTAGGGAAAAATCAGTATCAGAATACGAGAAGGATCAACTGAATATGTTTATAGAATGGGCAACCATTCCAAAGGGACAGGTTGAATACCTATATATCCTCACTACTATCAACTTCCTAAATGTTTGGAGGAAAAAAAAAAACAATACTGCCATGTTAAATTACTTGAGAAAGATCTCTCTAAGTGCTTTTGCACATAAACTCAATTTTCATTTTATATTATCCTATTCCCCAATAATTTATGTAGAACTATTTTACATGTGGGTTTTGTAACTATGGAGATGGCAAAATGTAGATCCTCAATGACCTCAGTAGTAAATATCTACAATATAAATGTTCTAGAGACTGCAAAAGAGTACCTTTTGGAGCTAAGCTTGTTGTTGCAGCTGTAGTAGGATTGGTTAACTACAGAAGGTAAGGAAAGTGGAAACAGAGATAGAAACACAACAGACAAATTTGGCATGGGAAAAAAACTGTGGAACAGAAAAGTCTGAATTTGGCTGAACCTGAAGCTGCACAGTTAGTAAGCTGGTGTTTAAAATATGCTCTGGGTTTCTCAACTGGCAAACAGAGAGCTTAGGCAGAAACAATCTTGAGGAGAATGCACTACAGCTTGCTGCTGTTGGAGCCCAGGAGAGCATAGCAAATATTGCTATTCTTGTTCTAGCAGGTGCCCTTTAATGTGGCCTAAGGTGTACCTAGCAGAATATGATTGAAACAGGTCCTAAGAAAACTGTACCCAGGGAATTCAAGTCAAAGACACAGAGGGAGTGCAACTGGCTTTCCCTTCGAGTTTGGTGTTTCACGTGACTAGTTGAAGAGGGTTTGGATACTATAAAAAGCAGACATGATTCATCTCAATGATTAAGCCTGTATTTTAGTCAGTTATGCATCATTGTGACTAAAAGATCCATAAGAACAACACAGAGGAGGAAACCTTTATTTGGGGTTCACAGTTTCAGAAGTCTCAGGCCATTGATGGCCAAGTCCCTTGCTCTGGGCCCAAGGTAAGACAAACTATCATGTTGGAAGGAGTTTGAAAAGGAAAGCAACACAAGGCACAGCAACAAGGAAGCACAGCCCCAAAGACCTACCTCCTCTAGTCATACCCTATGTGCCTACAATTACCACCCAGTTAATTGATATCAGTGGCTTACCTCACTGATTTGGTTAAAACTCTCAACCAGTCATTTTACCTCTGAAAATTCTTTCACTGTCTCATGCATAAGCTTTTGGGGGATACAATATATCCAAAAATAATAGCCTTAGAAGGATATATTCATGGGCACTAGTGTGTGGGAGACCTGTGAAGGGTTGGCTCCCTACACAAAGAGAATTTTGGTCAGGCTCCTGAGATCCAGACTCCTAGCAGAAATTGACATCTGTCCAGGCCTAGGGGTGTGTTAATCTAATATATCTAGAACAGACACGACCCAACAAAGTCCCAAATGCCTTATTAGAGCTAAACTCCAACTGCTAGAACTCACCACTTACCATTCTGCAGCAGCACCACCCTGGGAGTGCATTGATGTGGTATGGCCAGACAAAACTCCTATTGACAGTACTTCTCATTCTGTCTTACCCTATACCGTCACAAAGGGAAGTTGAAAGTTATTTCAAGCTGCTTCTGTTTTAGCCTACTCCTGTTGGCACCTTGGTGAACAACACAAAAGAGAGAAGGTTTAACAACCTCCAGATCTATCTTTCAAAGGGATACAAAACCAAGAAGAAATAAAAAGAAAGACAACTGGGCATAGGTAGAGATCATCTATTCTCATTGAAAGATTTGACCACTTCAATGGAGAAAATTCTTTCATTTTTCATTAAGAATTTTTTCCTCTTTGTCTTTTTCTTTTCTTTTGTTTCTTTGCTTGCTTACTTGTTTGCATTTGGATGAGGAGGGTTATTTTTATTGTGCTGGTTATTTTGTGATATTTACATATCTTTCTTCTCCCTCTTCTTTCTTCTCCCTCTAATAAACAAATTTTCTTATTCTCTCTCTCTATGTAATATTTTATCCTTCTTTATTGTCATTACTTACTTCATCTCTTCGGCTTTCTCTCCATTAACATTTTGAATATTCTAAACATTTATAACTTTACATGAATTTTTACATTATTTTAATGAACTATATTATTGCCATCTTTTAGAACTATTTGACTACTAAAATTTTCTGCCCCCACTGTTCATGTTTTTGCAGTTATTTGTACTTTGGGGGCATAATTAATATCTGCTATTTACATAAATACTATGTCTAGTTCACAGCTATTATTTTTGTTGTTGGCAATTGCTGAGCCTACCATTTCTGTTTTTGTGGTAATTAGTACCTTAGATGTGATAGTAGGTATCAAGTATTTATTTTAATGGTGTATATTGCATGCTATTGCTGCTGTTGTTTGCTTCCCACTTTTCTGTGAAATGCTGAGACTCTACTAGGACATTACCAATTCACAGGATATAGACTGTGCTGCTGAACTAAACCAGCCAAAAAACTAACCATGCACAAACTTCAGCAATACTTTATTTTTTCATATTTAATTTATTTATTTGTTCTGTTTAGGCTTACATGATAACAGAATGCAATTTGATTCATTGTACATAGATAGAGGATAACATATCAATTCTCTAGTTGTAAGTTGTGTAGAATCACAACATATATGCAGTCATACATAAAGTTAAGGCTATGATGACCATCCTATTCCACCACCTTTACTGTCCCCATGTCCTCTCCCCCCTTACACCCCTGTGAACAGAGTTCCACCATTGTTCCCATGTCCTTCCCCACATTATGGATCAGCATCCACTTATCAACGAGTACATTTGGCATTTGGTTTTCTGAGATTGGCTTACTTCACTTAGCATGATATTCTCCAACTCCATCCATTTACCTGCAAATGTCATAATTTTATTCTCTCTTATTGCTGAGTAATATTCCATTGTGTATATATACCACAGTTTCTTTATCCAGTCATCTACCGAAGGGCATCTAGG
>CM053412.1:39540787-39605614 GCA_028644305.1 Xerus rutilus
CTATTGATGTGATGTATTACGTTAATTGATTTCTGTATGTTGAACCAACCTTACATCCCTGGAATGAACTCCACTTGATCATGGTGCACTATTTTTTTGATGTGTTTTTGTATGCGATTTGCCAGTATTTTATTGAGAATTTTTGCATCTATGTTCATCAGGGATATTGGTCTGAAGTTTTCTTTCTTGGATGTGTCTCTGTCTGGTTTTGGAATCAGGGTGATACTTGCCTCATAGAATGAGTATGGAAGGGTTCCCTCCTTTTCTATTTCATGAAATAGTTTGAGGAGAATTGGTATTAATTCTTCTTTGAAGGTCTTGTAGAACTCAGCTGAGAATCCCTCTGGACCTGAGCTTTTCTTGTTTGGAAGACTCTTGATGGCCTCTTCTATTTCCTTGCTTGAAATTGATCTGTTTAAGTTGTGTATGTCCTCTTCAGTTTGGGTAGATCATATGCCTCTAGAAATTTGTCAGTGTCTTCAGGGTTTTCTATTTTACTGGAGTATAAATTTTCAAAATAGTTTCTAATTATTTCAGTAGTGTCTGTTGTGATATGTCCTTTTTCATTACAAGTTATAGTAATTTGGGTTTTCTCCCTCCTCCTTTTCATTAGAGTGGCTAAGGGTTTGTCAATTTTGTTTATTTTTTCAAAGAACCAGCTTTTTGTTTTGTCAATTTTTGAATTGTTTCTTTTGTTTCTATTTCATTGATTTCACCCTAATTTTGATTATTTCCTGTCTTCTACTTCTTTTGGTATTAATTTGTTCTTCCTTTTCTAAGGCTTTGAGATGAAGAGTCAATTCATTTATTTGTTGACTCTTACTTCTTCTAATGAATGAGTTTAATGCTATGAACTTTCCTCTTAGCACTGCCTTCATGGCATCCCAGAGATTTTGATATGGTGTATCAGAGTTTTCATTTGCCTCCAAGAATTTTTTTTATCTCTTCCTTGATGTCTTCTGTTATCCATGCATCGTTCAATAGCATATTATTTAGTTTCCAGGTGATGGAGTAGTTTCTGTTTATATATATATATATATATATATATATATATATATATATATATATATATGTTGTAGATGGACATAATATCTTTATTTACTTATTTTTATGTGGTGCTGAGGATCGAACCCAGTGCCCTACACATGCAAGGCAAGTGCTCTTGCCACTGAGCCACAATCCCAGCCCCATAGTTTCTGTTTTTTAATCTGTCATTGATTTGTAATTTTATTTCATTGTGGTCAGATAGGATGCAGGGCAGAATCTCTATTTTTTTGTATGTGCTAAGACTAGCTTTGTGACATAACATATGATCTATTTTGGAAAAGTATTCATGTGCAGCTGAGAAAAAAAGTGTATTCGCTTGTTGATGGATAGAACACTCTATATATGTCTGTTAAGTCTAAATTATTGATAGTTTCATTGAGATCTATGGTTTCTTTATTAAGTTTTTGTTTGGAAGATCTATCCAATGGTGAGAGAGCTGTGTTAAAGTCTCCAAGTATTATTGTGTTGTGGTCTATTTGATTCTTGTATTTGAGAAGGATTTGTTTGATGTATGTAGAAGCCCCATTATTTGGGGCATAGATATTTATTATTGTTATGTCTTGTTTATGTATGATTCCCTTAAGAAGTATGAAATGACCTTCTTTATCTCTTTTCACAATCTTTGGTTTGAAGTCCACTTTATTTGATAAGAGGATGGAAACTCCTGCTTGTTTGCAGGGTCCATGTGAGTGATATGTTTTTTCCCACCCTTTCACTTTCAGTCTGTGGATGTCTTTTCCTGTGAGATGAGTCTCTTGCAGACAGCATGTTGTTGGGTCTTTTTTTTTAATCCAGTCTGTCAGTCTATGTCTTTTAATTGGTGCATTTAGGCCATTTATATTCAGGGTTATTATTGAGATATGATTTGTAATTTTGGTCATTTATGTTTGTTTTTGGTTTTTACCTTGAGTTGTTTTCTCTTTTGAATGATGTTTCCTCTAGTGTAGTTCGTCTCTTTGTAAATTTTCGTTTTTGGTTATCATTTCCTCCTCATGGAATATTTTGCCAAGAATGCTGTGTAGTGCAGGCTTTCTTGCAGTAAATTCTTTTAACTTTTGTTTATCATGGAAGGTTTTTATTTCATCATCAAATCTGAAGCTCAATTTTGCTGGATATAGGATTCTTGGTTGGCATCCATTGTCTTTCAGGGCTTGCAATATATTATTCCATGATCTCCTGGCTTTTAGCGTTTGGGTTGAAAAATCTGCTGAGATATGAATTGGTCTCCCATTGTATGTAATCTGGTTCCTCTCTCTTGTGGCCTTTAAAATTCTATCCTTATTCTGTATGTTGGGCATTTTCATTATAATGTGCCTTGGTGTATATCTGTTGAAATTTTGTATGTTTGGTGTCCTGTCAGCCTCTTGTATTTGATTTTCCATTTCATTTTTCATATTTGGGAAATTTTCTGGTATTATTTCATTGAAGAGATTGTGCATTTCTTTGGTTTGAAAATCTGCGCCTTCTTCTATCCCAATAAATCTTAGATTTTGTCTTTTGATGCCTGTCCCATATTTCTTGTATGTTCTGTTCATGATTTTTTACCATTTTCACTGTATGGTCAAGTTTATTTTCAAGATTGTATATCTTGTTTTCATTATCCGAGGTTCTGTCTTCCAGGTGATCTAGTCTGCTGGTGATGTTTTCTATTCAGTTTTTAATTTGATTTATTGTTTCCTTCATTTCAAGAATTTCTGATTTTTTTTCACGATCTCTAGCTCTTTCTTAAAGTAATCTTCTGCTACTGGTAATTGCTCTCTTATCTCTTTGTTAGAATGATCGATGGTTGCCTTTATTTGCTCACCTATTTCTTTGTTGGATTGATCAATTTTTGCCTGTAATTGTTCACTTATGTCATTCTTTAGTTTGCTGATCATTTTAATTATGTACATTCTGAATTCTTTCTCTGACATTTCATCAACTGTGCTGTCAATGGATTCTGTTACAGTGGTATCCAGGTTTATTTGGGGCACTTTCTTCCCTTGTTTTTTCATGTTGTTTGTGTATCTTCCTTTCTTGAAATACCAATCTGAGGTATTGTGGCTTCTATCCTATAATCTTATATTGACACTCCAGATTACCTGTGTCTCACCTTGGAGCTACTTCTGTTCCCCCAGTGTCCCCAGATGGACACTACTGCCACTAAAGTTGGTGGCGGAGGTAGTGGACATACCTCTAGAGGGCAGTGGGAGTGACCTTGGCTGTGCTCCTTAGGCGGACTCTGAGGGCTGTTTTGCCCCTCTCTCACACTCCTGCTGGTGAACAGGAACTCTGGAGCGGAACTAGAGGTGGGCTCACATCTCACTTAGGCAGAGTCACAAGCAGGAGATTCTGTGTGTGACCCTTACAGTGAGTATGAGCTCCCCTGGGGTGGAGGCTAGCAGGCCCTGGTCTGCCTTCAACTGGGAACCCCTGGCATTCCCTAAGGGCAGTTTTGGGCCTTCTGTCTCGCCTGACAACAGGAAATCTGGAGCGGAACTGAGGCAGGCCCAGAGCGCATTAGGGTGGGGACTCTTCATGCTGGGATCTCTGCAGGTGACTCTTACCCTGGGTGTACCTTCCTCTGTGGCTAGTAGCTATCAGTCCCTGTGTAAACCCTTAGTTGGACACCTGTGGAGTTTCCTGAGGGTGGATTTGGGCCCTCTGAGGTTTCTGCTCGTCCACAGAAACTCTGGAGTGGAATTGAGCTGAACCCAGGTAACCCTGGAGTGGGGCTTCCTCATGCTGGTGTCTCTGGAGAGACTCTTGCCCTGAATTTGGGCTCCCCAGTGGCTAGAGGTAGCAGTCCCTGGTCTCCCTTTGGCTGGACAACCATGGAGGTTCCTGAGGGCGGCTTTGGCCCTCTGTGGCTTCTGCCAGTCCACATGAACTCTGGATTGGAACTGACAGCAATACTTTAATACAAATATTATAGGAAACAAAAATCCAAAACATGACTAGACCCCAAGTAGGAATAACTGGGGAGGCCCTCAGTTTCCAAATATAGACAGTGACTCCCACATCAAAAATAGAATTAGCAGAAAGACACCTATGAGAAATCTCAATCTAGATCATTTCCTTTAGAATAGACAGAATTGTTAAGTGAAGAAAAGCAATCACAGAGGGTTTACTCCACATACTCTTCTGCATACAACACAATTGCCAGATCTCCAAAATGAGTCTTTCTCTTTTGAGACCTACAGGGAAAATAGAATCACCAAGACCAAATTTGAGAATAATTGAAATTGAAGTGTTATGAGATGGAGGCCAAATGTATGGATAACTTCTTCAGGGAAGTAATAACAGAAATTTTTCCAAATCTTGAGAATAAGGTGAACATCCAGGTACATAAGCCATTCAGAATGTCAAACAGAGAAGAACAGATAAAAAAAAAAACAACTCTTCATGACACATTCAAATTAAATTGCCTAAAATACAGAACAAGGATAGAATTTTAAAAGACTCAAAAGAAAATCATCAGGTCACATTTAGAAACAAGCCAATCAAAATTCCTTTTGATATTTTAGCACAAAATTTAAAATCCAGGAGATTTTGGAACAAAGTATTCCAAGCCCTGCAAGAAAAATAGCTGTCAACCAGATTGCTGTACCCAGCAAAGCTATCCTTCAGAATCAAAAAGGAAAACAAGAATCTTCCAAGATAAGAAAAAACAAAGAATTCATGACTGCTAAACTGGCATTACCGAAAATACTTAAAGAAACACTACACAGAGAAGAAATAAAGCAAGCCCCAGAGCTTGTAAATTAACAACTTTAATTTGAAGAGTAGCTAAGCAAATGAAGAACAAGATCAAATTAGACAACAGAAGTAAATCGAAATGGCAGGAATTGTTAAACTTTTCTCTCAAATAGCATTAAATTTAAATAGTCTCAAATTTCCAACTAAAAGTTATGGGCTGGCAGAAAGGACTAAAAAAGCAAGACACAACAATATGTTGTTTGCAAGAGATTTATCTTATAGGCAAATAGTGTTTTAACAGCTTCAGAATAGAGATTGATATACAATGCAAATAAAACCCCAAAACAAGCAGTAGTAGCTATTCTCATATTCAACAAAGCATATTTCAAGCCAAATTAATTGGAAGAGACACAAAAGCTCATTTTATACTGGTAAATGGAGTAATTAAACAAGAAAATATGATAGTAAATAATAGTGTCACAAACATCAGTGCACCTAATTACATAAAAAACAATAGTATTCAGCTTAAAAACTCAAAAATACCCTACTATCATAATACTAGATGATTTCAAAACACTTCACTCACCAAGAGATAATTCCTCCAGACATATACTAAGAGTCATTGGAACTGAAAAAATATTATAAATCAAATGGAATTAACTTATAGAATATTTCATCAAGCAAATTAATTTGCCTTCTTCTCAGCTGCTTATGGAACCTCCTCCAAAACTGACCATATTTTAGATCATGAAGCAACTCTTCACAAATACAAAAAAATTAATTATAATTGCTTATATCTTACCTGATAATAATGGAATGAAATGAAAACTGCAGAAACTCTATAAATGCATGGAGATTGAACAACACACTTTTGATTAATGAATGAGGGATATAAGAATCCATGGGAGAACTGTAAAAACTCTTAGAATCAAACAAAAAGAGTGATACAACATACCAGAACCTCTGGGGTACTATGAAGGCAGTTCTAAGAAAAATTTTTATACCTATTAGTATCTATATAAAAAAATCTAATATATCCCAAATAAACAATCTAATGATGCATATCAAAGCTATTGAAAAAATGAGAATAAACCAATTCTGAAACCCGTATAGGAAGGAAATAATTAAAATCAGAGCTGAAATCAATGAAATAGAAAATAAAAAAATACAAAGAACCAACTAAATAAAGATTAATTCCTTGAAAAGATAAAGAAGATTGATAAACTCTTAACCAAACAAACCAAAAGAAAATGAGAGAAGACCCAAGTTAATAAAATTAGAAATGAATGAAGAGAAATGACAGAAATCCAGAGGATCATTAGGAACTACTTTGAAAACTTATACTCTAGTAAATTGGAAATATTAGAAGAAATAGATACATTTCTACACACATATGACCAACCAAAATTGAATCAAGAGGACATAGAAAACCTTAACATACTAATAACTAGCAATGAGATACAAGCAATAATAAAAAGCCTTTCAAAACATAAAAAGAAAAGCCTAGTCTCAGATTAATTCTCACCTGAATTCTATTATTCTTTTAAAGAAAAATTAATCCAAATTCTCTTCAAATTATTCCATGAAATAGAAAAGGTAGGACCCTTTCAAATTCGTTGCATAAAACCAATATTATCCTGATACCAAAACCAGAAAGTACATATCAAAAAATGAAGACTAATATTCCTGATGATTTTTGGTGCGAATTTTCTTTATAAAATATTATCTAATCACATTCAACAACATTTTAATATCATACATCATTATCAAGTTGTTTCTCATTCCAGGATTGCAAGAATGTTTTAACATATGCAAATAAATAAATGTAACTCAACAGTAAGCCAATCCCAAAAAATCAAAAGCTGAATGTTCTCTCTGATAGTGGATGTTGATACATAAGGGGGGTGGGGTGGGAAGCATGGGAGAAATGGAGGAACTTTGGATAGGACGGGGAGGTGGGGGAGGGGAGGAGGAATGGGAGTAGCAAAAAATGGTGGAATGAGATGGACATCACTACCCTAAGTACATGTATGAAGACACGAATGGTGGACTCTATCTTGTTTGCACCCAGAGAGATGGAAACTTGAGCTCTATATATGTACTATGACTTGAAATGCATTTAAAAAATAAAAATTAAATTTAAAACAAAACCTTCAAAACAAAAAAAAATAAATGTAACTCACCACATAAATAGACTTAAGGACAAAAATCATATAGTCATCTCAATGAATGAAGAAAAAGCCTTCAAAATATTTAGCACCTATTCATGATAAAAAATACTGAAGAAAGTAAGAATAGAAGGAACTTGCCTCAATATCATAAAGGCTTTATAAGACAAACTCAAAGCCAGCATCATAGTGAATGGGGAGAAACTGAAATGACTAGGACACAAGCTAAGCTCATCTTTAGAGCACATGAAGGAAACAAAGTTAAGGCCCTGAATTAGGACAGTGACCATAAGAGAGTAGGCCAGAGGTTTGGGGAATATTTTCCAGGTAAAAACAGCATAGGGTATAGGACAACATGGAGACAGTGAGGTGGAAGAAAAGTCAATTAAGAATGACTTAATAGAAGTAATGAGATGTTATGGATTTGTTTGTTCAAATGATCTAGTCTCCAGAAGGAGTACAAAATGCTGAGGAATTGAAACCCTGATTACATCATTTTCATGAAAGGCAAATTGGAACAAATTCATTGAAATGGGGAGCAAGAAATGCCACTGGCCACACAAGGATGAAATCTGAGGACCCAATATGCAAGCTCAGGGCACTTGCAGGGTCTCTGACAGAGAGAAGACAGAATTCAAAAGGAGAGCTGAGAATGATACCTAAGGTATCATTCTGGTTTGTCTAAAGTCAAATTGCAACATCTGCCAAAGATGTCCTTAAAGAACTAGAATAGTAAACACACCCTCAACTTGGCCCAGTATTTAGGTTACTCAAAACCATGTTTCCCAGGTGAAAGAATGGTAAACACTATCAATTGATACTTGATAAATGATTTTTTAAGTCAAGCCAGCAATACTAGTACAATTTTTATACTATTTCCTTAAATAATTTTCCCTCAGAGGAAAAGCAGTATTTAACCATTTTATTAAATATGTCAACCATAGAAAATTATAAAAAGCAAATAGCATGGCTGGGTCTTTAGCTCAGTGGCAGAGCACTTGCCTAGCATTCGTGAGGCACTGGGTTTGATCCTTAGCACCACTTAAAAATGAAACCAATTAAATAAAGGCATGCTGTTCATCTCTAACTACAAAAAAAATTTAAAAAGCAAATGGCAGCCCAAAACAACCACTATTAAAATTTTATTATATTCCTTTTTTAATGCATAGATAAAACTATTTTTACCCAAAAAGGACATCTGACTTATGCTGTTTGTTTTCTGCTTTTTTAAAACAATTTGCTATATTCTTAAATGTAGTTGATCCAAGGCCTGAAGTTTATTATCATTTTTCTTGTTTTTCAAGCTAAAATTGGCTCAAACATCCAATTACTTAGAGGAAGGAATCAAACAATGGCTCTATATATTTCTGGAAATTCTTTAAGAGTTTCTTTTTCTGCAAGCCCACCAGATCCTGCTTCCAGTGAATTCTTGATGTCTTCTCAGCATTTTACAAGTCTCAGACACATTTTCATTTCCATACAATGTTGCTTTGAACACACTTTATGAAATTTATTTCACAATTTACTTCCTCCGGACTTTGAACATACATACTTTACCTAAGATCTAACAAAACAGAAGGCAATATTATATTGTTCTGCAATACAATAAAAGATTTAAACCTGAATATTAGATTTTTTTCTCAAAATTCCCTATACCTTCAAGATGTTTTATTAACTAAAAACCATTGTCTGTCTCTGAGGAATTCTGCTTGCCCTTAAAATAATAATTTTACTACCCACATAAAAATAAATATACCAAAATTTCTTTTCTGAAGAAGATTTACACACTACTATTAAATAGTGCAAAGAGAAGTTTACTCATAATCCTATAAATCCAGTAAGTGAGGTTTCTGTGGGTGCTTTGGGAGTACTAAGGAAGAACACTTAGCCTGAGTGGGGAAAAAGACCCATTAGGCAAATAGTCATTACAGATCTGAGCCTTATGGAAGGAACAGGACTGATCCAGAGAAATAAAGAGGAATAAGGAGGATCAGCCTGTTAGAACAAGTTGAGCAAAGTTTCAGGCGCAAGAAACACCCAAATATTTCTAGGGAGATAAAGATCATCCTATGTTATGCCAGTGTGAGAGGTGTGGTAAAGAGGAAGGATGTGAGGTCACAAAAGGTCTATTGTGTCATTTGAGGGCATATATGTCTCGTGCTGAGAATGAGCAATGGCTAGCAATATTTTGAAAAGAAAGGTTTGCACCTTAGCTACACTGCAGTGATAACCTGATGGAGTATGCGTTTGAGGGAAGGTGGGCTGGAGACAGCTTTTGGAAGCTAAGCCACAAACTATGTCATACAAAGACTGCTAAGATCTTGAACTGCAACAACAGTCACAAACAAGAAAGAGAAGTCAAATATGAAATAGCTGGAGAGATAAAATTGGCAATACTTGGTGAATGAATGAATATTCACAAATAATTCACAGAAGGCCACCAATGGAACTGAAGGAATAAAGTTGAACAAAATAGTAAACGGTTTTCTTTCTTGGTCAGAAGATGGAACAACTGGCCGGAAATTTATTTATTTTCCTTCCATGTGGGATGCTAAGATCAATTTTAGTTATTTATAATCCCCACACAATAACCTGAAGCCCTTTTCAACCATTTTTAAAGACATTTCTCACTACATGTTAGATTCCAAAAGAAAAACTTTCAAGAGTTGATATGACTGAGGTATCCATGGAAGGGTGTATGTTTTTCTTTGGACTTTCATATTTGGTCCTGACTGTTTCTGTGATAGCACCTATTATTCCTGCTGCATGGTATCCTAGGGGTGACCCAACAATGCTAAAATACTTTTATTCTCTCCTGGCTTTTATCACCTCTAATGGGACTGTAACTTATATATTCCCTTTCATTCTTCGTTATTTTTTTCCAAGAGAAGATATGCCTGAAGCATTTTCTGTGCTCATACAATCTCTTCTTTCAACTTTATATCTGTCTAAGAAAGAACTTTTACAAAACTAGGTTATATAAGAATATCTCAGATATAAATGTCGATAGAAAAGAGAGGTGTTGCAACTTGGGAAAACAGCCTTAAAAATGCCCACTCTGTCTTCTTTGGAAGCATGGAGTTGATAGAAGATTTCAGGGCAATTGCAAATGCTCTTTTCAGAAACAAAGCTGCCCCAACCTAACCAATTGTCTAAAAACTCAAGAGTCCATAATACTCAGAAAAGTCCAGTTAAGACAACAAGATTGTATTACAATACAATGCTGGCAATTGTCAGGAAGTGGAAAGTGTCAAGTGTGAATGGGAACCTGCAGCACTGGGAGGTGTCCTGTCCTGCTGGAAGTGTAGGGCAAGGTAGTAGCCACACTAGACAACAGGCTGACATATGGTTCAAGTAAGTACACACCAATCCCAGGACCCAGCATTCAGAGTATGCACATTTACCAAAATTATACCCATGACCATTCATTCCTTTACTCAGCCCTATTGGTGCTTGTAAGGAATCCAGAGTCACCTGGATATCGAAACTGTAAGTGGATGAGTAAAATGTTAAATTTGCTATGTTGTAATTAGGACAAAAATAGATGCACACATGGTACTCAGATGAATCTTAAGAACACAGCATTTTAGTGAAAACTGCAAGAATAAAAGGTATGTCACAACATCATTTACATGTACTAAGCTACAATGCATATCAAACAATATTTGTTTTGCAAAAACATATAAAATAAAGACAAACACCAAATAGCTATGTGGAGGAAGTTGTGAGATTTGAATTCGGCCAAAAAATAAAGAATAGACCAATTTTATGTCAAATCTGTCATTTTTCTGACCTTTCATATTTTATTTTCTTTCTGACTTTACTTTTCTTTTCCCACCCTCTATATTCTACCACCAGTTTCCCACAAATTGAGAAATAAAACTTAAAAAAAAAAATAGATGTCCAAAATGTGGAAGGAAATAAGTCAGAATTCATAGACTGTGGTCATGTTGTGAATGTTATAACAACTGTAAAAGTATATCTGCAATTAGTTTTAATGCTGAAGGTTATCTGTACATTTGTAACTCCTTTTGAAGCAATTCTGACCAGACGAACGAACCAAGGGACTCCTCACGTACATAATTCCAAATGTTCGTCTCAGTTTCCTGAATATTCAGATTCAAGAAGTCCAGGGTGTAGCCACAACACTGCTTCAATAAACCTCTGAACCAGTCACATGATCAATGAAATTGGCAAATATTTTGGTGGTGAAGCCCACCAAAAATGTAACAAAGGAATTTTACTAGGAAGAAATAGTTATTGACTTTATCAGGAAAATGCTAATAAAAATGCAGCCACCATTATTGGACTATGCAACAGAATTCATTCTCTCACCAGTTCACCCCAGCTACTCTCTGGAGTAGGTCCTACCATCTTTCACAACTTAATGAGAAAGTGTGGCATGCAGGAATAAATACAATCTGTTCAATCAGTCAAATTAATTAGTGGTAAAAATAGGTCTTGAAACTAAATTTACCAGATGCATAAGTGTATGCTTTTAAATATGACAGCACGAGCTCATCACTTATTTATTTAACAGGTTTATGGTAGATTTTAAAGTATGTACAGGATTGTTTTTGTTTGCTTCCTTCTTTTCTGTCAAATGCTAGTAAAATTCTACTTGTCATCAAAAAAATAGTTAACCTAGGTCTCAGGCTAACTTGAGTGAGTTAAAGAGATCCCCTCCCCCAAATATAGGACAGGTTTGACCTCTTTTGCTTGCATTTGGGGATGACCTAAGCCAGGACCCATGTGTTTTGTCAGGGATTGCAGTTATCCCAGTAGTTCTCTCAAAGCCTTCTATTTGCTCTAGGCTGTAATTATCTCTAAAAGCCTGAATTCAAAGTTGGTAGAGTGAATATCCTTTGGGATAAAAAGAAATATTGTTATAAAGGGGTGGCTAGACTACACTGAGGGAAGGTCTCAGGATGAAAATGGGATTCTCTATTCTTAACCGATTCTCTTGAGATTCCTATTCTCAGAAGGACTTTCCATGAAATTTCTTAAAAGAGTTGAGCCAGGTATTAAAGCATGACTCTACATACTAAAGTTAGCCTAACTAACTGTATGCAAACTGTATATAGAGCTGCTATGTTTTAACAAGTACTGCCATGCCAGGGGGGGAAATACAGACAGACTCCTTAAAGATTTCTCACTCTCATTTTTGTTTTAATGTTTCAAATAAAAAGATACTAAGCATAATACAGCTTTCTAATTATGACTGACAGGTTATAAACAATAAACTATGATTCAAAGGAAGTTGTTTAGAAATATAAATAAGAGAAAAGTGGATATTATAGTGATATATGTAGAGTTCAGAAATAAATAATGGTATATAAAACTACTTCAACATTATCAATCATCACAGCCAACTGTTTTTTAAAAGTGGAAATATTTTTAAATGAAAGATGAAATTAAAATCCACACAGGATTTTGTACTTAAATATTCATCAAACTCCTATTTTCATTCAGGTCTCTTCCAATTGAAATAGCCCAAAATAATTTTGAAAAGCATTCTTTCATAGACTCGAGAACTAAGGAGCATGTCTGTTGAGTTTATATGAGATATTATACAGACAGAAGAAAAAACTCTGAAGAAAGATGTAAGTTTATTCAGAAACCCTTTTTACAAATAGCACATTGCTCAAATGAGGAGAAAAGCAAATCTCAGCACAAAACCTTTTATCTCTAACTTGAAAAGTTCCTCATGGACTTTCACCCATTTTCCTTACTGTCAAGTCATAGCCATTGAATGGATTAATTAGGTCACAACGATTGCAAATTGGTGATTTTTTTCATCCCATCCTGCCTTCTGCTGTTATGGGATGAGATTTTTCTGTCTTGAATTTTTTTTCTCATCCACAAATGCTCATGTGTGCCCTGAAATACATTTTGTACAGGAAAGGTGAATCATGGTTTAAAGATTTTCCTCTTCTCATCAACTTTCAAAATAGTTGGTTCAAACTCCAAAATGTCCAGTGAGTGCTGTTTTGAGTATGTCTCTCTTGCTTTCTTTTCATGATCTTTAAATATATGACATGTCATAGTCAATTGGTTATGTTGGTGCTCAAATTGTCCACCAGAGGCTAAGGGTAGCTCCTTATGCAGGCTCCAGTAGCTTCCTGGCACAAGATGAAGCAGAGGCAGAATATAAAATATGAAGATCCTCATTAAGAAAAAAATTCAAAATTATGAATAAAAATTAGGTATATTTATATATTTACATAGCAAGAAAAATTAAATATTTAGTTAGCATGACAAAATGAATCACAACAAACTTTTTAAAATAAATATTCTATAAACATCACAAAATCCAGCAAAGGACATTTTTATTAACTGTTAAAATATCTCTGAAATACTTCTCACGTTTTTGTGTGAATTCTTTTCATATACTATTTTATGATAACTTCTAAATAGATAAAAGAAAAGTAATTTTCCCGCTATAATGGTTGAATACAATGTGCTTATTTTTATTAAGGATGTCAAATTGGAAAAAATAATTATCAAATTTCTCTGAAAATTACACTGTAATATTTGGGAGAATTTTCACAGTTAGCTTATGACTCTACCTATCTAAAATTTGGTATAATATTTGAGATATCCCCCCGAAAGCTTCCTTATTAATGCAGGAATGTTTGGAGGAGAAATTACTGAACTGTGAATGCTGTAACCTGCCAATAAGAATTATGCCAAAGGGAAAATCAGAGTGAAACTAATTGAAATTAAAAAATATTTTGTTTTTAAACATTTTGGCAAAGAAAAATTTGACATACAACCAAGAGACCTCCTAAAATTTGGTAGGGGCTTATGAAGTGAAGAACCTTGAAAGTTAAGCTTCGTTCCATTCACAGTAATTCCAGTCTCAGTCTGGAATCAGCCATTTGTACCAAGACTTAGTTTCCTTTTACTGATGAATACTTCCTGCAATATACTGTCATTGTTTCCAGATTTTTTCTTTAAGATACAAAATATAATTTTAAAAAGAAGGAACACATATCCTGCATTTATACTAATATCTTCTTTTCTCATTTATAATTACATAGTTTCAACTTAAATTGTTATACTGTTATATTTTTATGTTTTTTGTCTAAACCTGGAAATCTTAACCCCTAAGATAACTTTCAAGATAATTTACTTGTTTCTACAATCAACAAAATGTAGATTCTGAATTAAAATATTAATATGATTGCCATAAAAAGTAGAAGTTGGCTTAAAAAATGAACAGTATTAAGCAAACTATTGTTCAGAAGCAAAATGGAAATCACAGAAAATGAACAGTGTATGTAAAACCTAGGGCTCACTGCAACAACTGCAAAACAATATATATCATATATATATTATATCTATATATTATATATAATATGTTTTAGATATATATTTAAAAAGTTAAAATATAAAAATAAGAATATATGTAAAATATATTAAGATTAATATACATTTGTATTATATACTAATCTTTTTATTTGTTCTTTTTAGATATACATGACAGTAGAGTGTATTCTGACATATTATACATACATGGAGCATAATTTATTTTAATTAGGATCCCATTCATGTGGTTGTATGTGATATGGAGTTTCCACTGGTGGTGTATTCATATATGAAAATAGGTAAGTTGTGGCAGATTCATTCTGCTGTCTTTCCTATTCCAGTACCCCTCCCTTCCATTCATTCACCTTTGTCTAATCCAATGAGTTTCTATTCTTTCTCTCCCTCTTGGTGGATTAGCATCCACATATCAGAGAGAATATTTGGCCTTTGGTTTTTTGAGATTGGCTTATTTCACTTAACATGATAGTCTCCAGATTCATCCATATACTGGCAAAAGTCATGTATGTAGTCATTCTTTTGTATGGCTGAGTAATATTCCATTTTGTATAGATACCATATTTTCTTTATCCATTCATTTGTTGAAGAGCACCTAGGTTGGTTCCATAGCTTAGCTATTATAAATTGGGACAGCATCCCTGGAGCATGCCGATTTTAAGTCCTTTGGGTATAAACCAAGAAATGAGATAGCTGTGTCAAATGGTTCCATTCCAAGTGTTCTGAGGAATCCCCCTACTGCTTTCCAGAGTGGTTGCACCAATTTGCAGTCCCATCAGCAATGTATGAGTGTACCTTTCCCCCCACATCCTTGCCAACATTTATCATTGCTTGTATTATTGATACTTGCCATTCTGATTGAGTGAAATGGAGGCAATAAATACATTTCCAAATACAATATAATACCAAATATGAAATTTGGATACAATACCAAATATGAAATTTGTCAAATACCAAGTTAAGCAGCTTTTACATTATTGTGAAGATTCTTAAGAGCAAATACTTGTTTTGATTAGGAGAATAATGTGATCTGATTTGAATTTTTAAGAGGATTCTGAAATGAGAGAGAGAGACAGAGAGCAGAGGAGCAGGAAACCTACTTGGTATGAAGAATATCATATACAGGGAGAAGCCTGAGTGACAGTGGGATTGGAAACCTACCCAGTCACCATAAATACTTTCTGGTGTTTGCTATAATGATGATCAAGGAGATGATGAACATTAGCTAGAACAGAACAACTGAATTTATTCACAAATTTAGCCTATTATGGAAAAGTTATCAGCAGTGAGAGAGAAAAATGTCAAAAATAGCATCTCATTCTTATTAGTCAATAAATATTTATTGAGCTTTTTCTATATGCCAGAAACTGGTGGAAATGTAATATTAAGAAAAACATCATCTTTGCATTGCAAGAATGAGTAAGTGAACAAAATTGATACAGGGTCAAAAGAAACTAAGTGCATTGGATGATTTTGATGTTGTGGTTGTGATTATAGTTATAATACTGTATTCCAGATGTTGCCAGGCAAAATAGTAGAACCATGAATACTGAACAAGTTTGATACTACATATCTTCTCCCCTCCCACATATCTGCTCACCTTTCAAAATAACATACTCTTCTTCACCCTAAAGCCAACTACCCACTGACATTCTTAGATCTAATATGAGAAGTGGTTAAAATGATCACCTAGTAAATCCAGTAAACCAATTTTTACAATGGTTATTCATTGTAATTATGCTTTAGAGTTGACCTTCCAGCAGGTACTCTGCTACCCCTTAGTAGATATTAGTATATCTAGTGTGATTAAAATTCATGCCCTGCAGTACAGAATAAAGAATAAAGATGAGTTATTTTATGAAAATGGTATATTTTTTTGTTCCTCAGAACACAACAGCATAAGAAACTGTTTTCTTCTGTCTTGTGGGGTTAAACTGGGCTAAACTGTGTGGGGAAGTAAAAATCTACATTTTTATCACTTGTGGTTACTCCAAACACTTACCTTGATTTCCTCAGGGATGGTATTATTTTCTGCTTGGGCCTAAATAAAAATTGCTGCTTCTATTTTGTAAAAATGTACACAAAAATTGAGATGATGAAAGATCATTTCTTAGGGTCCCCAAGTTATGTTCCTTAAGGCAAAAGCCAGAATAAGTAAGGGAATTCATAGAATGTAAGTTTGAATTTTCTGCAAAACATGGAAAAAATCAATCCCCCAAGTAAATAGAATTTGGACACTTGAGGAAGAGAAAGTGTGAATCAGCTATTTAAGAATTTGAGATTAGTAACAGCCACAAATGCATGAATTATGGTAATTAGAAAGGATGAATGTTCTTGATTCAGCATGAGAAGTGATCAGAAGACAAAGAAAATCAAGAGTCTGGGAAACCTGTAGGTAGTAGTAATTGCCAGCATTTATTGAACATACAATCTGCATGAAGCACTGTACTAAGGGATTAACATATATTACCTAACCTATTCTTCATAACAAAGGATTCTGGTGGGTATGAAGATTCTATAGGAATTTTAGCAGAGTTCAGTGACATGCAATTTGACATTGGCATAGCTTGGACTCAAACAGCTCTGTCCATCATCAAAGTCCATCATCATAACAACTGCATCTCCTCTTTAGCTCTCTGGCATGATGCTTAGTACACCAAAATAAGGCATGAGAAATGAAAGTATATAAATATGAAGTTGAAATGGTGAAAAAGAAGTTGAGTGGAAGGTAGGGACTGAAAAATGACTCATGGATTAGTTGTCAGTATGAATCAGTCAACAAATACATTTTAGGCACCAACGATTCATGACTCAAATGAAGATTTTGAAGGATTTCAGAGTCACAAAGCATCCTTAAAAAACAATGTGTAGGAGTGAGGTCATAAAAGTGAGATGGAGTAAGGCATTGCCCATATAAAACCAACAAGTTAAGGAACTGGTACAAATTGTTCCTGTGTTTTTTAGCTCTATGTTAGACACTTCTTTGTTGGTTTGGTATTTCAGCACTTTTGTATGTTTGGTTTTTCCCCAATTTCTTGATTTTTATATTTTAAAAATTTATTTATTTCATAAATTTCATCTTATTAATTTATTTTGGCTGGTTTTGTTATTTTTCTGTTTGAATTTACTGCTTAATATTTGTTTTTATTCCTTATAAATGGGAGTGTTGATCAATGCAATCATTATAAGTTATAATTTGGCAAGTACTAGCTGACGGCTTAAAAAGATGAGAAAGATTAACTTTGCAATTCTACTTCTTGAATCTTCCTCCCACCTAGAAATAAGCATAAATGTACAAAAATATTTAGCTTTAAATATATTCATCATGGCATTTATAATATTAAATTTTAGCAAACTGCTTCATTGTTCAGTAGGGGATTGATTAAAGAAGTAAATAATACCCATCCTTCACAAGCAGATTTCAGTTCCAAAAAAACGTCAGCCCTCCCAAAGTGAAGCTTTGGTTGTTCTCAAGACCTCACTCGATTCTCTTCTCCATTCAGAAAATTCCCTAATTCTCTCAGATGCATTTGGTTGATACGTCTTCTATATTCATCTAACTCTGTTAAAATATTGACATTCTGTGTAGTATCTCTTTCTCTGCATGCCTATTCTCCCTAGATAATAAGATCTTCAATAGTCGGAATCATGTCTTACTCATCCTCTTACCACCTTACCTAGTAACATAAGTAGCATGTGTCAATGGTCAAAAATTATTTGGTAAATGATTGAGTGAAGGACTGAGTGTTGACTGAGCTGACATTTCTGATGACATTGAACAAAAGCATAAGAATATAGTATTCAGATTAAAAAATACTGTTAATAACAATGACACTTTTACTTTGACCAGATGATTGTTGATGTCTTTTCATAATTTGAAAAGTTAAAAAACAAATTGACCTCAGAGAAGAAAATATAAATTTCTTATCATTCCATACTTGTGGATTCATTTCCTTCCATTCTATTTTTCTAAACAAAACAAAAAATTAGATATAGATTAGATGCACCAATTTATGGATTATGTATTGCATAAAAATTTAATGAGGGAGTCCTTGGAGGTCCTATCTATACTTTGGTTTATAGAGTAAGTAATGTCAAAAGACAAAATAACCAACAGATGGATGAATAGATGTTGGGTGGATAGAGATAAATAAAAATGAATGCATGAATACATACAAATAGACCCACTCTTTTGTGTTTGAATGATGCTTAAATTATCTATGAAACATTCCAAGATTTTTTGGTCATCCTATTAACATTTGAAAATGCATATTTCATTTGAAAATATTTACAAATATCTTTTTTTATTTTACCATTCAAAGAACTTGCAGTGTAGAAATATTTTCACAGCGCAGAAATTTTCTCATTTTTATCTAAGGGAAAAATTTTTTAGAAATGTACCTTGGATGACTAAATCACATGTTAGTAGTTTTCCAACTTCATTCAGTAATCAGCTATTTAGTTCCAGAGGCCTCCTTTCTTGTAAAATATTAGAGTTACCTCGATCTCAGTAGTAATCTATGTAAAAATGAATAGTTGAGAGGTATTTGGCAAGATGAAACTTGTTACGATGCACCAATTTATGGATTATGTATTGCACTATAATTTAATGAGAGAGTCCTTGGAGGTCCTATCTATACTTTGGCTTATAGAGTAAGTAATGTCAAAAGATAAAATAAGCAAAATCCTCACCAAGATTTCCATAAATCCATTTTGATTTAGATTCTCAGGCTTCCTAGTACCTTCAAATACAATACCCACAAGTTATTAGCAGTTTCACTTGGTTCAGACCAAACATAAAATCCTTTGTTCTTACTCATTGCAGAAAGTAAGTCAAATATACAAAGTATTTTTGATAACTATATTATTTTATTTAAAAACTGGAAAAGGAGGCCACAGAGGGAATTGTGATTTCAATTGACATAAAGAGGGACTGGAAACTGAGACAGAAAGCAAATCATAAAAACCAACACCTTGTTGCTAGGTCAGAACTGCATAGAGGACTTGTAAAACAAAACAATAACAGGAGTCTTGGGCACAGTCTGGATTTACTACTAATGTAGAGGATTTTGAAGTCCATATTCTAATGATTCTATAAACAGTTGATTCTTACGCATGTTTAATCTGTAAGAATCAGTGAACTAATAAATGTTTACTTTTGACCAAAGTCAAAAATAGAAGACTTGTCTGTATTGGAGATAGAACCAATGAATTCTTTTTTAGACTTTTTGAATTTGAGATATAACTTGGAAACTCAAGTTTAAGCTCTCAGAAGGAGTATGAAAATATGTTCATATGTCTTAGGAAGCCACACTGAGTTTAACACAGATTTTGGAATCAGAATACCTGTTTATCACATCAGTTGTAACTGAAGACTTGGGCATGAATGCACTCACTATATAAAATGCAAAGAATGAGGAGAGATGAGAACTAGGGACCAAATCAGAGATTAGGAATAAAACATGAGTAATATAAGGCAGCTGTGAAGCTCTCAGCAACAAACAAGCCCCTGAGGGGTCTTGGAAGGCAGCTGTGGATATACTTTCTCTGTATTTTGTGAGGACAGAACAAGTCTGATTTGAAGAGCACTACAAACAGAAACCAAGGACACAGCAGGGAATTGCACGATTTCTGAACAGCATCATGAGTTCCTTTAAACAAGAAGGAAGCATAGTTGAATTTGAACATTAGATAAACATGTACTATGGTTACTATTATTTTAGTATTGATATGCCCTAAATGTTTTATGGGATATACTTATACTAGAAAAACATAATTTATCTAAAATTCAATTTTAACTGGCTGCTCTATAGAATATCTGGAAACCCAACTTCTGAATCTTCTTCATTTTTAACCTTCAAACTAACTGTGGCTGAAATGATGGGTCCTGAGTTCAAACTTGAAAATAATTTGGTAGAGCAGTCATTTGATAAATTGGTTTGGTTAATTGACAAATTACCTTGCAAAAAACTATATCCTTTATAAAAGAGCTTTTAAAAATATTCTTATTGGCCAAAATTTGAAAAAGATAAAGACTTTCATATTCATATGTGTATTATAATTGTAAAGTGAGCTTATATCTAAGATGGTTTAAATTAACAGAAAAATCTTTTAACAGATTTTAACAAAAACTATTTTAACAAATTTTTAACAGAAAAATCTCAGAAATAGCAAAAAGTAAAGTTATTTTTTAATCTTCTCTTTCTGAAAAGACTCTAGAAATAACAGACAGTTTCTGGCAATGAGCCAAGCAGCATGTGGGATTCAGGAGAGACCACTCAGATAACAAGGCACAATGCAAGAGTGAGTCTTTTGTCAAAAAACTGTACTGAACTTGCCACGGAGATGGAATCCCTAGATCAGCTCAGGCAGGATCCAAAGCTAAATTTTCAGAAATGATGGGAATGTAGACATCCCAGACATAGAATGGATCTCTTCCCTTTTACATAGAAACACTTCTAGAGTTTATGATTATGCTTCATATTGAATCTCTAATTCCCATTCTAAACTTCACAGAAAAAGAAACAAAAAAAAAATTACAGTAGACTAGATTTGGAAGATAGCCTTGATACTAATACCAGTTCATTTAAGTCATGTGTGTGGTTGCTTCTGCATCGTCCAGATTTTCCTTCAGAAATAAAGTCCCCAGCCTCTGAGACTGCTTGTGAAAGCATGCCTCAGCTGTCAGTCCTGTCTAGGAACTGTCTCAGCTGAAGAAAACTGCTTGGATCAGGGTGGCTTCTATTTCCAGGTGCCTTCCCCTGCCAATTATCAGTATCCTAGCACCAACTCAAGACAACTTTTGGTCTATCTCAACTTCCATGAGCACTAGTGGGGCCTTTGTAGGGACTGCCCAGGAGGACTAGTGGGGACAGCATCACAGCTCCATTTCTCCCTCAGATGAATTCTGCTTATTTTCTCCCTTCCACAGGCATCCATTCCAGGAGTGCTTCTTCATAAATGTCCTTCATGCTAACCTCTACCTGTGTGTATTGCCTCTCTGAAGATGTAGCCAGGAAAACAGGACAATTTGCATATAATTTGGAGGCACATGGAAACTGATCAAAACGACAAAGTGCATGACCAAGACTAAAGTATCTCGCTAATTGGCTAGATATTTTTCATCAATATGCAAGAGAAGATATATTGAGAACTTATATCTGCTATAGTTTGGATCTGGAATATACCTAAATATCCATTTATGATTGCCAGCCTGTGGTGCTCTTGGGAGGTGCTAGAATCTTCAGGAGGTGGGGCCGCCTAGTCGGAGGAATTTAGATCATTGGGAAGTGCTCTTGAGGGGGGAATTGGAACCCCAGCCCCTTCCTCTCTCTCTTTTTTGCTTACTAGTCACCATGAGATAAACAAGCCTCATCTGCCATTCACTCCCACCATAATATAAAAGATCCAAAGCAAAAGACCAAGTACTGAAACCTCTGACACCGTGAAACATTAAACTGTTTCACTTACTGTTATCTCAGATACTTTGTAATAGCCACAAAAAGTTCACTAACACAATACCAGATCACACCTTAAATTAGGATTTCTACATTATATGTATTAATATTTTTAATGTTTCATTAATGCCATTTCATTGAGGAATCACTTTAAAGCAAACACAAAGTAAATTTACCAATTTTTAATTTCTTAAAATATTGTCAAGTTTTATTGTCTATAACTTACTTTAAAATACTTAGTGTAATTAACATGATATAAATAATTTAATTTTTCCCTTGGGAGTTTTAGTTAACATTAAAAGTATTAATCAGGTATTCCCATTACTGATCATTCCTTATTACTCCTGAATAAGCAATGAATAAGGATTTGAAGGACCCTAAGCCTGCATCCATACTGCAGAAGCCAGAGGCAACTTAGAGTGAGACTTCATGTTTTTCTATCTAAATATGTAGAACAGGTTTTGTTTCTCAATATGAGAAGTGCCCAAGTCTTTTTCTACTGATACATGTTTTTGAGAATACACAGTTTTCTAGAAATATTATACAGGCACCTCTTCTTTTAGAATAAAAATCAGACAAGACTCACAGAGTAGTCCTTAACTACCACATGGAAAACTCTATTCCTCCTGTGTTTGTTAATGAACCAGTTAATGAACAAGAACTCCTTTGCCTGTTCTAGAAAGTTATCAGGAAGCTATGTGAATACCTCAGTTTTAGCACCATCCTATCTGGAAAGCAGTATGGAGATACCTTAAAAAACTTGGAATGGAACCACCATTTGACCCAGCTATCCCACTCCTCTGCCTATACTCTAAAGACTTAAAAACAGCATACTACAGTAATGCAGCCACTTCAGTGTTCGTAGCAGCACGATTCACAATTGCTAAACTGTGGAAGCAATCTAGATGCCTTTCAATAGATGAATGGATAAAGAAACTGTGGTATATATACATAATGGAATATTATTCAGCAATAAAAGAGAATAAAATTATGGCATTTGCAGGTAAATGGATGGAATTGGAGAACATTATGTTAAGTGAAGTAAGCCAATCCCAAAAAACCAAATGCCGAATGTTCTCTTTGATTAGTGGATGCTGATACATAAGGGGGGTGGAGGTGGGGAACATGGGAGAAATGGAGGAACTTTGGATAGGGTAATGGAGAGGTGGGGATAGGGGAGGGGGAATGGGAGTATCAAAAATGGTTGAATGAGATGGACATTACTACCCTACATGCATGTATGAAAACAGAAATGGTGTGACTCTATCTTGTTTGCAACCAGAGAGATGAAAAAATTGAGCTCTCTATATGTACTATGACTTGAAATGCATCTAAATAAATAATGTGTGAACTTTAAAAATAAACAGATTTAGCACCTACTAAGTCATTCTCCTCACTACTCTTTATTTTTTAAACTTTTGTTGACTCTCCCTAAGTAATTTTTATTCCATGTGAATTTTATTAACATTTTATTGAATATACTCCTAGTAGAATGCCACACATTTTTATACACATACATATGCAATAAGTTTTAATAATATATATTATATATATTCACAAATCATATCTATATGTAAATTTTGGGAGTCATCGTGTACACCATATTTATAAGTGGATATTGAGAACTGACGTTGTCATGATATTGAGTCTGCCCATACTAGACGATATGTCCTCTCATTAGGTCAGACAGAGGAGTGTACTTTAGCAAATAAAAGAATGAAACTTTGGCTAAAACACCTAGATTCAATACCTGGTTCCAACCCTCCCTTTTATGACTATTGGTAAACTATTGCTTCTCTGTAGTTTTGTCTCTTCATTTTTAAAATAGTAATAATATATGCATCATAGGAGTCTATGAGGTTAAAGAATAAGTGTAAAGGCTGGCCCATAATAAGTATTATGTAAGCATTGTTATTATTTCATGTATATCAGTAGGTTTTAATAGCTTCTCTTTATATTTATATTATACCATTCTTTGAAAACTTATTCATAAATATAACTTTCTTTGTTGTTATGACTGAAATAGTTTTCCCTTTTCTATTATTATTAATGATTAATATAGATAAAATTCTTAATTTTTTGTATTGTTCTTGTATTCATCTTTTCCCCAAAATTCCTTTAATAATTTTTGATGTAACTATTTTAGTCAGCTTTTTGCTGCTATGACTAAAGGACCCTACCAGAACAACAATAAAGGAGGAAAAGCTTATTTGGGGTCTCATGGTTTCAGAGGTCTCCATCCATACACAGTGAACTCCATTCACCAGGGGCTCCAGGTGAGGCTGAGCCTTATGGCAGAAGAGTGTGGCAGAGGGAAGCATCTCACATGATGATGAGGAAACAGAAAGAGAGCTCTCCACTTGCCAAATACAAATATATACCCAAAGCCATACCCCCAATGCCCACCTCTTCCAGCCACACCCTAACACTTGAGTTACCACTCAGTTAATCCCTATCAGGCAATTAATTCACTGATTGGGTTTAAGACTCTCTCTACCCAATCATTTCTCCTCTGAACCTTCTTGCATTGTCTCACCCATAAGCTTTTGAGGGACTCCTCCCATCCAAACCATAACAATAAATTTTGCTAGGTTATATGGGATTTTTGTGTGTATAATTATATCATGAGAGAGAGAGAATGAGAGATAGAGAAAGACTGAGGGAAGGTGGGAAGGAGGACAGTGGAAGAGAGACACAATTTGAACACTTATTGTTTATATTGTTTCATACCCCAAAAACGTGTTGAATAACATTAGTGATAATGTTCATGTCCTTTTTCTGACTTTAATAAAATTATTTTATCATCTTAGAATAATAATTGCTATGTTGCTATGGAAATTTTTATAAAAATTAAATTTTATATTTCAGGAGTTTATTTTTCTTAAGGATGTTATTAAGAATGGTTTCTGTCATGATCATATATTTTTCCCTGCAATATTTTGATTGAAATGACTATTAAGCTTTTTCATCATAAATACATTTCTGAAATAAATTCTGCTTTATCACAGTGTTCTGATACAGAACATACTCTGCTTGAAAATATTTAGTTTAGAATTTTAGCATCCATATTCATGAGTAAGATTAAGCTAGAGTTTTTGTTTCTCTACTATTCTTCTTACTTTCATATTGTTTTTAGTTTTAAAAAGTTATCTTCCATTCCATATATGTTCTTATTCCAAATGAAATAAATTATGTGATAACATCTGAAAAGTAGATTTGTTTGCAAGAAATATTTATGACTTTTGATTAGGAGAAAAATAATTACAATGATCACCTCTCTAGTAGGTCAAGTCTCTCTTCATTTTATCTTCATTTTATTCAACATATATTTGTGTTTTATTCATTATGTATTATTTAGATGTGTTCTTCAACCAAACACAACAAAACAAAATATTCACCTTAATGTGAACAAAATGTGTAGATCTTGGATCCAGTTTTGTTGGTGGTGGTGGTAGTGGTGGTGGTAACGCCAGAGGATTGAACCTAGGGGCCCTTTACCACTGAGTCACATCCCCAGACACTTTCTGATTTTTTGTTTTGAGACAGTGTGTTGCTAAGTTGCTTTGGTTCCCGCTAAGTTACTGAGGCTGGCTTTGAACTCACAATTCTCTTGCCTCAGCCTCCCAAGTCACTGGGGTTACAGGTATGTGCCATCAGATCCAGTTCTTGACCAGTGTTATTGCAACAGTGATGTCTGCTTATGAATGTTTGAATATTTTTACAGATGTTGTAAAAAGGAAGTCTAGAATTGCATACATTTCCATAATACTGCCAAGTAGTACACATTATCAATCTGAAAATACCTAGTGATTTACCAAACTCAAAACTTCATAATACTGAAAAAAATGGGAATTTGATAGTTTCTTAATACAATTCATATTTTACACCTTCATGAAATCATCTTTTAAACATTCTTACAATTGATATTACAAGTGATAAGATCTTCCTTGGTGACACCACATGTAATAAATTTTACTTCCAGTGGGAATTTAATTAAGGAGCATAATTCTCTTAATTTCATGATCCTCAGTACTTAGGAAGTAACCATTTACCATATTCCTAAAAGGAACTCACACAATGACCCTCAGTACATAAAAATTCCTATATGAGATCTAGATCATGCCTGTCATCTATACTCTCAACTGATTATGCAGAAGATTCAGTTCTGTGAGGCTCAAATAGCAGGATATGTCTGCACACAGATCTGTAAATCCCCTGGTCTACTAGCATGAAGTGTCCTTATCCAGGACAAAAGTGTCCCAGGACTCATGGATTTGACATGCTAGTTATATTTTTAAAAATAAATGTGTAAACTGTTAAATTAAAAATTTACAGATGTAAATAATTGATAATGTGGTTGACATACCACCTTCAGAAATCATTTCATGATACATAGATAAACAATTCAGAAACTCAATGTATGTGCTAAAAATCCCAGTGCACACTTTTTTTTTCCTAAACAACAGACTCATTTATCTAACTTACTGTCTACTATTTCTGCATGCGTGACTCTTAGCGAACACAAACCTTAATATGTCCAAAAACCATACTCTGGTGGTTCTCCATTTTTTCTTCTCTTTTTTGCTCCTGATAGAAACCTGAAAATAATTCTTAATCCCTTCTTCTCCTTCATCTTTCGCAACAAATCCCCAAGTCCCCTCTATATTGCTTCTCAAATGCTTATTTTTATCTTTGTCTTCATATCTAGCATTACCTCCTCAATTCACACTTCTGTAATCTTTTGTATGAAGAAAAATCTAATTGTCCTTTCCAAGTATTATCTATGGATCATATTTATAAATGCCTGTTGTTTTTTCCCTCTGAATTAATTCCATCTGAAAATGATCAAAGATCAAAGCCCATGATGTGGCCTAAAATCAGGTACATTTTATAATCCTTGAGATATCACCGGCATCATCTCCTCTGCTCTCCCCCTTGACCTTGGGGTTCTAGTCACAATGGTGTTTTCTCAGTTCCAGACCTTTGTATATGTTGTTGCCTTCCCAAGCATGCTTGCCACTTTAATACATTCCAACTACCGAATTCTTATCACCACAACTGGTAATTATTTCTTTCTTATTTATTTATTTATGGTACTGTGGATTGGAACCAGGGATGCTTTACCACTGAGTTACAACTCTTCTCTAATGAGGGAAAAGAATTTCATTTCAAATTTTTGAGTAAAATTTGACATCCTTTTAATGAAGGACAATGCTCTGCTTCTTTCAGTAGAATCTATTTCAGTTACAAATAAGATTCACTTTTTTTTAGCTTAGAAAATACTAATTGCTGTCTAAAAATTGTGTTGAAGAGGATCATAACCTGGCTTCTGTGGTTTGATTTTTTTAGTAGAAATTACTGAATGTTTTTGAATGCCCTTGGCTATGAAGAACTGGCTCACTTTTATATCTCAAGAACTAAGATTGAAGAAAATTTATAGATAGATATGACCTTATCGTGCTTAGAGAAAAGAGAACACTACTATATTAAAAGTGGCACCTTTCAGAAAAGAGCAGATTCACACTCATTCCAGTCTGAAAACGTTACTATTATATGTGAAAAGGAGATAAGAACAAAAGGCAGTTAACATTTTAAGGCAGCAGCATGCAGAAGAAACTTCTTCAAAGACAAGATTCCATTCCAGTTCTGATACTTGTTAACCATGGGGACATGGGCGGGTTCACTTAAATACTCTGACATCCTGTTTTATTTCTTGGGAAAAAACTGAGGATAGTAATATATGCCCTACCAACTACTTGCCGTTCCTGCCAAGATAAAAAGAGATAAGGAATCAAGAGACTCTTATAACCTCTAAGATTGGAATATCAATGCAATGTATTATTATAGATACTGCAGAGCGATCTACCAAGATAGAAAAGGAGTTAATTGAGGGTACATGACCGCCTACAATTCTTATTTAACTAAAATGCATCTGCCTTCACCTATGTTCAAAATCCTAAAGAGCGAGGATGGGGTTATTGTTATTTCATTGGAATTTGAATACAGAATTAAATCTTGAACTCTTAAACTTTTTAAAATGCAACTCTCCCTTCTTTTTTATTAATTAATTTGTTTATTTAAATGCATTTCAAGTCAAGTCGTAGTACATATATAGAGCCCAATTTTTCCATTTCTCTGGTTGCAAACCAGATAGAGTCACACCATTTGTGTCTTCATACATACACCAAGGGTAGTGATGACCATCTCATTCAACCATCTTTACTACACCCATTCCCCTTTCCCTCCCCCCTCCTCCCCCCTGCCCCATCCAGAGATCCTCCATTTCTCCTATGTTCCCCATTCCCACCCCCTTTATGTATCAGCAGGCAACTCTCCCTTCTTAAGACTCATTGTTTTACAAAACTTGAAGAAGTTAGAGTGTTTAGGTTAATAAACAAAGATAATATAAATTAGATTAACCACTTCTATACACAGGTAGTTAATCTTTAGCTAGTTCTAAATCCTAAGAATTTTATCCAGTGTTTTAAATCTAAATGTTTATGTTTTTCCATTTTGCATTGTCTGTGATCTGTTTTTGTTAATTTTAGAATTTTTTTTAACCAATGGATGTCCAATTGCATCATTTATTCAAGATACAATCATTTATCCATTGGATTTGTTTTGCACTTTTCAGAAGTTAACTGGATAAATTTCTCTGTGTCCATTTGTGGACCTCATCTCCTATTTTACTGATCTGTGTCTGCCAATACTGTACAGTCTTGAATACTATAAATATACAAAGTGTTGAAATCAGGCCACCTGATTCATCCTACTTTATTCTTTCCTAAAATTATTTTAGTTATTCTAATTCCTTTGTTTTTCCATGCAAATTATAAGATAATCCTGCATAGGTTTACAAGATATCTTGCTGGGGTTTTGGTAAGAATTGAGTTAAACCTATATATCTGTTTGGGGGTAATTGACATCATTCAATGCTAAGATTTCTAGTCTGTGAACAAGATCTACCCCTCCATTCATTTAGAATTCTCATTTCTTTAAACAACATGTTGTAGTTTTCAGCATATAAGCCCTATCCTTGTTTTGTAGATTCATATCTAAATATTTTCTTTTTTAATGATTATAAATATTATATTTTTCATTTCAGAATCCATAGTTACATTGCTAGTTTATGGAAATACAATTAATTTTGTATATTTATTTGTACCTTATGACAGTTGAACTTAATTGTTAGTTCTTAAGAACACTATTGGATGTTTTTTAGGGTTTTCTACATAGACAGTATTGGCACCTGCAAATTTGGAGAGTTTTACATTCCTTCTTTTCAAACTAGAACACATATTATTTTATTTTCATGTCTTAATCCACTAATTTTCTTGGTATTTACTGGTATTTCCTGGTATTACTGGTATTCCAGTATTATGTGGTTATAATATGTATCTGAAATGTTCCCCCCAAGATAATGTATTGGGTCCCCAGTGCAGCCTTGTCTGGATAAAATCCTTAGGATTTTATTGTCCAAAAGTATTTCAGAAGTGGGGATCTGGAGAAGAAATTGGATCATGAAGACACTAACTTTATTACTGGAATGATCTATTCGATGGATTAGTAGTTCAAATGGACTAATGGAACTGTAGGAACTGTAGGAAATTGGGGCAAGGCTGGAGGAAGAAGCTCACTTAAATCACTTTATTTCTAAGTCAAATATGTAGTTATTGTTGAAATCCTCTCGGTTTTATCAAGATTGTCTCTTGGTTTACATTTCATCTCAGTCTTAATAAATCTCACACTTTGCACACACACACACACACACACACACACACACACATTTAAACTCATCAACCATTATTAAGGAACTCCAGTGTTCAATTTATCTTATTCTTTGGACTGACACATAAGGAAATTGTATCTAATTCAGAATATGAAAACAAGGAAGTTGGTTTAGACTGGTAGGTACGAATTTACTAGTCTAAACCATTCATTATGATCGAGGAATTCAAATATTATTATTAATAATATATTCAAAGATTATTATTAATACATTATTAATTGATATTATTATTATTTAATTTATCAGCAGTACATGGTGAGGACACTAGAAATACCAGTTAATATCACTGCAGCAAGCTGCATTTGTCTTATAAGCAACATAAATCTTTGAGATGAATTGATCTGGCTAATGCTACAATCATTATGTGCATAGTTTTCAAATGTGTACTCCTCTGCCAAAAAGTTTTGTTGTTTAGCTGTTGGTTTCCCCCTTTGGATTTGACATAGGAAAGATTTTGATGAATGTTACAGAGCATACCTTTGCAGATAAGTCAGAAATGAAACATTGAATTTAAATGGCACACTAGGGATAAAGCAGAAAATATTTCTGAGATAATGAATGATAGTTTGGTCCTGCAAAGTTAAGAAACAGGCTTTAAATAAGGTCCTGGGTCTTTATGTCAGGGACATAGCATCAACAAAAAAGTTTCCTTCTTGCTTCCTTTCATATTTTTTGTTTTCCATAAACATACAAGGATATCTTTTCACCTTAAATTTCTAGGATTATATAACTAAAATCACATTTCTTTAAAATTAGATTTTCTCAGGCTGGAGATACAACTCAGTGGTACAGTGGTTGTATAGCATGCATGAGGCCCTACATTCAATACTCAATACCACCAGAATTTTTTAAAATATATTAATTGTTTAAAACTTTAAAAAATAAAATTAGGTTTCTGAAACTTTATTTTCACAAATTCACATCATTGATATTAATAAATTTAAGATTTGAAATAGCCTTTTAAACTTGTGACCTCCTCCCCTGGGATACATTACATTAAATTAAATTAAATAACATTAAATTATATTAAATAACATTAAAATCTCATAATTTCATGAACTATTGGAATTCTTCTTATCATTTATTATTGCATAATTATTCATTTTTGAAATTAGATCAAAAACATATTTAGCTAGCACAGTTAAATCGCTCTTCCTTTTTCTCTAAGATTCTCTCCTTTAAACAATTTTTATTTATAAGTTGCTTAAATGAGATTTAATGTTCATTTATGCACTGCTCCATAGCTTTGAAGCACCATGCTGCTAAATGAAAAAGAAAAGAATGCTTTTTTTCAAAATCCATGTTGAACAACATCTAAATGCATACATACAGTGACTGTGCTAAACTGTTTTATTTATTCAGTCATTAGACATTTAAACTTAGTCAGAAAATGCCTTTGCATGTCCCTTTTCTGTTCTACTGATATATTAGGATTTTACTTCCCTTGAATTCCAGAATGAGTAACAGGAAAGTATCAGATGGTCATTGCAAGGGGAGTCATGATGCTGGGCATGTCAGGGCCAGCTCCAGCAAAGCATAGCTAGCAACATGCATATGGTTTTAGAAGACATTTATTTGTTACATCTGTGACAGCTCATTTCAGGGGCAGCACAGAGCTCCTCACAACTTTTAAGTAACAGAAATATCATGAATTCTGTTGTAGTTACTTTTTGCTGCATAATACATTTCCCTAAAAATATTGCTTAAAGCAACAATAATCTTTTAAGAAATCATTTATTATCTTTCACAGATCCTGTGAGCCAAAAATTCCTCTTGGGAGGCTCTGGCTCAATGTATTTCATGAGAGTTCAGTCAGAGAATCGTTAGGGCTACCGTCGTCTAAAGCCCTAGTAAAACTGCAAGGATTGTTTCCAAGGCGGTTCCCTCGCGGCCATTGAGCCAATTCTGGCCTTTGGACAGGTGCTTCAGCCCCGGTGCCACTGGGCTTTTCCACATGGCTTCTTTACTATCTTTGAAGTATATCTATTGGCTTCTCTCCCCAGTGTATGTGATCCAAGAGACCAAGAAACAAACAGTAAGGCCTTGCATGATCTTGCTTCAGATGTCACAGTTTCACATTCACGGTGTTCCATGGGTCACCTCAACCACCTCTGGGTCAGTGAGGTAGTAAACTACATTAAGGTATAAATATCTACAGTAGGGATATCATCCTATAAGTAGTATACTTTAGATAGATCCTGTAGAGATGTGTACTTCTCAGAGGATGTAACAGAGACTAGCTAAGATTATTTAAGGTTTTGATATACTTCTTAATTTGTAATATAAAATTAAGTTTTTAATCAGTAAAATGTAGAGCTGTCTATAGGACTAAAAATTCTTATCACATGCACTCTTTCCCATAGGTTAGAAGGAACATATCTTTTAATGTATGTCCTTTCCATCCCTTTACTCTCAAGAGAAAAAGAGAGCCATATAAATTTTTTTCCCTAAAAATATTAGTGCATAGTGATATGAAGCAAACACTTATATTTTATTTAGAAAGATAATATGACAACATTACAGGAAGTTTTATCTTCATTCATAATGCTATGTGTGCAATACACTAATTTTGCATTTGAAGTATACGCTTATATGCATAAATACATTATTTACATGGTCAGAGTAATTTTATATTCTAACTGTTTAGTTAGCATTTACTTAATATTTCATGTTCCATGATTCATATTATACTTGTTGCATAAATCTTGAGTGGTAATGGAAAAGTTTGGTATAGCTATATTAAAGGGATACTTGTGCTGATTTAAATTATTAATCAACAGGGATTCATAAGACCACCCAACTCTCACTGGCTTCTTGAATAACATAGAATTCTAATGTATAACAGTTACACAGAATTACTTGTACTGCATTTAAATAACAAACTAAGAGATATTACCCTGATCATGTTGTAATATAATATTCTCAAATCGTTACTCCTTAATAAGCTCCCTTATTTCCAATTGCTGAGAAATTCATGATATATGGCAATGTTTGCTAAATAGTGTTCATAAATATTTTTATGCAAACAAGAATTTTAAATCCTACATAGATTCTTAATTTGCTGAATGATAAATACAAAGAATTATTAAATTAATTGAGAAGACAGCACATGGTAGAGACAAATTACAGAGACAAGAGACTATCTCAGCAGCAAAATAATGTAATAATGAAGAAAACTCCCAACTTGATCTAATTTGGAGTCCAGAAAAACTTTAGGAATGTCTGAGAATTAATCTATTTACCAGAGTGAAAGGAGACATAGTTAAGGAAAACAAAATGTAAATGAGAATATTTTTATTTTTTCCAAAGTACTATTGTAACTACTTTCTTAATACTCAATGGATTATAAAGTCAAATTTAACATTATAACATTTTATGCTTCTTACACATGTAAAGAAGAAAAGGTGATTGGAGACTGCGTATTTAACTTTGGATTATAAAATGGTGTTTAAATTAAAATACAAATTGATAATCATCAAAAATGCCAAACTTGAAAGTTAGATATTGAAATTAACATGATGTATTATCATTATTGGTTTATGTTCTTTTCTTTCCCTATTAATCTGGGAAATCCATCAGAGAATGGTTCATCTTCTTTCTTGTCACCAAGTACACTGTCTGGTACATAAACTCTCAAGAAATGCTCACTAAATTAATTTTTTAATTGTCTCATAATTTGCATAGAAGTAGAGAGTCTCAGAAGACTAAAGATAAAACTTGTCTCTCCTTCCTAAATTTCTATTTTGTTCTGTTAATTTCAAAACATTGCATGTTCTGATTTTGGTGTTGACAGGAGTAGTTGCATTTCTGTAAATCATTGAGGGTGATGCTTCTAGTATTATTTCTAATAATCACTTTTAAAAAATGTATATTAAGTCTAAAGTTCCTGAGAATCCATAAACACCCACATACACACACATGCACATACACACATACACATACACACACACAGGGATATTAGGAACTCATACCAAAACAGGATGAAAACCACCCTCTCCCCCATACCTTCCACCTTATCCTGACATCAACCTCTTAAATATTCTTGGGTTCTTAGTTTTTGAGATGATTATTTCCACTTCTCTAAATTTTCAGTTTTTGTTAACTTTAAACCATATTTATTCATTTGCAATCAAGAAAGACTGGGAATTACTACATAACTATTTTGGAGTTACATATTATTTGTAGTTGTTCTATTAATTACCTTTGAAACTTTAACTGCTAGATGTACACTTTTATTTGCTGTTTCTTTGACTGTAGTATCTTGACCCCTTGTTGGAAGATAAAGCTCTCCTTGTGTCCTTCTATTACATTCTATTGGGTATAGCAAGAAAGCAAAGCCTTGGTCGCTCTTTATCAGGATTTTACTTGCCATGAGCAACCTTGTTCACTGTTTCCCAAGTTCAGTGTTTCCCAAGGAGAAGTCTTGCTTAAGGCCTGTTATAAAAGACGTAGACTCCCCAAGAGCTGTGTTTCTTGCTGATGACCCAAACACACTGTAAATGTAGCATCCTTCTAGTTCCATTGGGATGACTGGTTGTGTCAGCTTGACTGGATTAAGGGGTTCTCAGACAGCTGAGAAGAGTAAAACATTACTTACTTCCTGTGGTTCAGAGGCACTAAAATTATGCTTTTTCTGATGAAAGTGAAACCCAGGAGGTTTTGCCTTTGATTGGTAGGAGGTCTAGGCTGACTGAAATGTGTCTGTAAGGGTGTTTCCAGAGGACACTGGTACATGTCAGTAGACTATGGGGGTGGGGGTGCTCACCCCTAGCATGGGAAGACACCATTTGAAGGTCTGGGGGTCAGCATGGAACAAAATTAAAAGAGGTGAAATTTTATCATTGTTCTAGAGCTGGGACACCCTTCTCCTACTCTTGAATGTCAGAACACTCAGTTATCTAGTCCTTTGGACTCTGGAATTCACATCAGTGCTCCCCACACTCTCGAGCCCATGGCTTTAGATGGAAGATCACAATCATTGACTTTCTTGGTTCTGAGGCCTTTGGACTTGAACTGAGCCATGCTACCAGATTTCCTGGCGTTCTCGGAACTTATCAGCCTCCATAATTATGTGAGGCAATTTCCCTAGTAAATTTTTCTTTATCTCTCCATACATATCCTATGTATTCTATTTGGGTTCTGACTCTTTGGAAAATTCTAACTAAACCTTCCATCCATGATACACTTGGCAAAAATGCAAAGCAAATCCAGAAGCGATGTTCACACAGCTGGCTATGTTGTATGAATTAAATCCTTTCTCTCTGATCCAGGAGCCTTGAGTTTTCTGCTGGTGTCTATGAAACAACAACAATGCAACTTAGCTTGTAAATAGGGTAAAACCTAATTACAAACCCAACATTCCCATCCATTTATGATGACATATGACTCATCTCCCTGTCCTTTGCTCAGTTTCCTTCAACTCATATCCAATCCCCAGGCACACATCCCACCTCAGTCAGTTGTGCTCTGACTTTTATATTATCAAGATTTTTAATATTTACTTCCCATTCTAACATTTTGCACTTATTTTTCTTTGTCCTAAATTGATTTTACAATATAAAATTCAATTGGCAGTTTACATTATTAATAACTAGTATACATTTAGTATTCTAGAATCTTGTTTTTCTTTTTTCTTTTTTCTTTTTGTTTTGGTACTGGGGATTGAACTCAGGGGCACTCGACCACTGAGCCACATCCCCAGCCCTATTTTGTGTTTTTATGTAGAGACAGGGTCTCACTGAGTTGCTTAGCACCTCGCCATTGCTGAGGGTGGTTTTCTTTATGGTCCAATGTCCCATTCCCCAATCCACCCTAAAGAGAATGTGAATCACATCAAGAGCTCCTTTACTATGTGGAACTGTGCCTTTCCTCTAAGGGAAATCTGTGATTTCCCTATTTTCATCCGTGTTCTATGTTCTCTTTCTGAACTCCTGTTATTCTTAGAGTGACTGTTCATTCACCTCTTCACATATTTTCACCTTCCTGATTTTTGCTCTACATTCTTACAGATTTGCTTATATTCCATAGTCTTCATTGAATTTAATATTTATTATAACATTATTTTTCACCTATAGCAACCCTTTCTTGCTATAATCGTAGCTATTTTTTAATTCCTTCTACTTTCAAAATTCTTTCTTTTTATTCCAAGGTAAATTTCATTTTATTTTTTAAATCTTTCTCTTTCACACTGGGCTTTTCCTGTTACAACTGTGATTGGGGTATGCTATGGTATGACACACAGATATTTTTCTTCAATACTGAAGGATTAATTCCAGCTTCTAGGATGAGTGGTGCTCACTGACCACTCTCAGGTTTCTTGTGCACTATCTGAATTGCTTCAGCTGGAGGTTTCACCAGCCAAGGTCATATCTTCACTAAGAACCAAGCTTTCCATACCTGAGCTTCTGGGTGACATTTACTATCCAAACCACAACAATGTTAAGAAATCTGTTCTCAGATGTGTCAACTCTCTGATGCCAGAATGAGAAGTGCTCTGCTCCGGAGTGCAATCATCACTATGGATGTCTTAGCTCTCCCCCAAATTATTTTTAGATAAATGTCATTGCTTTTTCCTTTACAGGATGCTTGGTAGTAAGTCCTTGGAATACAGAGGAATCAATATTTCTATATAAAGAACTTCGATAATTTCCTTCATTTTCTACTCAATCTCTCTTTTTCTACCATAATTATTTCCTAAAAGTTTTCCAAGTTTTTAGTAACAGTTCAGTTCTCATTGCTTTGAGTCCACTCTAGAATTTAGTATATGATCTAGTGTCTTCTCTCCATTTTATTTAGTAAAACTCTCCTGTCCTCCAACTTCCAGAAATATGTTGAAATACCCATTTCTAATATAATGTCCTCTTAATATTCTCTTCCTTGCATTTAGTTTACATTTGTATATCTTGATTTTCATAGGCTCTCAAAAGGAATTTGAAGTGAAAAAATATTCAGTCTGTTATCCTAAACTGAAATTCTTACTCAGTTTAAACATTACTTTACTTAAATGAGATTTCATCTTTTTCTATAAATTAGATGGCATATATAGTAAAGGGTCACAATATTACTGTCCAGAAAATCTGCAAGGGGGTAAATTCTTGTTCGTATTTCAAATAATTGACTATGTGGCATTGGGCCAAAAGCTTCACTGGGTCTCATTTTCTTGCCCAAATTGTTTGTTCAAGGATAGCTATTTAAAATTTGGGTTATGTTCTTAAATATTTGGAATGACTCCAAATAAAGAATCAGAGCAATAGTGAAAAGAATTAAGAGCAAAGTCAAAGTTTATGCTTTCTTAACTGCAGAAGACTAGAATTCTACTTCAGTGCTCATTACAGATTCTAGAATTGAGTATCACTTAGATACTGAAAGAAGAATTTAATAGTAACAGCTTTAGTGTAAATTGTAATTGGCAAAATTTTCTGGGGAAATCACTCATATATGTTGGTCCTTTAAATTATCTCTTCAATTTTTTGCTTCTTGTTCATCCATAAGCCAGTTACTGAACTTTCCCTGGGAAGTAAAACTTTCTCTAGTGGCAACTCTGCTTTTCATTTACGAATGAATTTATGCATTCATGTACTGTTCGTGCAGAAGAAAGGCATTCCATAAGCCTCATTTGCTCTGAATTTGAGCATCTCAAAAATGTCCTGGCCAGAGTTTTTCTAATGCATGCCAAGTAAGCTTATTTTGATGAATATGAGTCATCCGTAATTTATTGAACATAGCGTGGAAACAAATTTTGTTTTAAAATGCGCAAAATTGGGTCACAGGTCAGACATGAATAATATCTGTGTTGTCTTTCTTGGAAAAGGTTTGTCATGTAATAACTGAAGTTTCTAATGCAATTCAGTTTTTTAAAAGTTAGCCATCTATATTGGATCTGAGGTGCAAAAATAATGCAAGTTTTGTGCTCCGGTATATACTTGCTGCCAATATTAAGGCTTCAGATTTTTGTTGTGAATAGATAGGATTTTCACACAACTAGAAACAGATGATGTTACAAAATTCCATCAGAGAGAACTCATTTATGAGCTGATAGGGACTAATAATGACCTCTAACTGTGCAACAGCATTAAGCATTTTGTACTTTGAAATTTACTTCACAGAAATATCTCTGTAAAGTCATTTTAATTGAATGTGATAATTATTTTTCTAAAATAGTCAAACAGGAAATATCTAGAAACATTAAATGCTTTAATTTAAGGAAAGTATAAAATATTAATTATCTTAAAATTGTTGAACTGAATGAGATTGTCTGCATACCTGCTTTCAAACCTCCTACCAAGAGTCTGTAATGTGTCCTCAAAACGATGCTAACACCTGACAATTTTGATGTTTAAAAGTAAATTTTAAATCTAAATAGAATTTGTATTGTGATAATTTATTTAATTTCTTTCATTATGCTGTTGACAGTGGAGCCCAAATTACATTTGGCAACTGGCTTCACTATTAAATGTATGACCAAGGGTAAGGGTTTTATTCTCAGTTAAGGCATATGTGAAATGGAGGTAATGATTCCTACTTCACAAGATTGAAGTAGGTATTAAAAGCGATTTTAGACATGAGGTACTCACAAAATATCTGATATAGTGTCAACATAAAATCCATGTTCGCTCTAACAATATTAATGACTACTATTATGCCAAATAAGGAGCACATGTTTTCAGTTCTTTTTTACTATTATTTGGTCATTAAATCACCTTGACCATTTTTTATTTCAATACTCTGGTATCTGATATCTTTAATAAAATCTTAATAATTTTAAAATACTTCATTATCTGGATTTTATATTAATAACATTCATTAAGTGTATCGTACATGCCAGAACTTATACAAAACAATATGGAGAAGGTTATGATTAATATGGATTCTTGTCCAGAAGGAGCTTAGGAATGAGCAGACCACTATCCATATAAACACAGCCAGATGGAGGGCATTGATGGTTCTATACCTCTGGTATGGAGAGAAAAGAGCACAGAGGAGGAAAGGCAAAAATCCCTTAAAGTGATGAGAAAGGAAAGACAGCACTTGAGATGGGCCTTGAAGGGTATGTATGACTTCATGAGATGGGGATAACAGGAAAGTTATTAAGATAGAATTGAAAAGAATAAGAAAATGCATAAAATAGAATACACTATATTAAGGTGAAGATCTAGCAATATAATCAAACTTGAATCCAAGAAATTCTAAAAGGAAAAATAAATCTCAGTCACAAAGTTAATTCTTATTATTTTAATAGAATTTGCTATACCATAAAACCAGTTTGCATACCATCTATCATGCTTCTTATTCAAATATATAGTTAAAACTTCCATAAATTAAAAAGAAATCTACAAAGCCAGTAAAATTCCTGTCAAGAGCATCATTGCAGTGCAATGAAAAGCATATGCATAACTAAATCACTGCTCAAAATTTCAAAAGTTAAAGCTTAGGCCCTTTAGGAGATTTCCGCTGTGTATTACCACATTCCCTGCAAAGCTCATTTCTACCTTCATTGTGTACCAAAACAATCTGGATACCCCTGTTTGTAGTGCACATAAAGATGTCACATAGCATACACAGATGCTCTTACATTCAATTCATATTATCCAAGTTTCCACCTTCCTCTCATATTTCAAGTAGTCCTACACATGCCAATATAATCTTAAAAACAAATACAAGTAAAGCATGAAATAATGCAATAGGTGATCCTAAGTATGATTACACATACACATACATAGAGAAGAGAAGCAGGGAAAAAGAAGCCCAAAAGCTGTCAGCTGGGAGCTGACCTGGCTTTCACATTTCTATTAAACACAAACAGTTTCACAGAGCACCAACTTCAGAAAAGACAATCTGTGAACATGGTGGAGTAAGGCAAAAATGAGCACAGATTAAATAAGACAGACGTACACAAATAAACCACCCAAAATTGATCCCTCATGGCCTTCTCACAGCTAAAGCCAGAGACTACGCCTTCCTTGCCCAATAGAGTTTTATTCCTCTCCATGTTCCTTTCGTATCCCAGATGAAACTTAAGATACCAAATCACAGAACTGTCCACACATTCTGGAAGGATCCAATCCAATTTCAGTAGACCCTCCTCAAAATTGTAACACAGATCTAAGTCTATCATAAGCCCATCCAAATGTCCCTTTACCAGTTTCCATGTTGTACAGTCTCTCTTGTTGTAAGAAACACTAACAAATGCAATTTTGTTTATAGTTGTGTTTTTTCCTGATTATTTTCAGCTAGTATGAGATGATAGATAGATAGATAGATAGATAGATAGATAGATAGATAGATAGATAGATAGATGTATATACCCACACATACAGATACATGTCGGTAGGTAAGGAGATAGGTAAGCTAAATATGCTTATATATATACAAGCATACATGCATAAACACCTACATACATATAAATATATATATATATACACACACACATATATCTGTGTACACCCCCCCACACACACACTTGTTTTCATGCAAAGATTGTAATTCTCTCAAAGTCCCAAACAGTAGAGGGCAAGAACATGAATACTTAGAGAAATAAATTGGGCATCCTAACATGATGGCCTCAAAAACTTTATCCTGGAAACAAAAAGCAGGAAACTCAATAGAGAAGGAACAGAAACAAGTGTTAGAAAAATTAATGGTTTATTTAAACTCTTCATGCAAATTTTGTCTCCCCAATACATTCTTATAAGTATTTCTATTTCTATTTCAAGTATTCTGTCTGGCCACAATCCATTTCAACTTTTGGTCTACAGAATGCTTCCCATACAGAATATTAAAGTCTTTTTCATTCAAAAGATACATATTAATATTTTGTGAAGATATGATCTGTGATATTTTTCTATAACAAAGTGCATTACTATACTAGTATAAAAGAGAAATGTAGACATAATCATCTTTCACTTAGTTATACCAAAATAAGCACAGAATTTTTAAAGAGCGTTGACTCATGAAAATCATATTATTTTACCTCTCTCTCCAACTGCCTATTAGACATAGGCAGTAAATGATTCCTACGGCATACCTAATGATGAAGCAATAGAAAACTATTAGCAACTTACATTCTACTTTAGAACATAATGACCCTGGGCTCTTTTTTCAACTATTTGTTCATTATCTATCATTCAGATTATCAATTGTTTTAACCATTCTGCGTACGATAATACTTTTAAAAATACTGAATTCAGACTTTAAATCTGCTACTACATAAAAGATTCAAGTAAAATCCTACACCAGGAAAGTGTGATGTTTAAGTTTTAGAGTTACATTAAGATAATTAGTGACTGGGCTCAGTGGCACAAGCTTGTAATCTCAGTGGCTAGGGAGTCTAAGGCAGGAGGGTCCCAAGTTCAAAGCCAGCCTCAGCAACTTAGTGCAGCCCTAAGCCACTTAGCAAGAACTTGTCTCAAAGTAAAATATATTTTCAAAAAGGGGGCTGGGGATGTAACTGAGTGGTAGAGTGCACCTGGGGGTAAGTCCCCAGTAGCAAAAATAAACAAACAAACAAACAAATAAATAAATAATGTTAACAATTTGGAAAGTATATAATACTCATTAAAACTGATAGGATTTTTCAAATAGCCTAAGTTGGTCAAAGACAGGGTGTCAGAAAATGGGATCAAGGACATGAAGAGACACTCAGAAACAGAAGACTGAAAATACATTATCAAACACCAAATATCCATTTATCAGAAAAAGAAAGACAAAACAAAATTCCAAAGGTCAGTGCTAAGACCAAGAGTCAATACTTTTATTCCAAACAGGAAATGGGCTAATTATTACTACAAAGATTCAAGTGTTAGACAGTCACAGTAGAACCAGGTAAGCTCCTGCATCTCAAAGTTCTCTGGTATTAGGCAATGGAGACAAAGTTAAGGGTTCCAGGGTAGGAGGCATTCTAGCTAACAAGACCAACCTGATAGTAGCAATGCTACATCAGAAATTTGCTTGCTCTAATTCTTTCACATCACCTTTTTCCTTGATTCAGAAATGTTTTCAAAATCTAAATTAGAGTTTAGTCTAGTACAACCAAAAGATGAACGTGGTCTTGACCACTAGAAGCAAGCAGTATGGGGGCAGAGATGGGCATACCTATAAAATACAATACGGAATTTATTCACATAACTCTTACAATTATATACAAATTCAATCTTTGCTATAAAAGTATTCCCGTTCAAGTGGAAATAACAGGGATTGATCTGTATAATTCAGAATTACAAGATTTATTTACATGTCTTCTAATTAAAACTACCAGTTGATCTACCTGGCTTCATTTCAAAGTAAGTTGTTATATTATTAATCAAGTACTAAGATTTTCTCTGTCTCATGATTTCTAATAGCAGTGACACAAATTTGGAAAAGACTAATTAGCTGAGGCATCAACATATATCTCAGAAGAATAAACTTACCGCTTCATTTTCTCAGCCATATGGCTGAGAGATCACACTAGGCGTGACCTTTCCAGCAGCGAGGTCAGAATTTCACTTATAAATAGATAATTGGAAATTTATCCATCTGAGGTTTCACAGTGCTGAAGAACTAAATTTTTCAGAGAGAGCTATTTAAAGTCCAGAAAGATAGGAACGATCTTCTTTCAATACTATATGAGCAGGCTTGGGGTTTCTCAAATACTAAAGTCAAAATTGCATTAAATTATGTGTTTGTGTTTGTATGTGTGTGTTTTCTGTTCCTATAGTGTGAAATAAAATAAAAACTATTGTGTAATAAAACCAATTGAAATGTTTATTTAGATATTTTATCACAATTGCATTTCTTAACAACTCACATGGCTTTCGAAATAATGCAAACATAGGGATTTTCTTCGCTTACTTTTGGAAGTTGCAAAAAGTTACCTAATTCCTCAGGACTGCTGTCAATCAGGGATTTTTAATCCTGGCTACATGCTAGAATCACCTCGAGGATTGCTTTAAAATGCTGATGTTATGCCCTACCCTAGAGATATAGATTTAATTGGACTGAGGTAAGACGCTGGTACTGATATTTTTCAAATGCTTCCAACATGATTCTAACATAGAGTTAAGGTTGAAAACTGTTCTAAGTGTGGCAGACATAGATATGTGCCCTACCCTAGATCTCCTTCTTAGAAAGGAGCCCCTGTCCAGCTGCAAGAATGGAGATCCACAGACAGCCTTGAGCTGTTAGTTCCTTCAGGGTATCCCTCAGGGGATAGCTGTCACCTTGACCAAGGTCATCCCCATCCAGAGGCAGCCTATACCTGTGACTGAGAGAGATGAGGTTATTAAGGTCCAGCCATATGCTCCAGAGCTTAATCTAGTTGATGAAGAGTTTGTTAAATTTGTTTGACTTTTCCTTCTGCCAGGTTTTGCTGCCTTTCACACATATTGATCTCTAATAACATTTATCTTCTACCTTAAGCTCCATTCTCAGCCTTTTCTTCTGGAGAACCCAATCTATAACAATAGATATAAAACGTGCTCACAGATAGTAGTGGAGATGCTTTGATTTGCCTGCCCCTCACTAATTCCCTTCATGTTTAAACATGTAAATTTTGAATTAAAATACTTAGACTTGTATCCCACTTCTCTGTGACATTGGTACCAGTTTTTGAGAAACTTATTTACACTGTCATTTAAATATATTAATACATATGCATTTAAATATATTAATACATCATACATATTCATATACATATAAAACTTTACTAGGGTCAGGACGTAAACATCTTTCAGAAGTAGGCACTGTATTTCCCCTGGCTTTGGCACAGTTATCCATGTAGATTGTGGCACAGACTCCAAGGTAAAGGACTTTGTAGAACCTGGGGCTAGATAAACACAGGGAAATCGTGATATATTAATTCTTACATCTCCCCTATACTATCATAGCACTTTATAAGTATGACAAATAAGTTTTTAGTGCCTGAAATAGTAGAGTCACAATACCTAACAACTGGTAAATACTTCAAACTTAAGATAAAGATTTTTGGTAATTGTATTAAAATTTTATTTGTTTCTAATGGATTTCCAATAATAAGCCACTTTGTGGCCATATTCTTGGTACATAGCATTTATTAAGTGTTAATATGTCACAAAGGTATTTTCCAACCTTCATTACATGGTAGTGAAATCTCATTGAGCCTCTTAACCAGTTGCTGTGTATGATCCTATGTAAAATATTTAGTTTTTTGCAGGTTGTCATAGCCAACATCAATTAGCTTTGTAATACAAGACAGTTACATTTGAGCTTTATGTTCCTAACTGCCTATAGCTAAGTTGAGGTTTTTAAAGGGTCACAACATTTCAAAATTGGAAGCAATTTTGAATCCCAGAGGACAGTTAGAAATGTTTGGAGACATTTTTGATAGTCACAACTAGGGAGCAATAAGCTACTGTCATCTGAGGTCAAGGATGCTGCTAAACATCCTATCATACACAGAAAAGCTGCCAAAAGTAAAAGTTATATGGTCAAAAGTGTCAACAGTGCTAAGGCTCAGAATCATCGTGTTATAATCAGGAAGAATATATAATAAGTGTGCTGCTGGGATGGAAAAAATTTCTCAGTATGGTGATTTGACCCCTACACCTATTTAATCTTTTCCTCTGTGTTCTTAGACATGCTGTATTGACTTCTATTTAGTTCTAAAATGGATTTTTGCATACAAATTCAGATTAACCAAGTATGACTCCATGGAATTAAAAAATCAGGAAGTTAAAGTCAGCCCTTAAATAAAAATAAGAAAAAATAATTTTTCAAATATGAAACATTAGATTTAATGCATCAGCTTTTATAGAGAGAAAGGTAAAGAGGGGGCATATAGTAGGAACAACTATTAGAGAAGGGCATGCTCTTTTTGTCATTAGAAAATGAACTATGTCTACCTAACAAATAACCCAAAGAATAAACACATTACATAAATCAAGAATTATGACACATGATACCATTCAATCCATCACAAAACCTAGTGAGATATATTAGATGTTGATATTAAGCAATATTATCATACTAAGAAGAGTAAATCAAATAGCATTTTCCAAATTTATCTCTGTGTCCAAATGAATATGGCCAGCATGCAAAGAAATCTACTCTAGTACTATGGATATTAACATGAATTTAAACCATATTTTAATATTCTAGTTTTCCATTCTTTAATGATGCCAAACTGAATAACAATATAATATGTAAATAAGTATATTATCAGAAAAATTGATTGAGCCCATATGATAAATATATTGTACCATAATAGAGACCCAAATGTCCATATTCATTAAAGAATCAAATAAGTTTTCTTAAACATTGATTATTTCTGTGACTAAAATTAAATGTTTGAATAATCATATAGTTTGAGTAACTTAAGAGCTATTGTTCAAGCCTAGGTTAAATATGTAGTACACTGTGCCCTCTCTGTTAAAGAAAAAGACAAAACTTGTTTCAGATGCAGGAGTTATGAATGTGGAGCCTCATATATATATTACGAGGTTTTTATGAATAGTTTCTGTTAATTCAAAGCACTTCATAGTCAAACACCTCATTTAGAGATGTCTGTTTAGAGTTCTTATTCTAATTGGCAAGTATTTATTAGAATAAACCATGTGAAACTGCCAATCTATAGGCAAAACTGTCCAATATCAATATACTCAAATGATTCCATCTACTTTCCATTTTGCTAGCAACTTAATCTGCTTTTTTGTCTTTGTTTTTGTAAACAAATAGGTTATTTATTTAAAACATGAATATTGTATGCTCTCACATTTTGGCCAGATATTTTATTTTACCATTATAAGGAGATAGGCAGTATTAAGGATTGTGAGGTATGAGCAAAGGTGAGCAGAGGCCTGTTTCGTTTTTTAACATTTGCATATATAAATGCAACTGGGCTACTGCAATCTATTTTTTTTTAGATAAAATGCCATGATTTTTTGTTTTATTGAAAATTGGTCTAACTGAAATCTTTAGTCATTCCTAATGTGCACTACATTTTACTCATTTGTTTTTAGAAAATTTCAAAGATGTATTTATTCATTTGATTCTTTCCCTGAGGGCCTATAATAGTCTTCATCTACTCTGTATTTCATTATATAATTGTGCCCTGTATGCTTATTCACAACCTTTTTTCTCTACTTACAGCTATACTAAGAACATAGTTCTTTCAATTTTATATTATCCTCTACTAACATATAACAAAATACATAGTCCAAGATATTTTAATTAATACAGTGGATGTCTATGTAAAATATAATTTTCAAAGACAAGAGAAGTAAGGCTTTCAGATCCTGTTATTTGAAAGAGGTTTTATTTGTATACTGATTTGGAGAAAACATAATGGACAGAGTGTGAAGCAGCACATCAGTATGTGTGATTCTAAAGGGTGCTTCTATTATGGGCAATATCGGGATATTTTTAAAATTTGATGGAGAGAATTTTATATCAAGGGGAATTTTTTTCTCACTCCCCTCCCCCTGGCCTTAAAACCTGAGAGAAGAGCAATGTTAAACTAGGAGGAAAACTCTAAGGTAGTGCAGTACAAAGTCAAGAATTTGTCTGCTGTGAATAAAAATTATTACTTCTCCAGGAGACATAAAGAGACTATAGATGTCTTAATAACTGACAAGCTACTTCTTGTCATGTGTGCGGAATCTCTTTTAAACCATGACTCTTGTTGAATTTAAGATTATATATTTGATTCCTGCTCATTATATGAAATTAAGACAACAAAAATTAGAGTGAAAGAAAATGATGTGTGCTCCTACATTCCAACCACAAACACTGCTAACACCTCACTGCAATTCCATCTTCTCTCATGTATGTGCAGATAGGTGCACAGATAGCTATGAAAACTGCTTAAGGAAATAGGTATGGAGAGAAAGAGTTTGAATGTGATCATAGTAGAACAAAAATAAAAGAGCAAAAGCACAAGAAATATTCTGATGCCAAATCAGACTATTTTCCTACCACAAGCCCATGTTGTGCTTTTTCCCATTTAACATCATACTTTAAATACTCCTTTTGCTATGAAAATTTTTGAACAGTTTCAAAATATTTCTTTTTATGCATGTAGTTGTCTACTGCTCCTAACAATAGATTGCTTCACATACTTTACTATTGAAACTCATCGTACAGTAAATAGCATGTACAAAAATTATGATTGCATAATGATTATTTACATAATATAGTCCCTTAAAACAGTTTTGGGGGCTGAGATTGTAGCTCAGTGGTAGAGCACTTGCCTAGCATATGTGAGGTACTGGGTTCAATCCTTAGCACCACGAAAAAACAAATTTAAAAAAGATATTGTGTCTATCTATAACTAAATAAAAATTTTTTTAAAAAAACAGTTTTGGGAATTAATTTGAATTAATGCATTGGATTCCTTCAAATTTTTACATAAGTTATAGAATTATCTTCACAAAAATAATAGATACCTATTTATCCTTCTAGATATAATATGATAACATCACTATACCCTTCCAGCATTGAACATTATTAGACTTAAAAAATATGTGTGCCAACTTAATCAACATAAGATCTGTTTCAAGAGTTCCGTAATGTTGATGTCTTTGTTAGGGCTCTGTGCATTTAAGACCTCCTGCACTCCTTCCCTACATGGAAGAGAAAGCAGATGTCTTTCTACATGAACATTCAGCATCACTTCACTGACTGTCTCAGTGCTTTCTGGAAGTTGTAATTTTTTTCCACTAGATGCAAAAGTTGTGAGTCTATGTGATTCTAGGTGAGAAAAAGCAGAGACAGAAAACAAACCATCACAGGAAAAATATCCATGCTATAAAGAGTAATTGTCTAATTTGATGAATTACTTATATTACCTAATATAAGGGAAAAAAGACAAAGTATCTTTCTCTCTTTCTAGGAGATGATGCTACTATTTTATGAAGTGGAAAATGCATGACTGGGATACCATTTGTTTGACACCATTGTTGGAAAGGTTACTTTTAATTTTCTGTGCTATGAATTTCAACATTTTCTTATCTTCACAAGATCTCTAGAGGGAAATTGAGATATTGCAGATAAACTTTGGATTATAGGCATATTCAGCTACAAGTATGAAACCCCAACTATAACAGCTTCAACAAAAATAGCTTTATTTTTTTCCAATAATAAGAATTCTAGACTTCTGCAGTCCCTGACACGTGCTCAGCTGCTGATTGATGCAAAGCAGAGGTTGGAAAATTACATTGCATTACAACTGAGAGTTGTAATTTTTCCCTACTGGATACAGTGGTTGTGTGTCCAGGTGTTTTTAGCTGGTTTGTCATGTATTTTGGCAAATAAAGTTTTATTGCAGCATGACCATACTCAATCATCCAACTATTGTGTAGAAATGCTTTCACCATAGTATAGCAGAATAGAGTATTTGTGACAGAAATGGCATAGACCACAAAACCTACAATATATATTATCTGGCCTCAAACATAAAAGGTTGTCAACTGCTAATAGAAGGTATGCAAGGTATGAACTCTCTGTGGTCGCTTTTCCTTTCCTCCCAGGGTTCAAGATGGCAACTATGGCCATCCAACGCCATCAGGAAGAAAAATAAAAAGGAGGAGAGATGAATAGAAGTAACTGCATCTGGCCTCTGTTATTGAGAAAGTCCAAAGACTTCTCAGAAGGTCCCATCAGTTCTCTCCTTATGTCACATTAGCCAGACTATGTCATATGGTACCACTAGCATGGGAGAAGCCTTGAAAGTGGGCATCTATATCTCTAACTAGTAAGAAGGAGTTGAAAATTCCTGATGTTTTGCTCCAGAAATAATGGCTATAACAAGTTGCTAAAAATTTTAAACAAAAAAGCTCAGTGGATATTTCACTATGACTTCTGCTCACTTGCTTGTCCTCCTTTCTGTGTGGTTATTTGAGCAACATCATTAGCAAACAAAAGAAATAGCTAAAATATTTTAAGAGGCAGGAATGATCATTACTGTTTTCCCTGTAATTTTCTAGATTCTTAATAATTCATGTAGCTATCTGCTTCTTTCTAAACAGAGATAAAATCCTTGGACATTATATGTAACCAAATGCAAGAAAACTGAAAGATGGAGAGAAAAAGGCAAATCAGCTAAGGACCTGGGGACTCATGGAAGAACATATCAGTGAGTTGTCCTAGCTTTATTTTTGCCCCCCATAACTGAAGCTAGGTGCTAGAGACTCAGGAACCAGAAACACCATCAGGTATAGAAAAAAAAAGAGTGAAAGGAAAGCCTGTTGTCTTATGCAAAGAACCATAAAAAGGCAGCTAAGTGCAATAGAAAACTTAAGACAATAACTATTCTAGTCCAAATAAATATCAAAAAAGTATGGGTCTCACATCACGACCTGCACATCAAACAGCAAGTGGGAAACCTAGACTTCCACTTCAATTCACTTGATGTTAAAAATAAAGCCCCAAAATTCCTCTACCAAGCTAGTGTCAGAGACCAGGTAAGGATCTGGGGTCTTTCATCCCAACTGAGCAATAAAGAAGGGCCAGCCCTCTTCATCAGCCTGAACTTACACTCTTACTGATGGTACTGAACTGTTCCTCCTCCTTCATGCTACAGTGGAAATAGAGAAGCATGGCTTTAATCAAAACCCATGAATAAGAAGCCAGTTCCAAGCAGGGTTATGGGAAGCCACAAATGTAGCAAAAACAAGATTTTCATGCTTTGCCAGTGTATTGGGCAAAGACTTAGTGAATACACTGAATAACCAGACTCACCCAGAGTAACCAGCCACCTCCCTACCCTGAGTGTAAATGAAGACCAAGTGGGAAATCTGAACTTCCACACTCCTGTGGGAATAACGAATAATATATTTCTTCTGCTGGAGACATGCAATAAAAGTCTCTGGAAGAGTCAGTTGTGCATAATCTCCCAAATGTTCAGGATTCAATAAATAATGCCTTGTCACACCACAAACCAAGAAAATCAAAATCTGAATGAGAAAACCAGTCAACAGATACCAACGCCAAGATGACATAAATTAATAATTATCAAAAAAGTGCTTTTACTACACTGAGATTTCATCTCATTCCAGTCAAAATGACAATTATCAAGTGACAGTAAATGTTGGTGAGGATGTGGAGAAAAGGGTATACTCATACATTTTTAGTGGAACTGCAAATTGTTGTAACCACTCTGGAAAGCAGTATGGAGATTCCTCAAAAAACTGGGAATGGAACTATCATTTCACTAAGTTATCCTGCTCCTTGGTATATATCTGAAAGATTTTAAATGAGCATACTACAGTGACACAGTCACATCAATTGTTATAGCAGCTTAATTCACAATAACTAAGCTATAGAGTGAACCTAGATGTCCACCCATAAATGCATGGATAAAGATATAGTGGTGTATATATACACAATGGAATATTACTCAGCCATTAAGAAGAATGATTTTATGACATTTGTCAGTAAATGACTGGATCTAGAGACTATCATACTAAGTGAAATAAGTCAATCCCCAAAAAAAGCCAAAGGGACAATGTTTTCTCTGATATGTGGAAGCTAACTCACAATAAGGGAGAGGGGAGGGAAGAATAGAAGTTCAGTAAATTAGGCTAAGTAGAATAAAGAAAATAGAAGAATAGGAAAGACAGTAGAATGAATCTGACATAACTTTCCTATGGACATATGTGAATATACCACAGTGAATCCTACCATCATGTACATCCACTAGACTTGGTCCCTAATTAGAATAAGATACATTCCATACATATATAATATTATCAAAACGAACTTTACAGTCATGTATAACTAAAAAGAACCAATAAAAAAAGAATCACACACACAAAAAAAGAAATAAAGTACTAAACTATTATTTTTTAAAAAAGTGTTTTTAAAACAGCCATAATAAAAGGCTTCACCAACCAAGTACAAACATGCCTGGAACAAATGAAAAATTGGACTCTCAGGAATGATATAAAAAATAGAAAGGTGAACCAAATAGAAATTTCAGAACATAGAAATACAATAATTAAATAAAACACTCAATGAATGTACTCAACAGCAGAAAGAAAGGATATAGGAAAGAATTGGTTAACTTGAAGGTAGACGGATAGAAATATTCCAAAGTGAACAACAGAGAAAAAAGATATGGGAAAAATGTTGAATGTTAGGAAACTGTGAGATATAACATAAGATCTGATATTTGTATCACCGAATTCTCAGGAGAAGAGAGAATGTGTTAAAAAAAAATTTCAAGTAAATAATGAATGAAGTTTTCCTGACTTTGGCAAAAACATACACCTACAAAGTGAGAATTCAAGTGAACCTCCATCACAATGATCCAAAAGAAATACACAGCAAGGTACTTCCTAGTTGAACTGCTGAAAACTAAAGAAAATAGATAATCTTGAAAATAGGTAGAGAAATGACTCATTTCTCTACGCAGAGGGAATGATGGACAACTCAAATTACAGTATATTTCTCATCAGAAAATGCTGAGATCAGAAGAAAATGATAAAAATGTTTTCAAGTACTGAAATAAATAAACTTTCAACCCAGGATTTTACATCTAGTAAAATAAATTTGAGGAATGTAAAGGTAATAAAACATTACTCAGATGAAGGACAGCTAAGATAAAGGGGATTTGTCACCAGATCTACTCTGCAAGTAGAGCTAAAGGAAGTTCTCTAATCAGAAACAACTAATGTGAGAAAAAGTCTCAGAACATCAGGAAGCAAAAAAGAATAGAAGAGCCAATAAATGATTACATACAATGAACTTTTCTTGTCTTCTTGAATTTACAAATTGATGTTTGATAGTGGAAACAAATATAATGTCATGGTGTAACCTAATTTTCAACACATAGAGAAAATATACTAGAGGCAATTGTGTTATAAATGCAGAAAGGTGAAAGAAGCTAAAGTGAGACGAAGTTTCAAAATTTCACTTGAACTAGATAAGTAACAGTCATAGTAGATTCTAATGTTACGTATGTATAGTTGCAATGCCTATAGCAACCACTAAATAATGAGACAAAATGTGAAAATACTATAGAAAAGAAATCAAACCAAAAAGGAATTCTACAAAAACATTAAATATCCTTGGGAAGGAAAAAAGAAAAATGAGGAACAGAAAATAGAAAATAATAAAATGCCAAATGTAAGTAGGTTAAAACAAAAGGACAGAAAAATAAATAACATGCAAACATTATTCAAAAGAAACCAGGAGTGGCTATATAAATATCAGATCAAATATATTTTGGAGCAAAATAACAAAAATAACAAACAAATACACTACCGAGGAAAGATGGATATTATAAAATAATAAAATAGCACACCAGGAAAACAACCATCCTACACACACATCACACACACATCAAACAACAGTGCTCAAAGTATGTGAAATTAATCCTGATATTATAAAACCAATACGTAAAATTAAAAGGGGGAAATCAAATCCACAATTGTGGTTGGCAACTTCCACACTCCTTGCTCAAACATTTACAGAATCACCAGACAGTGAATCAACAAGGATATAAAAGAACTAAACAACTACCCATTGACCATCACAATGTAATCAACCTCTAGATAACACTCCACCTGACAACAGAAGACATATCCAAGTACCCACAGGACACAGAGCTATTGTCATAAACCTTAGTTAACCTATGCCATGACAAACTATCCTAAACACACCAAAAAAAAGCCTGCCAAAATTTAAAATAATGGAAATCATGCACAGGGTGTTCTCCAAATTGACTATAATTAAACTAGGAATCACTAATAGAAAGGTTAACAACAAAATCTCCAAATACATGATTGCAAAACATTTTCAATAGTTCCTGGTTCAAAGATCTCAAGGAAAATTTGAAAATATATTAAACTGAGTTAAGATGAAGATATAACATCAAAATTTGGGGAAAGCAATGAAAGCAGTTTTGAAATTTATAGCAGCATATATTTACACATGAAAATTAGAAATATCTTGAAATATTCTAAGCTCAAATCATATAAACTAGAAAAATAAAAGTTGAATAAACCCAATGTAAACAGAGGAAGGAAATAACAGAAAAATTAGAAATAAATGAAATTGAAAAGAGAAAAATGATAGAAAAAATGTCTGGTTCTTTAAAGAAAACACAATAAAATTGACAAACTTATAGCGAGACCGACAAACAACAGATAAGAAATACATTACCAATTTCAGAAATGACACAGATTTTATCACTGCAGACCATGCAGACAATAAAAGGATAACAAGAAAGTACTGTAAACATTTCTACAAACATAAATTTGACAACTTGGATGCAATAGACCAATTCCTCCTACAACACAGACTACCACAATATTCCCAACATGAAGTCTATCATTTGGATGGCTCTGTAATTACAAATTAAATTTATAATTTCAAAATTCCCAAAACAAAAAGCATTGATCCCCAGACAGTTTTCACTGGTGATTTCTTTGAAATGCTTAAAGTAGTTTTAACATCAGTTCTACCCAACGACTTTCAGAAATCATAAGAAGAGGGGGCATTATCCACTTCTTTTTATGAATAGAGTATTTCCTTGATACTAAAACCAAAGACACAAAAAAGACTTCCAAGCAATACCCCTCATTGACATAGGAATAAACATCATTAAAAATATTTGTAAATGAAATTCAGTAACATGCAAGGAAAGTGATATTTCCTTGTGAAAACCTTGTGAAAGTGAAAACCACACCATGATCAATGTGTGGTTTGTTCTAGGCATGCAATGTTGACTCATGTTTCGAAAATCAATCCATATAATCCATCACATCATTAGGCTAAAGAAGAAAGCATGTGATCACGTCAATTGATGTAGAAAAGGTATTTGACAAAATTAAAAAAATATTAACGTTTAAAAATTTCAAAAAAAGGAATTCCCTACCCCCATGATCAAGAAAAAAGTAAAGATGTCCACCATCACCATTGTCCATGTCCAGCAGGTACTATGTAGAGTCTAGTGAGTTTAATTAAGCCAGAAAATTAAGTAAAGATACTGCAGATCAGAAAATAAGAAATGAAACTGCCTCTATTGACTGATGATTTTATCAATGTAGAAAATCCCAAAGAAGTGGGGAGGTGCGGGTGGAGAAAAACAGAAAGCAGAATATCACAGAACTAAGTGCAATATTACAGATTACAAAATGAACCCACAAATGTCAGTTTTGGTCTATTTACTAGTAGGGAACTTGTTGAAACCAGAATTTTTAAAAGAACTTTTTATAATTTTTTAAAAAGTGTAAATCTGGCAAAACATGTAGAGGACATGAATGTTAGAATCTATGGTAAAGATGCCACTTCTTCCCAAATAAATATGCAGTTAACTCCAATTAAAATCTCAGCAAGCTCTCTCTGAAGATATATGCAAGCATATTCTAAAATTTATATGAAAGACAAAAGAGGTATAGTAACTAAACCCATTTTGAAAAAGAAAAATAAAATTGGGAGAATTATCTCCACCCAATTTCAAGATCTATTATTTAGTGATGCTAATCAATGCCGTGTGGAATTAACACAAGTTGAGAGAACTTAATAGACAACCCAGAAATAATCCAAAAAGGACAAACAAACGATTTTTACAAGATTGGAAAGTGAATCAATGGAAGATAGTCTTTTCAACAAACAGGAGCAAAGAAGTTGGATATTCACAGTTAAAACCTAAATCTTAATCTAAACTTTACATCATACACCAAAGTTAACCTAAATGAACCCTAGATCTAAATGTCAAGCATAAAACTTTTGGGAAAAAGTGTAAAAAACAAATCTTCAGAGTTTAGGACTCTATAACAAAGATATGATGCATGAAAGGAACCATTTGTAAACTAGAGATCATCAAAATTAAATTATTTTGCTCCATAAAACACTGTTAAAAGAATTAAATGACAATTCATAAATTGAGAGAAAATATTAATAAACCACATATTCATTTAAAGGACTCACACCTAGAATATATAACATAAAGTCAACAGTAAAAACCAAACAATAAAATTACAAAATGGGTAAAAATATAATATATCTAGAAGACAGTCTATGGGTGGCAACTAAGTACACATACACATTTAAAAAAATTCAGCATCATTATTCACCACACAAATGCAGAGTATACCACCAGATATGCCAACACACCTATCTGAAAAGTTAAAATAAAAGTAGTGACAATACCAAATGTTGACAAAAATCTAAGAAACTGAATCTCTGATGCTTTTCTTACAAGAATGTAAAATAGAAAAACTAAAAAGTTTCTTTAAAACTGTATCTACATTTACCATATACCGTTGCATTCTCATTCCTGGATGTTTATCTTGGAGAAATGGAAATGTATACCCATAAAATCTGTATATTGTTTTTCATGGCAGCTTTATTTATAATAGCCAAAAGTTACGATGACCAAAACCTCCTCCAATGAATGAGTGATTAAGCTGTAGTGCATGAACACCAGGGGATAAAAAGGATAAACAATTCCAAGCAATAAAAAAGAAAAATAAATATTGGTATGTACAACAACTAAGATAGGTCTCAAGTGTTTTATGCTGATTGAGAAAAAAATATTCAAAAGGTCACATACTGCATGATTTTGTGTGAATAACACTCTCAAAGCGATAAAATTCTAAGTACGCAGAAAAGATTAGTGGTTTCATATTTTAGAGAGTGTTAGACAAAGGGGAAATAAGTAATAAGGAAAAACAGTGAAGATCTTTACATTCATGGAATCATTTTTATGTTGATTGAAGCAGTCTTGCAAGTTTATACTTAGGACAAAATGGCATAAAAATATACATACACTATGTAGCAATGCTAATTTCTTAGTTTTGATATTGTATGTTAAATATACCATTAGAGAAAACTATGTAACATATAATAGGGGCCACTCCAAATCATCCTTGCAACTTCTTTTGAAAGTTTTTTTAAAAATCATGTAGCCTAAATTGTTCTGTGAATTTTCCTATTTAACTAAACTCCCCCCCTCCTTTTTATTTCTGGAGCCAGGAATGGAACCCAGGGGCACTTAACCACTGAGCCATATCCCCAAGCCCGCCCCCTTTTAAACAATATTTTATTTACAGACAGTGTCTTGCTAAGTTGCTTAGGGACACTCTAAATTGCAGAGGTTGGCTTTAAATTCAGGATCCTCCTGCCTCAGCCTCCCATGCTGCTGGAATTACAGGTGTGCATCACCACACCTTGCTAATTGATTCCATTCTAATGAGAGAGAGAGAGAGAGAGAGAGAGAGAGAGAGAGAGAGAAGAAGAAGAAGAAGAAGAAGAAGAAGAAGAAGAAGAAGAAGAAGAAGAAGAAGAAGAAGGAGGAGGAGGAGGAGGAGGAGGAGGAGGAGGAGGAGGAGGAGGAGGAGGAGGAGGAGGAGGAGAAGAAGAAGAAGAAGGAGGAGGAGGAGGAGGAGAAGGAGAGGGAAAGGGAGAGGTAGGGAGAAATAGAAAAGATATAGGACAGGGAAATTTATATCTGGATAAAGCAAAAGAATAATTTATTTGATTTTTCTGAATTAGAAAATGAGAACTTTATGAAAGGTCTATAAGTGAAATCTGCTCCCAAGTCGTAAGGTTCACAAATTTTAAATGAAGGATTTTAATTATTAGGAACATAAAATAACATAAGATGAGTCACTTAGCTATCTATTTTAATGTAGGTTATATTAACTTACATTACATTGAATCTAGAGATAGATGCTTAGTACAGACATATACAATGAAACAATCAAATTCAATTAAAAATTCAATTAAATCAAAATAACAAGTAATAAGACTGCTTACTATTTAATTCAATCTGCCAACAGGTGGTTTTAAATGGGTCTATACAGGTTGATAGTTAGAAACTATTGGCCTACCAGTACATATATTCTAATTTGTGTAAATCTGTGTATTTTTTAAATAGAAAGTCTCAAGGGAGATCCAAAAATGAAGCATAGGCTAATTTGATCAGTCAGCCATACATTGGATTTCTAGGGCTTAAATCATCTTTTAGGACCTTCCAGCTCAGAAATTCTGTGTAAAAGACAATGCAACATCAGGTGACATTTATGTTTCAACAAGACAATTGAAAATAGCTTCATTAGTGAATAGATATCTTCACAGTTTGATAAAATAGTGCTTGATAAAATAGCACTCAAATTAGATTTTTTAATACAGCTTTATGCTGTTAACAGAGATTTAACTAATGCAAAATTTAAAGTATTATGGATTTATATGGCAGGTTAAATGTGTATTTATTTCCACTGTCCATCTAGGATCCAATTGTCATACAAAGATGATGTATACAAGAGGATAAATTTGTAACAGCACTGAAAATGGGATGGGGGCTTTAGCAAACATAGTATTTTGGCAAATACCTGGATGACAGATCAGTTCTATAAATGAGATCTTGGGAAAATCATTTGTTCTTGAGGTCACAAGATTGATATATTTTTTTTTAAATATTTTTTTAGCTGTAGATGGACATGTCTTTATTTTATTGCTTTGTATGTGGTGCTGAGGATCGAACCCAGGGCCTCACGCATGCGAGGCAAGCGCTCTACCGCTGAGCTACAATCTCAGCCCCACAAGATTGATATATTTTAAATGAAGGACTTTGATTGAAATGAAACCACAAATGAAATGACATTGATCAAACAGCAAAGAAAGCCTGAAAAATACACAAAAGAAAGTTGAAATTAAAGAGATACTTTCGTTTTCGTTGTTTTTATTGTTATATTTTTTGTCAAATTTGTTTATATGTAGAGATATCTTTGTCATTTTCCCCATTACACAGCCAATTTGGCAACACCATTTATTGTACAATCCATTTAGCTTAGTCTGGGTTATTCCCAAAAGCAGAACCTGGGAGAGAGGTTATATATTCTTTAAGAATGTGTTCTCAAAGATCAGGAGGGAGGGACACACATCAACAGAGAAGTAAGGAAACCAATTCAAGCATTATCTAGTGTGTGACCGCTACAGTCCACTAGTTACCCAATGTGGGACATTCTGAGTTTCTTACAACATGTGGCTCAGAACCATTCATGCAAGTCTCAAAAGAGAGAAGCATTCATCCATTAGCTCCTGTTCCCCTTCATTGGCATGTATCAGGGTTAGGTGGACTTCTGTGGGTTAGTCAGAGAGGCCCCAGGGCAGGAAGCAAGATACGCAGCACACACTTGTGATGAGGAGCTCTGAGCAAGGCAGTCAAAACCTTGTGGAACTGCACTGGAGCAGGACTGGATCAGAGATCAGGACAGAGAATGGCACAAGTTAGACACAACTCACTTCCTTCACTACCAATTTGAAGTACTCACTTAACCAAACAATAAATTTCCATATATATATACTAAGTGTCTTTCCAGAGCCTTTATTATGTTCCACTGATTGATTTTTTTTTATTTCCATGCCAATAAATCCAGTTTTTATTACAGTAGCTTTATAGTATAAGTTGCTATCTGGTAGCATAATATCCCTCATAATTATATTCTTTCAAAGATATTATTGCTATTTTTCATAGCTTACATTTGCACTGAACTTCAGAATCATTTTGTTATTAAAAAAATCTGTTAGGAGTTGAACTTGAATGGTTTTGGATGAATAAATGAATTTAAGGGAATTTGAGAACTTTATATCACTATGCTTTGCTGTCCAAGAATATAGTATGTTGTCTCACTTATTCTTTCTTTTATTTCCTTCAGTTAAGTTTTAGATATCTCTTTGTGTACATATTGCATATTTCTTGCTGGGTTTATATCTATGTATGTCATAATTATTAGTAGATTTTTTCATTATATTTTCCAATTATTTCATGTTAAAGCTGTGGAATTCTGTATGGTGATTTTATGTGTAACCACATTATTAACTAGGACAAGAACCAGAGATTATCTGTTTTCATCATTTCCCATTTTGTTAATTTACTTAGGAATTCTGATATCCAACTGTAAAGTCTACAAATTATCTATACTTAAACCTATTTTAACTTCCAATATTCCAAAGAAACCATTTAAAAGCAAGATTAGTAGCACTGGATTTCCCATTTTCATTAGAATATGATATTATTAGAGATACTTTAGATTAGGAAGAGGGGAATGAAGGAAGGGGAGGGGAAATGGGAATAGAAAGGATAGTAGAAGGAAACGGACATTATTACCTTCTATACATATATGACTGCATGACCAATGTGATTCTACAACATGTACAATCAGAAAAATGAGAAAGTATACTTCATTTTTTTAGGATATATCAAAGTGCATAAATATATTCTACTATCATATATAACTAGTTAGAACAAATAAAAAAATTTAAAAAAGAGAAGATGATTGTGAATTTTGGGTCAACCTGAATAGGCTAAGGAGCACCTAGACGGCAGATAAAACATTATTTCTGGGAGATAATTATTTCTGAAAGAGAGTTGCATGTGAATCAGTAGAGTGAATAAAGATCTGTACTCACCAGTGTGAGCTGGCATTGTCCAATCCATGGAGGGCCTGAATAGTAAAAAGAGGAAGGAATGTTTGTGGATTTGTTTCTTGTTTCAGCTGGGACATCCTTCTTCTGGACTTCTCCACTGGGCTCTAATCCTAACCTTGAAGGGTTCTCAGGCCTTTGAAACTCTACAAGTTTCAGCAATTGTTTACGCTTATTCAGATTTTTTTTCAGGGAGAAATGTTTTATCTGACATTGCTTAAAACTTCCAGCAAATGATGATGGTGAGCAGAATGGTTTTCAATCTGTTTCATTATTTTAAATTATTCACAGCTGTAGCTGTGCCTGATTCCTCCACTGTCCCACAGTCGGATTGTCATTGGGTCACAGAGTCAAATTAAGGAGTTATATTTAAACTCACGGAAGTAATAGAAATTTTAAAAGGAAGAAGACAGTAGAACAAAAGGAGTCCCTGGCAGAATCATGAGGCTCTCTCCAGATTTAGTAGAAAATGTGAAGCAAAGAAGAAAAAAGTAGAAAGAATAACACAAACATGATGAGGTGTGACAAATTGGAGGAATAATATCCATCATGTTGCAGAAGAGTGTAAGTTATTTTTTTTAGAACTAATGATTTTTGCAAGTGATTTGCACAGCAGAGCTAAGTATATCATGTAACTTCAGAGCACTTAACCTGTGTGTGCTTGCTTTACTATCACGTCCTTGTCCTTGTGCATTAAGAAAAAAAAGACAGCATTTTTTAATACCTTTGTGTTTTGGTAAATCAAAGAAATACAATACTGTTAATTGATCTTATGAGTACCTTATGTTTAACCAGTTGTAAGCATCAGTCCAGGCTAAGCTTTTTATTCTCATGTATTTTGGTTCTGCTTAGAATTTAGCCTCATAAAGCTCCACTGGACTGAAACCAGGTTGTGAGTGTTGATAATGAGTCTCTCTGAAAACTCATGTGCAATTACCAAAACTAACTTTGTTATACTTCTGACCTCGACATTAAGCTGAGAGCTGACTTTGAGGGATATGGGATGGCTTTCAGAAGCTTTGTGTGTTTATCCACCTTTCCCCATGGGCCGTCACTCAGGGAGAGCAGCTGCATCAAATTCCAGAAAACAAACTTCTGAACCATGAAACCACTAGGCACTGGGTGAGTTGGGCCAACACGCTATTAGAAAGAGAATTATAAATTCAGACAGCATTGCTTTGGCACTATTCAAATTTGAAGCATATTCTATGGCTCATAATTAAAAGCACAAATACATTTACATCACTAGGAAGCACATGTTCAATTGTTAGTAAATGTTGAGTCAATCCTAGCACCTGCGTCTACTGAATAGCTTATTAAAGCAGTGATGACCTAGCAAAGAAAATATTACATTATTTTATTAGAATGTAGACTGCTTGAGGAGTAAGTCTAAACAGAATACTGGGTTTCTTTTCTGTTTCTGCTAAAAATTTGTTAGATCTTTCTAGTAATATGCGAAGAAACAGATCCTTTCTTCACCCTCCCACGTAACCATGACCTTCTCCATAAGCATTGTCGGGTCTCCTACTCTGACTCTGAATTAGCCATGTGACTTGATTTGGCCAATGAGATTTTAGCAGTTATAATACAAGCGGAAGGTTGGAAAGTGCTTGCATGGCTGGGGTTTTTGGTCTTCATCTTCTACAATTTTCATGAGAACTTCCCAGGCTAATCTGCTAGATAATGCGAGAGATGTGGCAGACAGCCAAGTCATCACAATCATTCCAGCTGAGACTACAGAGATCTGCCAGCAGCCAGTGAATATCTTGTCTCATGAACTAGCCCAGCCACAATGAGCAGAGGTGCCTACTACATGCCCCAAAGTTAATGCAGGCAGGTGAGCCAACCCAGCCCGGATCAGCTGAACCTCTCCGACTCCTCATGAGCCAAATAAACATTCATTGTATGTATCACCTAAGATAGTATTTGAGTGTTACACAGCACTATTGTGGCATTAGATAACTAATACAACCTTCTCATCTTTTAAACAGATTTCAAAGAGGTTTTGTACTTCCTACAAGGTTAGTAGAATGCAATAAGGATGTTTATATCACAGAAGAATTCAAAGGATCTTAAGTAAGTAGACTGACTTTGAATGCTAAATCTGCTACGTACTGGTTTTGTGACACATGGAAAATTATTTAAATTCTTTACACCAGCCAACTGGGTAATTGTGTGGATTAAAAGATATGTTATATCAGACTTGCTGTGACCTTGGGCAAGTTACTTAATCGCTCTAATCTTGGTTTTCATTAGCAAAATGAGGTTTGCAATGGTGGTTACCCCTCCAGAGTGATTGTGAAGGTTAAAAGAAAAAAGAAGAAAAAGGAATATAAAGCATTTCATACAGAGTTTGGCAATAGGAAAAGGCTGTTAAAATTATTATTATACGCTAAAAATTATTTTTAGTATTAGTTACACTTGTACTTTTGACAACAAAAGTGAGGCATTGTAGCTAAAAGATCATTAGTTAAATGCACTTGTTCCTCAAGGACTCCTTCAGGGTCCTGGGTGAATGAATCCATGTCCCGTGGCTTTCTTTTATTAGTACAAGCAAGCTGCTTGATTACAAATTAGCTAATTGTCACTTTAGAAGGTGAAAAAGTCTTCATAAGGGAATGAATTTAAAAATCTGGAGGCTTAAATGGAAAAAGGTAAAGAAAGCAGAAAGGTAAAGAACATCTGATATCCAGTAGGAGGCTTCCAGATGTTGTAGGGACTTTGGATGGGACTCAGAAAGGAAAATACCACACTGAGCATTGAGATATTGAGAAATGTGGGATAGGTTTATATGATCCTGGTAAGTTTTTCTAATGAAAGTCTTTAAAGTTGGTGTCTTTGCAATTGTGTGGCTTTCTTTTATCTCAAATAAAATAAAACAATTTGAACAATGTATAATGCTTCAGAGTATCACATGGATACTCAAAATGGCATCCATGAGATAGACAAATACCAAAAGACATCGGCCTCCAGAAAGCCTGCACTGGTAGCAATTTAAGTTACAAAGATGAACATCCTGAATTGACTGTAATATAAACGGCGGAATAAGAAGACATATAGAACTCAGCAAATACAGGGGAGGAATCCTTTTTCCCAAAAAGATGGGACACATTACAGAATTCAGCAACTCAAGGAGCTGAAGGAAGAACAGAATCAAAACAGTCAAATGGCAAACAAATGGCAATAGCTAACCAAGAACCAGTCAACCTCTAGAAAGGATTTTCCATTTTTTTAAAATCTAGAGATAATAAACCCCAGTATCTTGGGATTTTTTTAAATTTGTATATGACAATATGAAGTATAATACCTCCTATGGTTTGAATCTGGTGTGTCCTCCAATGGCCCATAGTCTGTTTCACCACTAAGAGGTAGTGGACCTTTTAAAAGGTGGAGACGAATGGGAAATCTTAAGGTCCCTGAGGGTATATCCTTAAGGGGGATAGTGGGCCTCTGGCCTCTTCTATTTTCTCTTTTTTACTTTCCAGCTATGAGGTGATCAGTTTTTCTCTGCCATTCATTCCAGCCACCATGTGTCTATACAGGCCCAAAACAATGGGGCCAAGGAATCACAGACTAAAACCTCTAAAACAAAATAAAACAAAACAAATCTTTTCTCTTTATAATATAATTATCTCAGACGTTTGTTATAGTAACAGAAAAGTGATCGACATAGGTCATTTATATGAAATAAATACCTAACAGGAACATCTTTTAGTCCAACATACCCGAAGTCCTCCAAAAATGATACCCTGAACATCAAGACTTTCTAAGATTAAACATATATGTGTGTGTGTGTGTGTGTGTGTATGAAAGACAACTGATTCAGAGAGTAAGAGACTGACTCTGAATCAAAGTACATAAATAAGAATAGTCCAGAAGTAAAGATGAAGTCAATAATGAGGCTAGTGAGAAAAATTCTTTGAACAAGAAAACAAATTATAAGAAAAGCATCATGAGGACACAGATGATTTAAAAAAATATAGTCACCACATTTCATAAGTTCTGTTTAGCTTGTGTAATAAAAATGAGCCTTACTGTGTTACTGCTGATCAGTGACTTGATGTATCAGAATAATGTCACCCCTCCCAGGTTGGGACATGCCACCTTCACCTAATCACACACTAAGAATTGATTTTCTATGTATACCTTCAGAATTCCTTGCTGAACGGATCTAACTTTTCCTAAATTTGATATAGCAGTTACACTCAAAGCATCTAAAAATAAATACCAAAGAGTCCTCCATCCTAGTCCCAGAGCTGCCAGCAGCAGGAACTTGGGTGTTTAATTCTTCCTTGGAGAAGACAAGGAAGTATAACTAAAGAGATATTATTTGTTAGCAGGTTTCTGACTGGAAATATTGCTATATAAAAAGGTTGCAGAAACAAAAGCAACAATAAAACTGACTTTAACAGAGCACAACCATTCTTTGTGTAAAAATACAGACACCCCAGAAGTTCTTCTTCACCATCAAAATTTTACCATAGATGTCAATATTTGGTTGCTGTAGACCTAGAAAACCTTTTTTCCAGAACTGTTGTAATACCTAAACTTTCACTTTTCTCCAGAAAACATGCAACCAATGTTAGCAGTAAGCCTGCTAATGTAAGTACTTATTTAATTAAGTACTTAATTCAATCAACATATTTTTGATATTTGCTGTATACCAGGTCTTGCTCTAGAGTAAGGAAACAAGCAAATACACCAAAACCAAAATATCAACCCTCATCAACAAATTCTAGTGAGAACTGAACAAATACTAAAATTTAAATAAAAGTGTGTGTGTGTGTGTCTTATTCAGCTTTTTTGCTGCTGACTGAGGGATCTGACCAGAACAATTTTCGAGGAGGAAAAGTTTATTTAAGAGCTCACGATTTCAGAGGTCTTAGTCCATAAAAGGCCAACTCCATTCCTCCAGCTCTATGTCAGGTTGAACATCATGGCCAAAAAGGGTGGTGGAGGAAAGCAGCTCACATCATGGTGACTAGGAGGCAGAGAGAGAGACTCCACGCCCCATAGCCACAACCCAACTACCATCTGCTCCAGCCACACACCACCACTTCAGTTAGCCCCATCAGGGATACATTCACTGATTAGGCTAAGGCTATAACTCAATCATTTCTCTTCCAAACCTTCTTGCATTGTCTCACATGGGAGCTTTTGGGGGACATCACATCTAAACCATAACAATCTGTGTGTACTTGTATTAGGAGATACAAGTATTTTGGAGAAAATCAGAACAGAAAGGAAGTGTTGGAAGAAGGCTCCAATTTTCTCCGCAGTCATTGAGAAATGAACTTTGAGTAAAAATCTATAAAAAGTGAGAGAATGGAGACTTTCTAGGCAGGAGGAAGACTGAGAGGCTGGCACATGCCTGTGTGTTATAGGACCAGCGAGGCAGCTAGCTGGTGTGGCTAGAATAGTATGAATGAGGAAGAGAGAGGTAGGAGATGAGGCAGAGGAGAAATGGAATGCATATTGGATTGAGGCTATCAGCCATGAAAACATCTTTGGATTATAGTATGATCTAATTAGGAAGATACTCTCAGGTTTGGGAAGGGAAACAATATATTACAACCATGAACCATTATTTTGCAAGTTTTCTCTGACAACTGTAGTGAACATATAGACTGGGCTAGCATGGCATAGAAGGAGTTAGAAGCTTATTGCCACAATATGGACAAGATATTAGAGCATAATAGACCGGTATGGAAGGAAGCTGTAGCAATAGGAATAAGTGATATTTTGAAAGTAGAACTGAAAGTATTTGCAGAGAGATGGGATCTGAGGATATGGTAGCAAAACAAGACTTAAGAATGACTATGAAGTTTAAGTCCAAAGCAACCCAGATGTCCTTCAATAGATGAATGGATAAAGAAACTGTGGTACATATACACAATGGAATATTATTCAGCAATAAGAGAGAATAAAATTATGGCATTTTCAGGCAAATGGATGGAACTGGAAAGCATTATGCTAA
>CM053412.1:39606114-39657453 GCA_028644305.1 Xerus rutilus
GTTAGAAAAATTATGATTGTAACAATTTTTTTCTATTTGCCTCAACAAATGTTTTCAGTGAATAGTGTGTACAGCTTCTGATAATTTGTTTTTTTCTGTTATGTTTGCCAACATGTATTAAAATGCAACTTTTGGGAAAAAAAATAAAATAATAAAAAAATAAAAAAATAAAAAAATAAAAAGAATGACTATGAAAGCGGGGCGCGGTGGCTCACGCTTGTAATCCCAGCACTTAGGGAGGCTGAGACAGGAGAATCGCGAGTTCAAAGCCAGCCTCAGCAATGGCGAGGCACGAAGCAACTCAGTGAGACCCTGTCTCTACATAAAACACAAAATAGGACTGGGGATGTGGCTCAGTGGTCAAGTGCCCCTGAGTTCAATCCCCAGTACCAAAAAAAAAAAAAAAAAAAGAATGACTATGAAGCCTTTGACATGAAAAAAACTAAAAAGATGGAATTTCTCTTCATTAAAATGAGGACTACAGGGATAAGAACATTTTGTCTGGTTGTGGGGATAAGCGGTCAATGAAAAGTTTGGTTTTTAATATATTAAGATTGGCAAGCCTGTCGTATATTCAAGAGAATAATCCAAGTAAGCAAACAGAAACGAAGCCTGGAATTCGGGGAATCATCTAAGCTACAACAGTAAATGTAGGATTCATCAATCCAGTGTAAATTGGTGTTTATTGCTGTGAGACTAGATGACATCAACAAAAGAATAAAGGAAGGAAAAAAACAAGGGAGGTCCCGGGACTGAGCCCTAGGCCTTCCAGTATTAAGAGACTCAGAGGAGAGAAGCAGCTGTTCATCAAGAGGATTGAGGAGGGGGCTGGGGTTATGGCGCAGTGGTAGTGTGCTCGCCTAGCATGCGTGAGGCACTGTGTTCGATCCTCAGCACCACATAAAAATAAAATAAAGATATTCTGTCCACCTACAACTAAAAAAATAAATAAAATATTTAAAAAAAAAAAAAAAAGAGGATTGAGGAGGAGTGGTCAGTGAGGAATGTAGCATCCTAGAAGCCAAGTGAAGAAAGCGATTTAAGAAGAAGAGAGCTTCACATGTATTAAAATGCAACTTTTGAGAAATTAAAAAAAAATAGCATAATAAAAAAATATATATATATACCCAAGAAAAAAAGAAAGAAGAAGAGAGCTTCTAACTATGTCAATGAGAAATGACCATCATATTTAGCAACAACAAGATACAGTATTGATGGAGAGTGATTTTTCTCAATGAAGTTAGATATGGTCTCCATTAAGAAATTGAAGAGGTATTTGGGATTTGAGAATATGACAGGCAAGCAGTTGTCACCTAGGAGAACTAAACAGGAAAGGGGCAAGAGATGGACAGTGTGCCTCCTAATTCCACAATCCCACTCTTGTTAATGTCAAAAATTTCACATGGGATTAGTCAGCCAAGTTGTGTCTTTCTCTCCAGACACATTAAATGATGTCAGATAGCAGGTGCTGCTGCAAAATAAGCAGAGAGTAGGATTGCACAGGGATTGAGGTGAGGTTTGTCTGATTGAGTAAGAGGAAATGAGAGTAGGCCAACCAAGAAGATCCTACATGCAAAGGGGCAATCGTGGCTGGTCATGGGATTTAAACTAGAAAGAGGGAAATGAGGCCACAAGAGGACGAAATCAAGTTAAAATCTATCTATTTTAAATCTCAGTGGTAGAAAAGAAGATTATTGAAGCACAGACTCTAGTGGAAGTGAGCTGGAAAAATAATGGCAATGTAAGTGTGGAAACACTTAAAATTGAAATAATGAAAGAGTCACGCTCATGGGAAGTGAAAAGACCTAGTGTCTGCTCATGAGTGTGATAGGATGAAAGAGGTTGTTTGAGAAGAGGAAGTCAAACAACTGAGAACCCAGTACTACAAGGAATATCTATAGGGATTTTGAAATCATGTTGAAATATGCCAAGAGCAGTGGTGAAGAGTATGAACTATGTTTGGGGGAAGAAAAGCACCTGAAGATCTTTAAATTTACTTTGGGGTATGTCAGAGAGTTTTTCTTAACACAACAGACCAACAAGGAAGATGCACTATTCATCATCTGAATTGATTTATGGAAGAGGCTCTAAGTTGTGGTCACATTCCTCACATTATTAAGCATTTGAATCTCTCTTGTGCTTCTCTTTGTGTGCTCTGGGCAGCATGTTTTATGTTATTGACCAAAATCTCATTTACAGTTCAATTAATGCAGTGGAGAAAACATGGTACATGCCAAGCACTTCCATTCTTTATGGTCTGCACTGTGATTCTGGTAAGCCAAAACCAATTAATTCAAATGAGAGAGCAAAGGAGAGAAGAGATTTAGTTCGTTCTTATTAAGAGCCAGTAATTCCTCCTGCTCATATACAATCTATGAAAATTCTGGTACCAAAATAATGGTATCTTACAGTTCACGACTCTTGTGAAATATTAGTGTTATCTTTTAACCTCCTTTGAGCTTTATGGAAAGAAATCCAATCACAACACTTAAACTCACATAAATATACACAAACACATGCAAAGAGCAAAATTTTACTGGGTATATGTCATATTTTATAAAACATTTTGTTTATTCTCCATCTACTTGTTAGTATTTCCTTCCAGAGTCATTTGGGCAATTTGCTGTGCCATCTTGTTGCAAGCAGGGTCATATACCTAAACAAACCTACAGAGTAAATGCTAAAAATGCAGATGCCAAATAGGATGTTTGACATGATTCTGCAATACAGTATCACTTGAGGCTTATTTGACTTTATTCATAGTTCCTTCACTAGAGATTATAATCTACTACCCAAAATGTGCTGTCAACTCTGGTGCAATATTTCTTGTCAAAAGACATTTTACAAACTGATATTGTAATATGACTGATCTGTTTTCCCTTCACTAACAGCTATGTAAAATAATAGATTGCTTGGCTTCTCTTTTGTATAAAGGAGAAAGATATGATTTAGCATAAAAAACAGTTATCTTTTATTAATGCATATCCACTTGAAGTAAAATCAACATAAACTATAGACAAATATGCTAAGCTACACATCCTTGAACTTTAAAAAATATTTGGCATCCTATAATAAAATCTTATTTTTAAGTGTTCCTTTGTGACATGGATAACATCACATAATTTTTTTAAAATGACTGAAGTGGTAGTGTATCGAGTTCAGGGTCAAGTTGTAAGATCTTTTCTTGATTTATGTTTGTCAAAAGAGCTATCTAACATCCACAAAAATTGTGTAGTATGAAAAGGCTAGGAAATCATAAAAAATTTTAGTTTGTCAGAAATTAATAAAATATAATAATCAATTTAGTTTTAATATAAAACATAGTGACAAAAATTTAAACAAACATTAGCGGAAAATAAATTTTCTTTAACAGATAAGAGGGCTTACTAATATATAAAATTTAAAGGTAATAGTCGCTAATGATCTGAAATACTAATTTTAAAATAAGACTATTTTTACTTTGTTTCCTATCCTGAACATCGATTTATATACCTTTTTTATATTTAATGAATTTGATCAGATTATGATCCAATTATTTATTAAATGGAAAATCCTCAGCTTTAGATATTCTTTCATGTTTTGCTATTATTATTCAGTCTTGAAGAATAAAACCAACCAAAGAGCTCCTAAATTCTCAGAAGTCTCAGTCATCACAGTTTTCTAACCACCTTCTTACTTTCCCTGGCTCAGAGCTCCATCAGGCCCTGGCCAGCTAGATGTTTAATTCATGCGTGTTTGGCAAGGACTACCTCATCTGCAGCCTGAATAATGCATTCTCCTACAATTCAAATTTGTGTTACTACTACCAACACAAAAATAATATAAGTCCAACATCTGGTGTATGAAGTTGAAAGGCTTTAACAAAGAACAAAGGAAAAACAAAAGTATTAAGTAAAAAGACTGTTACTGTTTCCTGAAATCTCTGCCAGGATTAACGCTGGGTCAAATGCAGCTGCCAACCTCTCCTGCTTTTGAAGATCCATGGCACTTTATCTCTTCTCACTTCTGGTGGTAAATTCTGTTCCATCTTATAGCTCCCATAACGAGAGTAAAGCAAATATGAAGCATCTTCATCTCTCTCCAAAGCTTCATATCTGTTTTGAGTTCTATAGCAAAAACTACATGTGGAGCCCAGTCCTGTACAGGGAACTGTTAGTTAAACTCATAACTAACTGAAAATATTGATACAACTTTTTCAAGCTTGCTATCATTTCCCACCATAACTGTGAATTAGGTGAAGCTAGTAGGTAGTCACAAATGCAAAGTGAAAACAGATTTTATTTTGGCACCAAAATGAATACTGATGTTCATTTTCTCTTACACCAAATAATTAGCTCCCCACATGAAACCCTGATTCCACTTATCAAAATATATATATTCCAACTGAATCATTGTTCATGTGGAGCATGACCTCCCTGGTTCCTGTCTCTTATAAGAATTATTAAAATAGGAGGAAAATCCCAACTCAAAAAGAAGGACCCTCCATAGAAGGGAGAATAGGATACCAATCCTCTGCTTTTTAGGTAGAAATGGGACTTCCAAATGCTAATTGAGCACATGACTACCCAGAGTAAAACTTTGTAGACCAGCCTTCATTGTGGGTTCATTATAGCTATCTTCTGGCCAATGAACTATATCCAATAGCGGCAGCTAAACTTCAGGAAGTGTTCTGCTGCCTGGTATACACACGAGACAGCTAGAGTAGGAGCAGGCATCTTATACTACAAAATATAAGTTGAACATTGAAGATGATGGAGAAACTAGGTAGAGGAAACCTGATCTTTGATGTTCATAGAGGTCCTAAACTTTTTATGCAGACTTTGACAGAAGAGAAAAATAAACTGTATCTTATTGCCACCACTGTTATATTATTTTTCCCTGTCACATGCAGATGAAACTAATTATAATTAATACATCAGAGAAGGCTAATTGTCTCATTTTATTAGAAGCATTCAAAAAAGAATTATGAAGAACTTTCTTTCACAGGTGTTCCTATGAGATGACTTTAATATTACATGCATTTCAAGAAGCATAATGGCATTAAATAATGTAATTAATTCAACCATTTTGCCCCCTCATTCATCCTCTGAATTCTATAGTTTTGTTTAAGCTTTTAAGGTAATGCTGCAATCACTACAAACGTTCACAAAATTTCTGGTTCTCCTTCCACACCGGGTGGGATTGCCCTTCCATGACCACTTGGAGTCAGGTGGCTGTGTAAATAGTTTGGCCAATGAAATGTGAGCAAGAGTGACATATGTCACTTCCATGAGAAAAGTGAAAGAAACATTACAAGAGCAGAGACTCCCTTTTTTCCTGCAATAGTGATTATAGAAACACCTGCCAAGACGAAGCCTCTGTCACTCTAGGTCCTGTGATTAATGTCCCTGCCATCCCACAACAAACATAACTATACAAGAAATAAACTTTATGAAAACATTGGGGGAACGGGGATAATTTCCAAAGCAAAACCTAGCTCTCTTGATACTGCATTCTGAGTAGCGACTATTATCTAAATCATCCTGTGTATGACTTTGTACCATCAGAGAGAATATTAAACAATTTCTTAAAGCTTGAACCAAGTGAAATATCAATGTTCTTTGCTCAAGGGATCTTCTCTCTCCTCTTAACTCTCTGATGTATCCCCCAAACATTCTCATTCTCTTTCTTCCTTTAAAAAGTGTCTTTTTCTCCATCTGTACCTACCCAAAACATTACCTCGGATATTCCCTTAATTTTGTATGCAAACATCAGTACTCAGCTACCTATCTTCTTATATCCCTCATCATTTATACCTATGATAGCTACTAAATCCCATATAGCTCTTGTCTCCATCACTCTTGAAACTACTGTCTGTAAGGATACCGATGACTTCATAGTAACCAAAACTAATGACCTCACCCTCCTCAACCATTTTGCCCCATAGCTTTAATGATAATACCCTTTCCTGGCCCTCTTCCGATCTCTATGGCCGTTTTTCTCTATCTCCTTTTCTGACTGCTTTTCTAACCTCAGCCACCAACAAGATTCTCCAATCAATCTTCCTGTCACTTTCAGTCTTTTTTTTCCCTCCAGATGAGCTTGTCAACCCATAGTTTATGAGCTAATGTCTCAAAATCTTAACCTACAGTCCCAAAACTTATTCAGCAATTACTCACAAACCTCAGAGAGCTCTAACTTCTCATAACTAAAACAGAAATCCTTATCTTCTGCCTCAATTTGGTTCTGTCTTTTCCATTTCTTTTTCTATTCTATCTCAATATAATAGACTAAAAACCTCAGTTATTATTAACTCCTCTTTCTCCCTCGCCCACATTCAGTCCCTCTAGTTTTTCATTGCCCTGTTTGGAAATTCTTTTTTTTTTTTTTAGATTTGTGCACTCTCTGAACATGCTCTTGAAAAGAGCCTCCTTACTAACCTGCCTGACTTGTTTGTCTACTCATGCCAACCATTCATTCAGAAGTCCACCCCAATTATTTCTCTCAACTCTTGATTAGGCCATATGATTCTTACAAAAGTAATTGCAAATTACCATCACATTACAAATCCCTCGCTATCTGACTTTGTAACTTTTTTAGCTTTATATCCCAAACAACCCAGCTACTCTGTCATCCAAAATCACTGATGATTTTTTGTGTACCTCCAATCTTTTCCTATCCTAGGCTTCTCCTACCCTGTTATATGTTATAGTTATGTCAACTATATTTTCTGTTTCTATCTCCTCAACTAAACTATGAATTACCCTCTGTCTTGTTTGTCTTGGTATCTCAAGCATGTAGAATAAGGGCTGATGATTACGAACAAAGTATATTTTCTACATGATCAGGAAATACATATGCATACATATATATATATAGTATCTCCACCAAGCACACTCATATATTTAATCAGTTCGGAGCAATAAAAATTTCTAAGCTTCTGTCTTTTTTGAGTTTAAAAAAATCAATAGGCCAGCTATCATTTATTTAACTTTATTACTATTTTCCTTTTCAGCCCAGCTCAGTGGAAAAAAACTAGTTTTCGTTCTTCGTAAAAGTTCATGTTATCAAAAAGCAAATCTTTCATTTAGGTAGAAAGTATTTTTCTGATCTTTTATAGAAGAGGAAAGTCGGTGCTAAATTACTTAGAAACCGTTTCAGAATGCTATAAAGTAAAAGCCATAATGAATAACTTGTCCATACTTTGTATGCCGAGACATTTTTGAGCAGATCTTAAAAGCAATGCATAGGGATTTAGTCATGAGACTTTCAGCAAGATTAATGGAAGCAATGCTCCTTAAATCCCCTGGCATAGCTTTGAAAATTTCCCACGTGCTATCAGTGATGTCTTTGTGACTTAAAATTCTAGCTTTGGTTTCAGCTTGCAGATTTAAGGAAGCAATGGATGTGTTTGATATTGACAACCTTGTGGCCTCAATTATGTAACAGATATCAGGTTTTGATAGTAACCCAAAGACAATCCTATCTGATACTTTAATTCTTTCTACAGAGCTGGTCAAGTAATCATGCTGCATTCGTTTGAACAGGAAAAACATTGCCTCTCAAATGTCCATTCCCATTTAGACAAATAGAGACAAAGATTGAAGTAACTTAATTTATAGTGGTGAAAGATATAAATTTAAAAACTTGACAGAAAGAACATGGCATCATTACATAGCTTCTCGAATACCTCAGCAAAACTTGAGGCTTCTACTAGTAATTGAAGAACAATAATGGAAAAAATGACTCATATTTATTTAGTGTGGACTCATTAATATGAGAAAAATTTTCACAGTGGTTTTCTCCACACTTGGTGAGCCATGAGGGGGCTCTTGTTCACAGAGTATCTGTGAACATACATCTGTGAATATCTCTAGCCTGAAAGGAAATTTTCATCTATTTTGGGAAGGGAGAGAAATGTTCAGAATGTATAAGATTAACCTTAAACAAACAAAAAAATTGTTTTAATTTTCAAGAGCCAAAATGCTCTGGAGATTTCCAGAACTAATCTTTTCCTTTGAGGTATCTTCCATGTCACTAAAATAACCCTTAGATTCAACAGGGCAGTCTTAAAATTCTGTGTTAGTGCCATCCTGATTTAAATCTGCAGAGTGGTCCAACTGAACAACTAACATCCTAAAATTCCAAATTCTTTGCCCCTATAGATAAGAGTTGAAATACACTAATATTTGAAGAAAAAAAACCCTGTGTTATATGTTTGGCACCATTCTCCTGATGTCAAAATAATTTTAAGGCACTTCTCTAACACTAAACTTCCACTAAATACACCACCATTTTAAGCCAAAAGGATGTCAATGACAAGCATATTTTAACAGGAGATATAATCTGTGTCCACAGAGCTCACAGTTTCTAATGTAGAATTCTGTCAAAGTGCCAACCTAAGAAAAAAGGAAACCAAATTTGTTTTTAATTGAAAAGCCTATAATGCAAAACACAGTACTGTAATGTAGGCATTTAGCACTTTGATTCATAAAGGAAACAGGGAGTGGGATTTTGCAGTGCTATTGTTTATTCTGGCACTGGGTAGAATCTTTATGTCTTAAAGTCAAGCATATTCCCTGGTCTAATTTTTTTTAACCTGAAGTAGTCTTTCATAACAAGAGCATTTCTAATTAAATATATGATATATTTACTAAAATCTTCTTGAAATGGGAAGCTTTCTGACTGAAATTATGTGCTCTTTTAGGGAAAATTCACCATAAAAATGTAGATTGAGAAAGTTTAAAAAAATATTTATATTTTTTTTGTTTTTTTAAAGTACCAATGAAAGATAGCTAAGAATAGCAACCTCTGAAGTCTGAGGGCCTAACAGGTCATGCAGAATCTCAAATACTCCCACTGAGTGGACAGAGGTGGGCAGGTGAAAGAGGATAATTTTTTGGAATTTTTAGAGTATTTAACATAAAAGAGGCAAGGAAGAGATAAAAGAAGACAGAATATAATAATCCCTGCAAGGCATTTCTCCAATAGAGTGAATACTGAAAGAGAAAATATATACATAGGAGAAGTCAAAACAAACTTTGGGTGCTTGTAAGAGGTCTGCCTTTAGCATTTAGAAAATGAGCAGGTGGAGAAAGAAAAGATGTCACATCTTTAGGCATCAGTACATTTGAGAGTTGGCATATGTTTAACCACAATTCTCTTAAAGTGGATTTGACCCAGTGTCATGGGGACAAAAATATACTACAAAAGCATTAACTCAAATAGCCCTTGTTCTGACAATGAAATCATAGCATTGTGGGAGAATGGACAAAAAAAATGGGAAGATGAAACAGGATGAAATATAATTTACTTTAAAATTAATGTGATTGGAGGTTAGAGGTATAGCTCAGTGACACAGCACATGTTTAGCATGCTCAAAGAACTGGTTTCGATTTCTGGCACCCAATCCCAAATCAGTGTGATTAACTTGTTAATCTGTGCCTTACCTGGTCAAAGTAATTAATTAATTTATTGATTTATTAATTAAAATTGAGAGAGAGAGGGAGAGAAATGAATTTGTTTGCTCCTCCTTGATAAGCCAGTGTCTTTTCTGTTTTGATGTATAAGTGTCCCACATGATTTGATGCTCAACAGGATAACAAATGGGTTTGTCTTGATGTATAGCTAAGTGAACATGGAGAAAGTCTTTTAGGCAGACACTCCAAAGGGAGTTCATGCAATGTCATTATTTTAATATTGTTGACATGAGTAGAAGTTGGACATTTGTCCCCTAAATTTATGTAGGAAACCACTACCTTTTGCTTAAATATAATGTAAGCAAATGGTTAAACTTTGATGTTTGAATATTGTGTTTATACAGTGTGTGTTTTTCAACATGTGTGTCTATTCTGCCAAACTGGCTGCACTCTGAAGAAATATATGGATTAAACACAAATTATTAGTTCATAACCTCATCATAATCAAGCAATCTTAAATGTTACCCAGTTTAAGCAAAACTAAGGTACAGGGATTAAGAGCACACTTTTAACATACATCATCATTTTTTGCTGGATTATACTTATAATCACATAACAGATCACTCTGCTCTACCCTGAAAGGGAGGCGTTGTAACTAAGACTTATTTAAAATCATTCCTATGTGTGCAAAATTCCTCTACCCACTCTTCACAATGATATTGGAAAATTACCTAGTTTAGTCAAGATTTTAGCATTCCCAAATAAAAATAATTACCTTTAAACTTCACTTCTTAAAGAGTGTTATTCATCCTAGATTTGCACAATGGTGTGAGAATCTTGGACTTGATAGTTGGTTTGACTCAGTTTAGGTATTAATAGGCAATAGTAACTCAGAATGAGTTATGTGACATTACAAATATCACAAAACAAAATTTCAGGAAAAGTTTATCCTGCACTCTTTTCAGAACCATATACATCTGTTATGGATATTTATAAAAGATGAGCTATAGTGAATATACTGAAATGTGTTATAACCACTTCATATTTCTCTTCCCTCTAGTAAAATAAATATTCAATCACATGACTAAAGTCTTCTGTATTTATATGTTTTATGGTTTAGATCTAAGATATCCTGCAAAAGCTCAGGTGTGAGACAATGCAAGAAAGCTTGGAGGTGAAATGATGAGATTCTGAGAGCCTTAACCTAATCAGCACATTAAATCCACTTGAATGGATTAACTAGCTGGTAACTGTAGGCAGGTAGGGTGTGGCTAGAGGAAACAGATCATTGGGAACATGCCTTTGGAGTTTATATTTTGTGACTGTTGAGAAGAACTATATTCCTAGCTATATTACAAGCTGCTTTCCTTCACTACACCATTTCACCATGATGTTCTACCTCATCTTGGGCCCAGAGCTATGGAACTGGCCATTGATGCACTGAGTCCTCACAAGTCATGAGTCCACATAAACTTTTCCTCCTCTAAAATGGTTCATTTTGGGTCTTTTGATCCAAGCGACAAGAAAGCTGACTAGAAAGACATATTAGTCAGCATTTTGTTGCTGTTTCCAAAATACCTGGCAAGAATAACTTACAAGTGGAAAAGTTTAATTTGGTCTCATGGTTTCAGAGTTTCAGTTCATGGTCAGTTATTTCCATTGTTTGGGGCCCCAGCTGAGGAAGGACATCGTGGTGCAAGGGTGTGGTGGAGGAGTGCTGCTCATTCATGGCAGTCAGGAAGCAAAGAGAAAGATCACATACTAGAGACAGAATAGAAAGAGAAAAGGAGGAGCCAGGAGGACAGGATATAATCCCCAAGGGTTCACCTCTAGCGACCTACTTTCTCCAGCCACACCCCAACTGCCTAAAGTTAACACAAAGTTAGTTCATACAAATTATTAATCCATCGATTCTTTCACCTCCAAACATTCCTACAAGAACACAGTAGTTTTCTGTGGACATCTCATATCCAAACCATAACAGTTTATAAAGGTTATTCTCCTCCCTTGGGATCCAGTCTTCTCTGAAATACAAACTTGCTTTTTTGATAACTATAGACATGATAAAATTTGTAAGTGCAGGAACAAGTATGCATGGCTTGCCCCATATGTTGCTTGAATTGTTTTCTTGGTGATTCTGTTTGCTGCGTTTTCTCTACATTGTTAGTTACTTTATTCAGTGAAATGAGACCGTCTTTCTCTGAAGATGAAGAGTAATTTTAAACTTGATGAGGAAAATGAAAATCAATTTCCGTGTGAGCCTTTACATAACATATCCCTGGCTAGGGCAGCTATTAGTTTTCTTAAATAGAACAAAATGAGGTGACTTATCTTTATATGAAGAACTCAGAGATGTGACAGGACACAGAGGACAAACAATTGGATTTACCCTTCACATGCATCTCTGGAAATTCCATTCCCACCTTTCCCACACACATACATGCACTTTATGATGCCTATGGAACTTGCACACATTTTTTGATTGTATGTTCCAGTCATTATTCATTAATCCAGAGGCACACCTTTGACCATAGGTAGCCGATATTTGGCTGGAAAATTTGAAACTGGTTCTGAACATCTCAGTTTCTCCCTTGGTCACTGGTTTATAATGATGAAATTTAAGGGAGCTGTCATATGCCGGTGCCACTGGCTAAAGAAGTGAAGTGATGAAAAGGAAAAAAAGAACTTGCTGTCCTTAACACAGCAAGTTAAGGACATTGAAATCGTGTGTGGATTGTTTCAAACATCTAACCCATTCTTCTCTCTAAATTTAGAGACATTCAATGTTTTTTCTTTGCTTTTCTTTCCTCTACTTTGAGTTGGTTTAAAACTACTAGCACACAAAAGAGCCCCAAATAAACCACTAGAATATAGCTCAATGGCTTTAAAAGGGTAGATGTCTGGCTTTTGGGCCAGTGTTCTCCAGCAAGGTATTGGACTCTGAAGACCCTAGAATTCCTTCTTTGTAGCTGGGAAATGCAGCTGATTTCTAATGAGCAGAGCACTGGATATAGAATGGAATCTGGACAGGTGTCATCACTTGGAGCAATTATTCTGCCCACCAAGGGGTCATGCAGATGCTTAATGGTCCCATGAAGTTATGTGGACAGTGCTTAAAATATATAAATTTACAGGTCCAATAAAGGCAGCCCAAGCCAAGCAGCTATGTAAATTCTCAAAATCACTCTGATATATTCAAAGAAAGGCTGATAGGAAATAGTCTAATAAATTTCATAAAGAGGTGTAAGTGGGAATATCCAAACACAGAGGAATTATTCCTAATCTCTTAATATCAAATATTGTATTTATAATACTTACATGGACTTTTTAAAGTTTCTTTTTTGTTTTCTTACAGTTGCTTGTGTTTGCCTAACTACCAGTTATTTGGTTCTCTTCAGTGTTATTCTATAAAATGTTCTACTCTGAGAAGTTTAAGGTGAATTGTTTTGTAAGGCAGGACCCACAGCAAAATCCACTCAATGCTATGACTCAGGCAAATGAGAATCAATTCAGTGTGAACTTAGAACACGTGCCATAAGGGGTAGAATTGACTTGCAAATCAAAAAAATTGCTCAAATGATATGGTTTTAGGTTACAAAAATAATCCTGATGTTTTCCTCATCCATTGATTTATGTAGAAATCTCATTGTTTTCTTAAAGTATCAATCCTTTAAAAATGAAATTACCAAGAACATATTATAGAATATTTTCTATAATATATGCATTTATTTCCTTTAGGGAAAAATAAGTGATCTGAGCAAATTTATTAAGAAATGAAGGCAAGAGGTGGGGGGAGAACACTATGCCAGATAATAGGCCTGGCACAGGAGGAGTAAAACAGTACTAAACGTGGAGATTGAAGTTGCCAAAGCAAATTAACTTGATCATTTTTACTTTTTTTTTCTTGCTACAAGGGCTTTCTTTTTTTGTCTTGCTACAAGGGCTTACATATTTCTGATCATTTTAAAGACATAATGTAAATTATAAATGAGATTATTTTTGCCTTAAATATTATGTCAGAACTTCAAGTAAACTAATACCAAGATGACAATGGTGTCATGACTTGTTGCCACTGTTACCCAAGTGACAATTTTTGTGTAGATATGGTTAAATGAGCAATTATTCTAACAAATGTTATAAATAATGCTTTTATTGATAATTCTAATAACAAATATAAAACCATAACTAGCTTACTAAAGTATGCAAATTTTTTCAAGGCAGAAAGCAAATAATAGTTCATTTGTGTATTTCCTACAATGCCTAAAACAGAACCTGGGTAACAGAAATGCTAAACACTTCAATTACTGAAAATTATTTAAAACAAATATGAAGAAATCAGAAAAGTATAGGTTCAAGTACCTATGTTGTATTTATTGTGTTTTTCAATAATTATCTTAAATTTTCTTTTTCCTAAGTCTTCTATTTTTCACTTTTTTAACTGGAAAAATGTGAATAACACAAAATTTACCATTTTAACCATTTTAAATTTACAGTTCAGTTGTCTTAAATGAATTCGTAATGTGCAGACATTACCACCATCCATTCATAGAACTTTTTTTAACTTGCAAAACCAAATTTCTATACCCATTAAAGTATAATGTCCCTGTTCCCTTTCCCCTAGAGCCTGACAACCACCAGTCCTACTTTCTATCTCTATGATTTTGCCTTTTCTAATACCTTGCAGAGGTATTTCTAATACCTCTTACAGTATTTGTCTCTTTGGGACCGGCTTTTTCACTTCCCATAATGTCCTCAAGATTTCTTTGTATCATAACTTATGTCAGAATTTTGTTTCTTTTTAAGGCTAAATAAAATTCCATTGCATATATATGCCACATTTTGCATATCTGTTCATATTTTGATGGGCATTTAGGTTACTTCTGGGTTTTACCCATTGCTAATAATACTGCTAAGAACATGGACTTACGAATATTGCTTTAAGACCCTGCTTTCAATATTTTGGGTATATACCCTGAAGGGGAATTTTGGAGCACAATAATTCTGTTTTTAATTTTTTGAAGCCCAGCAATACTGTTTCCCACAACAGCTATACTACTTTTACATTCCCCTCAATGGTATACAAAAGCTTCAATTAATTTGCACTCTTGTCAACGTCTATTATTCTAGCTTTTTTAATAGTACCCATGCTAATAGGTGTAGGGTGGTATTACAAGTCTTATGTCCGTTTTTGAATTGGGTTTTGTTTAGTTTGTCATTATTATTGCTGTTTTTGTTTTTTAATTTAGAAGCTTTCTGTATACTATGGATATTACTTTCTTTTTTTAAAATATATTTTTAGTTGTAGATGGACACAATAGCTTTATTTATGTATTTATATGTGGTGCTGAGGATCCAACCCAGTGCCTCAGACTTGCGAGGCAAGTGCTCTACCACTGAGCTACAGCCCCCGCCCAGGATATTACTTTCTGACCACATATGGTTTGCAAATATTTTCTCACGTTATGTTGCTTATCTTTTCATTCTGTCAATCATATCTTTTGATAAATTTGTTTTAAGTTTCATGAACTTGAAATTGGCTCTTTTTTCTTCTGTTGCTTTTGCTTTGGGCATTGGGAAATCATTGTTAAATTTAAGGTTGTGAAGTTTTTATCCTATGATTATTTCTAAGTATGTCATAGTTTTAGGTCTTACATTTAGGTCTTTCATCCATTTTGAGTTGGTCTTTCATCCATTTTTGTATGTTGTTCTGGCTGTCTATTTTAATTCTTTTGGATGTAGATATCCAGTTTTTCTGCACCATTTGATAAAGATATTGTGCTTCCCCTATTGAATAGTTTCGGCACACTTACCAAAAATCCTTTGGCTCTACTATGCCGAGGTTTATTCCTGAGTTCTGTATTCTATTCATTGACTTATGTATTTATCTTTATGTCAGTACCACAATTTTCTGATTGATATGGCTTTGTAGTAAGTTTTGAAATCATTGTGAGTCTTCCAGTTTCATTCTTTTTTTCTCAAAATTGTTTTGTCTATTTAGGTCCATTAATATACTATATAAATTTTAGGATGGATGTATTTCTGCAAAGAACATCATTGGGATTTTTGCATCGAATCTGTAGATCTCTTTGGTTAGTATTAAAATCTTCATGTTAACTCTTCTAATCTATGAACACGAGATGTGTTTCCATTTTTGTCTACTTTAATTTCTTTCAACAATGTTTTGTAGTTTTCATTATGCAAGTGTTTCACCATTCTAATTAATCACTAAGTATTTTAATCTTTTTGTTGCTATTGTAAATGAATTGTTTTGTAATTTCCAATTTTTCATTGTTAGTGTAAGAAATGAAACTTATTGGCATTTTTCTTTCTGACTTTTATGAATTGTTTTTTACTTATAACAGTTTGTAATGGAATCTTTAGAATTTCCTACATTTAAGAGAATATCATCTGTGAATAGAGAATTTTATTTTTCCTTTTTCAACTGTAATATCGTTTATTTCTGCTTATTACTTAATTACTCTGGCTAAAAATTTCCAGGCTGCATTGAACAGAAGTAGTACAAGTGCCTTTGTCTTGATGTTAAAGGAAAGATTTCAGTCATACACCATAAATTATAATGCTCTCTGTGAGTTTCTATCTATGGCTTTTATTTTGTTGAGGTGCTTTATGATTATTTCTACTTTGTTAAATATGTTTATCATGAAAGGATGTTAAATTTTTTCAAATGCTCTTTCTGCATCAATTGAGAATATCATGTGTGGTTTTTATCCTTTTCATTTTGTCAATGTGATGATATTGCTGTTTACTTTGGCCACACCCACAGCTAGAATCACTGCAAAGTGTTGGCAGGGAATTTCCAACAAGAGACTGCCCCTAAACTTTCCTGAGATAGAGCCAGTTAAGACTCAAAATAAGGAATCACTAAATGTCACAGTGCTCAACCCAAAGCATGTATTAAGGGAACTTTCACACAGAAGTGTTGCAGTGATTTTAATGATGAACAATGAGAAAAGAGTTGTTCTACATAGGTATATCCATAATAAAAGGTATCAAGTTGTGGAATTTATATAAGCATTTAAAATTTTTGGTCTGTGGTCAGTACTACATGTTGAGCAACATAGTTAATCTTTCCGTGTTTCTCTAGCAAAAACCTAAGCAGTATAATTAGTGCCTGGGGGGATGTTCAAGCTTCCAACTTGTGTCTAAGTTCTCAAGGGGAAAAAATGAGACTATTTGAGTAACAGTTAGTGAGGGTAGTTCATGTTTCTTGGTCTGGACAGACAACAAAATCAAAGGCAACAGAAGAACCCTAAAATTACATTGGCTAATTTTCATAAGTTGAGCCATCCTTGCATTCCAGAAATAAATCACACCTGGTCATGGAGTATAATTATTTTAATACATTACTGTATTTAGTTGGTCAAGTTTCATAGAGAAGTTTTGCTCTAATTATTTATAAGAGATATTAGTCTATAGTTTTCTTTTCTCACAGTGTCTGTCAGTTGGGCATATCAGTGTAATTCTAAACACAAAGAATGAATTAGAAAGTTGTCACTCCTCTTGAATTTCTTGGAAAAGTTTGAGGATTAGCATTAGTTTCTCTTTAAATACTTAATAGGATTCAATAATGAAACCATCAGTTGTAGGGTTTTTTTTTTGTTGGGAGACTTTTAAATGATTTTTAGTTATGTAATTAGGTATAGATCTATTTAGATTTTCCATTTCTTTGTAATTTAATATGGTATATTTTATATTTTTATTAACTTGTTCATTTTATCCAATTTGTTGGTGTACAGTTTTATAATATTCTCTCACAAAACTTAGTGGGGTTTTTTTTTTTAATGTGGTGCTGAGGATTAAACCCAGTGCCTCCTACATACTAGCCAAGTGCTCTACCACTGAGCCACAACCCAAGTCCAAAACTTAGATTTAATTGTGTTTTAATTTGTTTAAGAAATTTGAATACATCAAATTTATCATTAAGAAAAGTTAGTTTTCTGAGTACTGTTCATTCAATATGTATAACAAATTAAGCCCTAAGGAAATTCTACACAACTGTAAATTCTTCTTTTTTCCCATAGAAAAGTCCCTTGAGTGTTAAGACATCTATCATTGGGTTACAATGGGACTAGTCTGCCTGAATACACCTTCATCCTTAAAGCTGTTAGCTTTCCAGCCACTGAAGTGATAAGGCACTATCATGGATGCTTCAGCAATTTCAAATCTTTCATCTCATTTTATCTGCAAAAGGACCTCGTGGTGTTATCTTCATTTCAAAAATATGTAACTTAGAATACATTTGGTTATGAGAAAGAGAATACTGAACCCAAAGTGAGTCCTTATTTTTTTAGATTTTTATTTATTTATGTTTTAAATGCATTTCAAGTCATAGCACATATATAGAGCTCAATTTTCCATCTCTCTGGTTGCAAACAAGATGGAGTCACACAATTTGTGTCTTCAAACATGTACCTAGGGTAGTGATGTCCATCTCATTCCACCATTTTTGCTACTCCTATTTCTCCTCCCTTTCCCCACCTTCCCCTTGCCCCATCCAAAGTTCTTCCATTTCTCTCATGCTCCCTACCCCCACTACACTTACGTATCAGCATCCACTAATCAGAGAGAACATTCAGCCTTTGGTTTTTTGGGCTTGGCTTACTTTACTTAATATGATGTTCTCCAATTCCATCCATTTACCTGCAAATGCCAAAGTGAGTCTTAACAGCAAAGAGTTTATCTCCTTGCAAAGTATTCCTGCTCACTGCAGGGTTATTTAATTCAGAGGCTACACAATATCAGGCCTAATATCCTCATGGTCACAAGGTGGCTGCAGCACTCCCTGATATCTGATATGTTCTTAGGAAAAGTAAGCTCTTATAATCCTTCCTGTATCTGTGGAACTAATATGTAATGTCTCTATTTTCATTTATCATTTTTTAATTTATTTCATTTCTTATTTTTGTAATTGGGATCTTCTATCTTTTTTTCCTTAGTCCATCAAGCTAATCAAGCTAAAGGGTTTTTTTTTTCTTTTCTTCTTTTTTAGTCTTTCCAAAGAACCAACTTTTGATTTCATTGGTATTTTTCCATTTTTTAATACTCTATTTCGTTTGTCTTTGCTATAATATTATTGTCTTCCTTCTGCTAGTTTTGGGTTTAGTTCTTGTTTTTCTAATTCCTTACATTTTTTAGGTTGTTGGTTTGAGATTTTTTTGTATGTTTTTTATTGTAAACATATATAGCTATTTCTCCCTTAGTATTACTTTTGCTGTTGCTCTTAAGTTTGGAGAGATTATATTTTCATTTTCATTCATCTGTAAGTATCCCCTAATTTATCTTGTGATTTCTTGATTGGTTGTTTTAGTGTTTGGTTTAATTTCCATGAGTTTTGGTATTTTTCATTTTTATTTGTGTTATCACTAAATTTATCTCATTGTGATACTTTATATGATATCTGTAATTTGTATAAGATTGAATCAGTGTCCTAACAGATGGTCAATACTGGAAAAATGTCCCATGTGAACTTGAGAAGACTGTTTTTGCTGCAGGACTCGGGCAGCATTCTATCTGTATCTGTCACATCCAGGTGATTTATTGTGTTCAGTTTCATACTCATTACATATGTTTTGTCTGGTTTTTCTATACATTATTATAAGTAGAGTACAGAAGCCTCCAACTATTATATAAGGCTGCTTATTTCTGCTTTTAATTTTAATACTTTGTAGCTACTGCTGGTCCTCTTTGTTTATGTTTTGGAGGTAATGTTTTTTTCCATCCATTCACTTTTCATTCTATATTTGGCTTCATATCTAAAATGAGTACCTTGTCTATAGCGTATAGTTGGGTCATGTTTTTATAAATTTTGCCAATGTCTATCTTTTTATTTAACAGTTTAATCCATTCACATTTAAAGTAATTGCTGATGAAGGGTGACTTATATCTGTCATTATGCTATATTTTTCCCATATGTCTTACAGCTTTTGTCCCACAATTGATGATTCACTTTTCTTTTGTGTTCAGTTGATTTTGGGGGTAGTGAAATGCTGAATTTCTTTTCTGATTTTCCTTTTTGTATGTATTCTATAGCTATTTTCTTTATGGCTATCATGGATATTAAAGTTAATAAGGTTATATATACAGTCTGAGTCTGAAATGTCCTCCAAATATCCATATGTTAAAGGCTTGGACCTCATCTTGACTTTAATGGAAGGTAGTGGAACCCTTCAAGAGGTGGGAGCTAGTGAGAGATTTTATGCCTTTGGAGACATGCTCATGAAAGGCATTGTGGGATGCTAGTGTGTTTCTACACCCCACTCCCTCTTCTTCATGGTGACCATGAGGTGAACAACTTTGCTCCACCAAGTGCTTTCCCATGTTATGTTATGCATTATGACAGATCCCTGCAAAAATGTGTTCAATCAACCATGAGCTGAAACCTCTAAAACTGAAAACCCACCAAGCATGGTGGCACATGGCTGTAATCCTAGTGGCTCGAGAGGCTGAGGCAGGAGGATCGTGAGTTCAATCCCAGCCTCAGCAACCATGAGGCGCTAAGCAACTCAGTGAGTTCCTGTCTCTAAATAAAATACAAAATAGGGCTGGGGATGTTACTCAGTGGTTAGTGTCCCTGAATTCAATCCCCAGTAACTGCCCCTTCCCACAAAAAACAAAAACTGCAAAACCAAATAAACCTTTCCTTTTTACTGATTATCTCAGGTATTTTTTTGTACTAATGCAAAGCTAACACATTATAGCTTGCTAACTTTAATTTATACCAGTTTAACTTTAATTACATATAAAATATGTCCTTGAATATTTCTTTTCCTGCATCTTTTAACCATTAATTTCACAAGATTACATCTTTATTCATTGCATACCCCAACTTATATATAATAAACATTTTAAATGAACTAGTCTTTTAAATAATGTATAAAACAAAATGTGTAGTTAAAAAACAAAGTTACAATGTTGGTGTAATCTTATTACAATGAAATAGTAATAATACCTTTTGGACTAATACTTTTTAATATTGAACATTGGAGAAAAAAATTGATTTGCAAACAATTGTTCTAATAATACTTTTATACCCTCCTCTGTGTTTACCTTTATTGCAATTTATTTCTTCATAAAACTCCAAGTTACTGCCCTGTCTCCTTTCATTTTGCCCTGAAGGACTCCATTGAGCTTTACTTGCAGGGTAGGTTGAATGATAATGAGGAAGAATACTAACCTCTATAAAGGAGGTATGAACCACTAATACAAATACATATTGTTCACAAAAATCTTGGGATTCAGTTTTTCAAGTATATCAATCTATTTGTCTCTGCCCAAAGTCTCATGGTTCTACTCTCTCCAAATGTAGCCTGACTTTGGCAAAAACAGGGCTGAGAATTCAACTTTCTTAAAAATTCTGCTGCTCTTACAATTAGACTTGAGTCTGATTCTTAGTATTTTGTATTCGGGCTGCACAAGATTGGAGTAATTCCAGATTCCTACTGTCAAGTCCTCTGGCTACTGAAATTAACTAATTTTCTTTATTCAGTGCATAAATTATTCCCAGCAATAACATTCAAATTCCATCATCCTTGTGATTACTACCTCCCCAAATGTCTAAAAAACCCAATATATTTTATCCTGATTCTTTTCTGTCTGTAAGTATTCTGTCCCAGTTCACTGTGAATATAGTTCTAACAACTGCATCCAGTGTGCCAAGAACTCCCGTGTCTCTCAGGTCTGAGTAATAAGGTCCTGCTCAGTGGTTCTCATTGTAACTAGCTGTGATGATCCAGTTCCAAAATCCTAATTTAGATTCAATATATTCAGACCACTGCAGGCACTAACTTCCATAATCCAAATTCCCTATGAAACTCTGAGATAGAGATTTGTCTTCAGGAAGTTAATTTGGGAGTGCCATTGGGATCAAAATGAGCATGGAACTGAAGAAAGTAGGACTGAAACAAGAGAGAAATTGAATAGTGATCCGGCCACAATAGAGGCCTCAGTCTCTCTTGAGCTCTGGATCTTGGAAGGCTTTTCAAAGCAGTCTTGCTTTGGGCAAGAAAGGAATGAATTTTTACTCTCATCTGGGAGAACTTGTATTGGAGTCCTGAAGGGTGGATCTGAGCAGAGGAAACAGCATCCAGTGCAACAGAAATCTTTCATTTATTATTTTTGTCAGCTTTTCATCACTGAAAAAAATACATGAGATGAACAACTTCAAAAGAGGAATAACTTACTTTGGATCGTGGCTTTAGAGAATTTGGGTATTGGTTGATTGGCTCTGTTGATTTTGTGCCTATGATGAAGCAGAACATCATAACAGTGGGCATTGAGACTCCAAATGCTCATTCTTCAACCACAAATGACCATAAGTACAAGAAATGATGAAGTTCAGAAGAATATGCTGGAGCAAAACTGCTCACGTCATGGTAGCCAGGAAGCCAGGGAGCTGGGCAGAGTCCCAACATCCCCTTCAAAAGGGCACACCCCTTAGCTTCCTTCCATTGCGCCCCACCTCCTAAAAGTTCCACCATTTCTCAATAGGGCCACAGGCTGGAACCAAACTTTCAATATGTGGCCTTTGCTAAACATTAAATGTCTAACCACAACATATTTGATTAACAGAAGAGCAGGTGGATTATGCAGCTGTGATAAAAAAGATGGCAATACAGATGTAAATCGGTTGTTTGATTTGATGAAAGCAAGATAAAATAATTCTGTTTTAATTCCTCTCTCCCTGAAATCAAATGAGTAATGAATTGGAAATGAACAACTTTGGAGGAAATTAAAAATGACATAGATTGTTCTAGAAAGTTGGAGAGCAAATTGATAGGGAAGTAGGATATGACTTCTGGGCATTCCTATAATTACTGAGCTCTGCTGTCATACATTTAGGTAAAACCAATCAGAATGTTTGAGTGTTGATCTTCAATGATGTTCACATTCTCAGAACAACTATGGAGGAGCCAGAGATGAATTTAGTGAGAGTGAAATTTTGCCGATGCGTACAGTTGTAGGGGAAAGGGAGTTGAGGTTATTCGGAAGAGGGCAAGTTGTTATGAATTATAGAATCTAAAGTAAGGATACCGAGGAAATGAGGAGTACTAATCAGCAGAAACAACAAAAAGATAGTCAGATGATTGGAAGGTCTTAAAGGACTAATCAATCACAGAAACAGGAAATGCTAAACATGGTAAGCCAGAAAATGCTGGAGTTATTATTATAGTGAGTTGCTTATAGAAAAGAAAAAGGCACAGTTATCAGTAATGAAAATGTACAGAGTACCTCTATGGCATAAAGTGTCTGAATTGGTGTTGAAGAAATGACCACTGGAAGCAAGAAGGACAGAAAGCGAAAAGGAAATGTGTCACCAAGAATGGTAACACTGTGGTGGTCGGTAGATACTGAAACAAGAAGTGGCAGTGGCAGTCTATTGAAACTTACTGACTTACTATTAAGCTATTAATTTGTTATTCAAAAAGCTAATGTTTGCTGGGTGTGGTGGCACTTGTCTGTGATCCAAGAGATTTGGGAAGCTGAGGCAGGAGGATCTCAAGTTTGAGGCCAGCCTCAGCAACTTAGTGAGAAACTGTCTCAATATAAAAAGTAAAAAAGGACTGGTAAGTCAACTCAGTAATAAAATGCTGGGTTCAAAATCTAGTACCAAAAACAAAAAAAACTGGGTTCAAAATCTAGTACCAAAAACAAAAAAAAAGTAATATTTTAGGGACAATGAGGGCTGAATGGTCTTGGAATGGTGAAAAACACAAAAAGACACTTTTATCCCTGTGGAGTGTGGGAGAAAAAAATAGTAGAAAAAAATGTTGAGGAATCAAGTATAGTCAAGGGATGGTCAGGTTTAATTAAACAGTAAGGGAAATGGGAATACTTAGGGCAGAAGTTAGAAATGATACTCGGTTTTACTGATGACAAAATCTGGGTCCCAGAAAGCATAATGTGGATAGGGGTGTGGCCAGGGACAGAGATGGTAAGAGGAAATTAGATGATGAATGTGATGCATGAGATTAAAACAGATCAGAGGGTATCTGGCCCCTAACAGAGGTGGGTAAAAATGACCACGCATGCCCAGAGGGGTCTAGACTTCTGAAGAAGCCTAAAATCAGAAATAAACACACTTTGAAGAAACTGATCATGATGGATTCTTTAGGAAAAAGAGAATATTCAGTTTTAGTTACAGAACTCTAGAAACTTTCTCTTGGAGATTGGTACCAGTGAACTCCTTGGCAAAAAGCGTCTCAGGCTCCTGGGAATTTCCTCCTGTCTTTCTCAATCCTGATGTGAGAAGGTTCAAGGCCAGGTGAAAGTTGATGACCCAGGAAAGCCCATCTTAATACTTCAGTTGTCACATGCACTGATTGCTCCTGGACCCAAGTTGTACCGATTAAAGTATAGCTCAAGGTTTCTTAACAGAGACTTCTGCAAGGACTTATTTTGTCTTTGGTGACTGAGATATCCACATTCCTGCCATGTGGGAGAAGTCTATCTGCTAAAGAAAGAATTAAGCAACTCACCAAAAAAAGCAAAAACAGAAAGAGGAAGAGGGGACTTAGCATACTCTAGTCTTTGGATCCAGCTAAGGCCAATACTGACCACACTCTTTTATAAATGAACCCATATACTGTACGTTTCTATTACTCTGATTCAAGTTAGATTTCTGTCACTTGCAACCAAACATACCTGACTTACACACATATTTAAAATGAACACATTTTAAACAATGAGACAGTTCCAGATCCTGATCTTGAAAGTTTTAAGTAGAATGACCTTGAAAGATCATCTACTCCATTTCTTTGCCTTCAAGGACAATGACACACCACCCAAGACGGCATGTGGATTTTTAATAAATACCATCTGTTGCTGACATATGCCTGTGGGATTTGTATGTGTAAATTACAATTTTGAGGTAGACAAAAAATAAAAAATAACTATACATCGCTCTCGCCTTCTTCAGAAGAAGATGAATCATACTACAGAGTGTATACTTTGTTTCTCTTTTTCAAAGGGCATTGCTAATTACTTTAGATATTGATTTTAAACAAAGCTAAAACTGCCTTACTGAGACTATCTCAAAACATTTGCTTTCAATATCTATTAATTTGTCTTAATACATATTCAAGTATCAAATTTTTTCATTTTAAAACATCTTCTCTTTGACAAATACTTGTGCTATTATCAAGGCTGTGTGGAAGAGAGAACCTAAGTTCATGAGAAAACCACACTCTTCCCAGAACCATAATGACATCATTTCTGACATTATCAAAGGTGCTTCCTGCAAACACAGACTCCACAAACCAGGGCAGTGTTGGCATTTCTACCATGAAAGCCAGAAACAATGATCAATGCTCAACAAATAATAAAGGATTTTCTAAAAGGTAGAGAGAGAGAATTCTCCTTTATTAATATACTTTCCCCTTTTGGGGGAACCTAAAAGGCTAGTATCATTGTGGAAAAGGGATGAAATCATGACATGTTAAGTAACGAAATATTTCATTATTGTCAATACCATATGAATATGTCAGTAATGTTTGAAATCAGAAAGGCATTAGACTTTTGCATATCCAAACCTGGAAGAGACCTTATTTCAGGCAAGACTACTTGAAAAAGTGACACATGATGACTCCACACTTGAAGCCAAAACAGTAAAATCAATGATGTCCACCCTATTCAGGTTCTTCCCATAATGTTGCCCAAGAGAATTTTTTCACTAAGAAAAAAAAACACACACACATACAAAAAGGAGGAGATAAATACAATTTAATGTTCCTATTCTGTACAATTCATTATTTACTTAGTAAATTTAAAAATATGGGTATTTTCAAATAAGTATACATTGCTGTATGCATGTCACTATGTGTATTATACATATGTATGCCACACTAACTCTGTATAGCAATTTTTGTAGAAAGTCACACTGGGAACAATGTTACAGCCTATTTTTCTCAGAATTCTCCAGACCAGGAAGCCACTCTGGTACTTCATCTATAACAGATACCAGTCACTGCAATGACTTAGCAGGAATAAAATGTGAAATTCAAATCAAATAAGAACACTTATTACTTTGTGAAATTTACATCTCCCAACATAACAAAATGATTCATATTTTCTACAAGTATTTTTCTTAACTCAATAAGCAAATTTCTTCTACTGCTTCTTGAAAGTGAAACCAGGTTATTTCACAGTTAATTCATAGTAGCAAGCAATTTTTATTTTATTTTTCATTTTCATTTCTAGGAATATTTATAATTTGTTAAATCATTAAATAAATATACTTTGAATTCTCCTTTATTAATATACTATATTGATATTATTAATTCATTAGCAAATTTAAAAATTTTACCTTTATTTGGATTTCCTAAAGTGACTTCCACTGACAGGAAATATTTACCCAAAGTTTTTATTATAAAGCACATTTGAGACAGTAAAGATAGTGGAATAGGATGGACATCATAGCCCTATCTTCATGTATGACTGCATATATGATGTGATTCTACATCACATACAACCAGAGAAATGAAAAGTTGTGCTCCATCTGTGTACAATGAATCAACATGCATTCTGCTACCATGTATACCTAAGTAGAATAAATAAATAAAATTTTTAAAAAGCACATTTGGAAAATCCTTTAATATTGTACTTAAATCCCTAGAACAGACACTCAAACACATTAATATAACTTTATTTATTTTAATATCCCTAAAATTTATACCACCAGACCTTAGGTATGCCCTGACAGAAACATGTAATAGACTTATACAAACTTCAGAGAACACAGAATGTAAGTATTAGTTCAAATGAAGTAACTTTAAATAAGCAAGTCAACTATTTATGGAAGTGGATTAAATGTCACAAAAAAGTTCACATATTCACACATGGTTGTGTGAACATTCCCTTCTCACCGGACACTTGGAGAAAAGTGGCCAAGAATGGTGAGAATGGTTATTCTCTTTATCTTTTTCCTCCTCACATCTGACCCATACCACTCCATAAGCCAAGTCACAGTTATTTAGGTATGTCATACCTGGTTTTCTAATTTCAAGGACACACCCAGATTCAATATCTGCAGTTGTCCTGCATTTAGCCTGACTGTGAGCTATGTTTTATTAATGTATACGAACACCAACAGGGAGAGAACAAAATGGAATCATGAAGAAAGCCAGATTAGGTTTCAAGTGCCATGTTTACTGCAGAAGCTACCACCAACAGGAACAAGCTTCTCTGCACACAGGCATATGGAACCGTGGTTTTAACCTAAAAGACAAAATACACATTGAGCAATTTGCTCTAGGTTTTATATTATAACAACCAGTTTCATATAATAGGTTGATCTCAACCTTATTCTTTTGTCTTATTCAAAGTAGAATTTAAATGCATCTTTTGTTTTTAAATTTTTACTTGAACGTTTTCCAAAAGCATTTCTCAGCTCCATCTGGATCTTCTGATCGTTTGAATGTGTCATAGATACATTCCATGCTTTTTTCTTCACCGTTGTGGTGGGCTTATCAGCTTTTAAACATAAAGTTTAAAAATACTTGATATATCCAAAAGCACACTGAATAGTCAGAGATGTCATCAAATACTGCATCTTTGCCTTCTCATTAGTTCCTATATGATTTCATCCTGTCCTTGACTATTTCTGAGTAGATCGTTTATTCCCACTAACTTCTGCAATTTTGGGGGTCTACCTTTATATATTTGTGTAAGCCTTTTGTTTACTAGAAATGTAAGGTTGAGTTAGTAAGAAAGTAGGTGGTAGAAAAGAAATAAAATAATAATCATCTTGAAAAATATTATTAAAAGGAAGATATCCCAAAAGAGACCCCAGAAGCTTAAAAAGTGATTTTTGAGTTCTTCATGACTTCACTGTTTTGTATTTCTAAGTTGGATAATCTCTTCCAATAGATGTTACAATAAAGGAGATAAAGCAATGGATAAATAAATAATATGACAGCAATATTTCACTGCACTCTCAAAGTGTATTATATGCTGCATACAACTGGGTTTGATTGGCTTGAGTAGTGCTTTGCTGTCTGAAGCAATATTTTGCAAAGAACAATATTTTACATAGGTCAGTTAACTTTGCATTTTCTTGATCAGAAACAACATCCATACTCGGGGCTGGCTATTTCACAATTGTCCACATTTGGTCACCTGATTGACTGAGCAAAAGAATATGAATGGAAACAAAAGAAAAAATAAATCAATTGAAAAATCAGCTCACTCAAGGAATAATGCATGTTCGTTCTTATTGGCAGAGAATTTCTTCATTCAAATTAGGCACTTCCAACTGCACTGTCTCAAAGCCACCAGAACCTTTACATGCAGATTCCTTCCACTAGTAATCATTTCTTTTTCTTTGCAGCACTAGCTCACATGCCTTCTTCAAGAGCAGTCAAATGTAGCCTATTTCAAGAATGTGTTAAGGACAGAAGTTCCTTGCCTTCAGTAGGGTTGGATTATCTCCTTTAAAACACCACTGTCCTCTCCTATCCAGTTCTGAAATATGAATGTTCCCACATATCCCATACTTACTTTTTGCAAAGATATTAACTGTAACAATGTGGCATGCTTTGATGACATACCTATTTGTACGTCTTCCCTAGACAATAGTGCTTCTAGGGTGTCAGGACTGGGTATTCTCCTTCTATGTTTCCAGAATTTGCATTCAACAAGATTTCTCCCAAATTAGGAAATAAGATAAATGCTACTCTCTTAGACTAAGATTTAAAATCACCATAAAATAAAAATGAATGCATCTTTTTAGTTTGCAAAATCAGATCAATCAACTCTGTGCCTCTAGACATATATCTGATGGGCTAAAAATGGGTTTTCAATAATTTGCTATGAGTAAAATCTCCTCTTAACCTCTTTAATGCTATTCAAGACTCCAAGGGATTTTATGAAGAATGAAACATTGGGGTACTCCCTGATCCTTAGTCTACTTAGGACAGTGTCAATACTGTCTGAGCCTAAAGGGTAACCTTTTCCCCCACTAAACCTAGGCAAAGGAATCTTTCACCGACAGTTTTAAGGTCACAGCTCTTAATGTTTGGTCCTTTGTCACTAATGTGTCACACAATTCAAGACCTTTTATTCCTTCAGAAAGCTGTAAAGACCTCATTTTAGGTATCCAGCATGCACTCAGCACATCCATCTGATGGTCCCCCTATATGCAGAGCAGAGTACTCCCAGAATCCCTTCACTCCAAGCATTAACCTCTGCTCACCCTTCTCTCTTCTTCCCAGCCCTACCTGAACCCTCCTCAAGGTGATTTTCTCTTGGGAGAGGAGGAATAGAATAAGGACAATCAGCCTTTGATTCTACAATGCTATTTTCTCTTTCTTCCTCCACTGAGGAAGGAGATACTATTTTTTTTTTTTTTTTTTTTTATTTTCCATTATCTCACTTGGTAAGCATGCTTCAGGAAAAAAAGACTAGTCAGCCATGTTAGCAAAAACAATCTATGAGGCCAATATTGTGAGCATCAAATCAAGAACACCCCTTGAAAAGAGGTAGTGTTAGCCAAGAGTTTTCTAATGTTGCTGCTCCTTTGCAGCCACTGTTGTGATGGTATATGCATCCACTATGTATAGCTTGGCTTCTCATGTGTTCTGTCTATGAGGGAAAAAAGGTAAATTTATAAAAACATAGCTGCTTGATTATTCCAGTTTGTATGGCAGGTGTTTTTTCTGACTGCAAAGTAATAAATTGGCATTCTGGTTTGTAGGAGCATTGATAATGTAATCATTGGCTAGAGAAATGAATTCCCCATTTATGAGTTAACAATATAAAAAGGATGGGAAATCCAAGCAGGGTCATGCTACCACAGACAGCCTTGGAACACCACCAAGAAGTTGCCCTGACCTCTCCAGGAATATTAAGTTCCTTCCCATTCTTCAACCATCTGAATATATACAAGTGACTCAACAGCTTTCTGCAGGATGATTAAATGTAATAAAAGTTCTATAGTACTGCAGAGATGACAAAGCATTTCTCCAAGCATTGCTTTTTTTAGTTCTCAGGACAATACTGAAGTCTATCTATGAAAAATTATATCCCATTTTATGGGTAAAATATCTGAGACAGGAATCTTCTTACTTGCTTGAGATCAGAAAGCTAGCAACCAGCCAAGCCACAACAGAGTCCAAAAAGTAACTACACGTATTTTGAACGTACACCTATTATTTACAACTTTCTACCAAAAATATGTCATTCAAGTCACAGATAATGGTATAATAACTAACGGTTATGCAGATTTTATTTATGTGTAGAGTAATATATTGTATGTCTAGGTAATATACATATAATAATTGGCTTAATTCTTGCATATGAAGTTAGTGCAAATTGTTATTTCAATTTTATAGCTGAGGAAATTATGAGAAATTATGTAAGTTATACACAGTCATAAAGTAAAGAAGAAATGAGAATCAAACCCACAAAACATTGCTCTCGTAACTTATGTTCTTACCTACTATTATTCTGGAACCCTATGAGAATCTCTTGCATGGTTGACAATCATAATTCTTGAATTCTGTTTCCAGCTTGGTTTTGCATGTGCAAAGGTTTATTTACCATTTGGTGTCATAGCCAAGTTTGAGATTTGGCTTCTATACATATATCTCATCATGTTTGTACTTGGAAATCTATAATTTCTCCAAGCACATCTGACTTTGTTATTAGTCTAAAGTAAATCGCAGAAATTCACCACCTGTACCCCAAAATCTAGACTTTTTAATAGGAATCATTCTGCTTCTAAATAATCCAATTATGTTAGTCAAGGTGAGATGAAATGCCATTCATCTGTAAGACAATTCTGTTGAAATACCAAATATTGAAATAAATTACCAATCTCATTCTCCTGTATATATTTATTAGATTTCCAACCAACTTGTTAGATGCCCACCTGTATTTCAATAGATATCTCATCGAACTGAATCTTCTGTGATACTTCTTTAGACTTCTTACCTCGTTCACCCAAGAAATATGTATTGAACCACTAACAGGCATAAATCTGAAATCTAAGCTGAATCCTCTGAGAAGCAAGGTAAAGTCATTGTTGTTAGGAGTTTACTATTAAGTAGAGTTGAAAGATGTACAAAGTAACTCTTAGAAAAAGAGTGTTGTTGTTTGCAAATTTCTTTCATTTTCTTTTTGTTTTTTTAAAACACACACTCTTAAAAATCTAAAGCAGTGATTGTTCCATTTGCCTTCAGGAATCAGGAAGGACTTAGAAAGGAGGTCGCTTTGAAGTTAGAGTTGAACAGGACTGCAAAGGAAAGCTTTTCCAGGTAAAGTAAATAGCACGAGCAAAAAACAGGGACTGAGATGCTACAGAACATTCGTCTAGCTTGACGGAAGTACTGAAATCATTGGAGGGTATGGCAAAAAATCACTGGTAAAGGCAGATTGGGGTCAGAAGATGCAGCACCGTGAGAGTATAGCTCTGGACTTTGCTCTAGAATAGCCACGGAAATGAGCAAACTTCATTTCTTTCCTCAAACAGTGATTAAAGGAGGGGAGGCCTGAAATAAGATTTAAGTTCCACATTGTCATTAAACATTTTTGTGACCTTGAGTGAGTCATTAAATTTTTATTCTTTGAGTTTCTTATCTTTGAAGTAATACTCATGTTCTGCACAATGATGTGTCAGTCAATAACCAACCACATATATGAAGGTGGTCCCATAAGAATAACAAAGCTAAAAATGCCTATCACCTATGGACATCTCAGCTATCCTAACATGAGAGAGCAACACGTTACTCACACACTTGTGGTGATGCTGGTGCAAAGAGACCTACTGTACTGCCAGCTGAATAAAAGTATATATATGTAAGTGTATATATATATATATGGCACATAATACTTGCTAATATAATAAACTGTTACTAGTTTATGAACTTAATGTATTTTTATCTTTATTAACCGGTTAAAAAGAAAAGAAAAAAAAACTTTACCATGTAACAGTGCACCAGGTAGCAGTCTTGTGCACCTCATGTTTACTGTGTCTTTTGATAGCATCACTAGGCCCTGTTGGGTGATTAATCTTTACCCTCTAGGTTTGTGCAAATGCACTCTATTGTGTTCACACAGCAACGAAGTTGGCTAATGACTTATGTCACGGAAACTCTTTTTATCATTAGGCAACACATGACTGTACATGTAAGAACTACATGTCAAAGGCTTGTGACAGCAATTAAATAAAAGAGCAATTACAAAAGACGACTTGACATCAAGATTGGCAATGGCAGATATACAAAACACGTTGTTAGTATTAAATGAGCAAATACATATTGGAAGACTTTTAGAACTCTCCTAATTCATTTTGTGTGCCTTAGAATAATTCCAATCTTACCTGTACCCCTTGATTGAGACAGTAGGGATCCTATACCATATTCCAACAGCATGCAGTTGAGCATTGTGTAGAAGCCTCCTTGGGCTGTCCACTCGGCTTAGTGCCTGCATTGGCCCCTCTAGCAGACACAGCACACTGTTCGTATTAAAATCCCATTAGCAGGGGATTTTATTTTATAAAACTAGCAAGTCTTTTTCAGATGCCATGCAGCCCTCCTGAAGCCTGTTCTCATGCAATTATTTTTTCCTCCTACATGTAAAATTTTACACCATCCCTATTAGTTTAATCTTATTAATTTCAAGCACATTTTTTCCTTGTGGAGGTCTTGCTCAGATTACTAAAATTACTAATTTTATCTATCATATTAGTTTTGAATCACTCAAGAAATTGATAAGCATTGAGCTTCTTACTAAAAATACTTAACTGGATTAAAGCAAGGAAAGAGTGCCAAATTAGATGCCTCTCTGTGTGCCTTCTAGTTTATGCATCCTCTCATCATTGCTAGTAGGTTGAGTCAGATAATTCAACCAGCTACACTTTTCATCATATCCTTGTGGTACTTTGTGCTCAAAAGTTTATCTACAATCATTGGAAATACTGTACACAATTAGTATATAAAGTTGTCTGTCCTACTATAAGTAATAAAAAATATATGAGCTATTATTCCCATGACTCATTTTTCCTAAATTCATGCAGGTTCTTAGTGATTGCTGTTCTAAGCATTTCCAAATATTTTTTATTTGGAAAATAAATTTTTTTTTTATTTTCTAAGCATTTCCAAAATATTTTTTTAGTATCCATGCTTTTCTCAAAGTTTCCCTAAGTGCAGTGAAAGTTTTACTCCCTAGGAAAGATCTAACCAAATTACCTCTACACAAGTTTTCCAGGAAAATTGATATGGATTAAAAAACTTACACACTAGTTGTAAATGGTTTGGGAGACAGAGCAAAGGCGTTTTAGCCACATCTATTTAATATATTAAGAAATGCATTTATTTACAAAGGTTTTTATGTTTACAAGTCAGTTTAAAAAGCACTTTAGGTCTGTTATACTAATTTTATGAGAGTTATGACATATATTTAGCAAGAGAGAACATATTCCAAGGTCTTCAATTTTTATGTGGAGCCCTTATTTACACAAAGAATGAACCAACTAATTTTGCTTCCTGAAGTCATTCTATTCAAAGACAACAGCTGGAAATCCCACTATTTCAAATAAGCATTAACAATTAAAGGTACAAAAAATTAATACAGAATGCTGCATTTTTATTCTGCCTAGCAATCAACAACAAAAAACCGGGAGGGACTACTATAGAACAGGTTCTATCAAAGGAGTTTGTAGGGGCTTCCTTAGACCCTGACCACCAGTCCCATTAGTAGCCCATTGTCCTAAATTTCTTGTTCTAAAAAGCTTTCACAGAGCAACCCCTCTGCAACTTGTTCTGTAATCTCCATTGCACTCTGTCCAATAAATTGGGTCAATATACTTCCTATTCTCAGCCTTTTCTTCTTGACTCAACAGGAGCCTGGCATCATTCCAAACCTGCTAGGTCCCAATCCTGGTTTCATAGAAATTTTTTAAAAAATCAGTGGGAGAAAAAAGTCTCTAGATAGCTCTGCTGACATAGCCACAAGCAAGAGCTAGACGCTGCTATTCACTATTATCCACATGACCAGTTAGACACAGACTTTGCTGTTTCACAGTTCACCCTGCCAACCAAGTCACTCAGTTGTTGCAATCAGTGCTAGTGCTTCAGGGTAAAAAATAAATAAATAACAATGTGGACTATCACTGTACTGGTTTGTGCTGTGAATACACAGGGAACAGCACTATAGGTAAATTTAGCCTTCCAGGGTCTAAATTAGCTAATCAGTTCCTAATTTTTTTCTTTTTCTTTTTCTTTTTTTAATGTTTTGTTAGTTATCAGATTGTGACCCATGAAATTACTTCTTTAGAAGGGAACTTGCTTTAGGTACCACTGTTCTTGCTCAAAGAAGACCTACAGAATATGGTATCATGGAGTGAGAGCACCCAGCCCAGGCTACAGAAAGGCAAGTGGCAAAAGAAGAGTTACCTGGTAAGGAAAAAGAAGCCATTCCTTGCTTTAGAGCGCAGAAACTCCTTAGGAGGCTTTAGAATGTAATTTTCCCTGGAATAGTCCAGGGATGGTATAATTCATCCAAAGAGTCTCATTTCAGAATTGGAAAAATAGAAATATAAACCTATCCAACTTGGCATGAAAAATATAAATGGGTTTGAATAATTGAAAGCAAGCCATACTTTACCATACTGCAGCCAAAACTCCAACAGCATGCTGGCTTCTGCTACAGAGGAAAGCAATCTAACCCATTCTTCTGTGCCATTCTTTCTACTTTTCTTTGGAAACCTGTAACAAGAGGATTTGTGTTTTGAAGGTGAATACCAGATAAGGGCACCATAAAGAATGAATAGACATATCTTTAAAATGTTGGAGAAGCAGATATGTGACGGAAAAGAGCCTATTTATACTGTGAAATTTTGTCTTTTCTGTGTCTGTATTAAGTAACAGTCTCTGTCATCTTTTGCCTTAGCACAGGAGGTTTAAACGTTGAAGGTGTGAGGGGAGAGGAGGTTGCTATAGGCAATTCCATTTCCATTACCTGTATTAAAAGAAAAAAGAGCATCATTCTAGTAAGGGTAGAAAATACCAATTTTCATCAATAACACTAGAATTTTACAGCTCTGTTTTATTCTTCTAACTTCTCCCAAATTAACTCTCAGCCCCTATCATTACACTGCAACATAATCTAGATTTTGTGCAAAATATAACATACAGATACGCCTCCTGTGCCTGATGTCCAAATCATAGCCACAGTGTTACAGGAGTGTACGTCATACAATCAATTCCATTTATACACAGAAATTCTTATTGTCAGCTTCACAAGGTAGGAGGAAAAAAATAAAAACAGCTGGTGAATAAATAAAAGAAGTGGATCGGTTGTCACTGGAAACACAGATTGTTTGGGACAAAAGGTTAATTTCATCAGCAGAAAAATTACAATCAGAGTAGAATTGGCAGTAATCAAACAGAAAGGAGTAGTGGGAACAATATAGATTGAAAAGCAGTGGAAAACTGGAGAGAAGTCAGAACAACTAACATATGTTATTGAATTAGACCAGCGCAGAAAATGCATGACTGATGAATTCCAAATTGATTAAGTAACTAGGGGAAGAGAAGGAAGGTGACTCTCTACTGAGGGTGGAAGAAAAGATGGTAACCTCTGAGTCTGTCCATTGTCTGGGGCTTAACAAAGCTTTGTGCTATGCCTCCTATCTTTTTCTTAAATATTGATATCTCACCCCACTCTCCCCCCCTTTTTTATACATGCTTCCTATACGAAGAATAACATGGCTTCTTTCTCAAAATTAAGCAGCAAAACCTAGGTATGGAGAAGTCTGAGTGACAAAATAAATAGGCTTTTCTCCTTTCATGGAATACTTGTCTCAATTATTTTCTAAAATGGAATCACATCAACAATACCACCTCTTGGAGCAGAAGTCTGCTCCTCCACCTCAGTCTGACTCTGGCAGTACACTCTAATCACTCCCTACAACAGGAGGGTCAGCATTTCCTGGTGTAAATGGGAGGCCATATCTGAATTCCTAAGAAGATCTTTCAGACTCTGCAGGCCTGCCACCCAAAATTGTGTCCCAAGAGAAGCCGAGTATGGTGGCTCACGCTTGTAATCCCAGCACTTTGGGAGGCTGAGACAGGAGAATCGCGGGTTCAAAGCCAGCCTCAGCAATGGTGAGGCACTGAACAACTCAGTGAGACCCTGTCTCTACATAAAACACAAAATAGGTCTGGGGATGTGGCTCAGTGGTTGAGTACCCCTGAGTTCAATCCCTGGTACAAAAAGAAAAAAAAAGAAAAAGAACTGTGTCCCAAGAGAAGGTTTGCCCCATAGCTGAGCAGATCTCTCCTGGAGTCTATAATTCACTCATCACCCTAATTAATTCCATTACATTTAAAGCTCTCCTCACTCCAAAATGAGAAACACTGAAGCCCTCTGAGGGTGAGGCACAAAAATAAAGAAGACTATGAAGTTTGTATTCACTGGTGCTCATCTTTGTACTTTCAAAAGTTCAATCTATAAAATTAAAGGGTTTTATGAGATTTTTTTGCTTATTTGTCTCTAGGTTTATTATTTTCTTAATATGAGCATGTTTCCTTCTTAGATACCAAGTTAAATAAATGAGAAAGAAAAAAACATTTATTATGAATTTTAATAATTTTTAATTTGACATATCACAAAAATCAATATGACACCAAGTCATATTACCACCAAGTGATTTCATCAAGAATTTATAAGAACATCCATCAAATGGGGCATTATACTTCAGTATAGATCAGATGGTTGGTTTCGTGATGTAAGACCTGGAAAAATACATTTGGTTAAATGAATTAATTATTTTACTGTGGATTCCCTAAAGCTTCAGGGTTTCTGTTATGTACATGACCTCCTGTGAACTAAAATTTGAGCTCAGGTCTTTCTGATTCTAAAGCTTATATACTCTTTCAATTGCACTTTCAAATAGCTGAGAAACTCCTATGACCAACCACAGCAATAGGAACTTACCAGATGGGTGGGCTGACAGTTGCTGCCTAGGTAGCAATATTTCATCAAAGGTGGCACATTGGCCTCAAGGATGATTTAGACACAGATGTTATCTTTCTACATTGTTTTCCTCTGTGATTATTTCATGTAAGCTATAAACCTGATAACAACAGATCTAAGTCAAATACTAATATATGCACCAAGTTCTCTTTGTGTTATACATTTGTGTTGACCTACATAAACACTTGAAAAGAAAAGGAACAGTGAGTATTAGTGTGTTATTTCAGATGCGAGTGATATTGTGAGTTGGTATTTGATATGCAAGAGAGTTATTGGAGAGTAAACATGGTACAGTCTGACACTTCTGAAAAGAAAGAGGAAATGTATGGTTGGGTAGGAAGAATTTCCATCTGAAGCAGAATTCGAATGAAGTTTCAGCCAAGCTGATGAGAATCTTTTCTTTTCTTTCTTTCTTTCTTTCTTTCTTTCTTTCTTTCTTTCTTTGTTTCTTTTTTTTTTTTTCTTGTAATGTTGGGGATTGAGCTCAGGGCCTTGTACATACAAGACAAGCAAAGGCAAGCATTCTACCAACTGAGCCCCAGCCCACTGAGGGGTGTCTTAAAGACAAAGTTACTCATATAACTTTATCTATCTAAGAAATCTCATAAGGAGGAGCTGCCTTACTGCCTACACTTCGCTCAGTCATTGTCTGAGTCATTAGCTGATCCATACAGTATCTACACCAGTGGATCCAGAACGGGGCAGCTGCTGGGACTACTGTCAAATATGTTCCCCCAGCAAGAGACCACATAGATGTGTTTTCTTGGCCACTACAATTAGTGTATCTTTACAACATTTCATTCAACCTGAAATACAGAGATTGACTAAATCAATGACTTCAACTCAGACAAACATGGGTAGTATCAAGGATCCATAATGGAAGCTAATTTATTTCATAAACTTTTATTAAGTACATATCATACCATCTGCCAGAGATATAAAAGTGATTAAAACACAATGTCAGCCTTAAAGAATTTGTAAGTACAGCTGTATCTGAAAGAAAACAACATGCAATGGATAGGTATTACATGCTAAAACCAAATATATGTACTTTATCATAATGTAGAAACTTCTTACCATGCTTATGACATATTCACTCAAGTGAAGCATTTAATGAATACCTGAGTGCAAATAAAAGCAACTCTCATAGCCAGCCACTTTCCAAACACAAGCAGTAAAGCAAACACTGTGTGTGAGGAGAAAAGGTATATCTTCATTTTTAAACTTAGAGCATTTCTATTAAAAATAATGTAATATTTCTCAAATGATAAAAAAATGTGTTTTCACTTAATAAGCTATCATCTATTTGTTAGATCTACTAATAACAAATACATGATCTTATTTTTTTCCTTTTTCTTAATTTTAACAATATTCAAAAATATTCAAACATTTTTAAAATTTAATATTTATTTAATAAGTATTTGTTGAATCTATATGCTATGTCATTTACTTTTCTAGATACTAAGGATATAGCTGCAATTCAAATAGGAAAAATATTTACATTTTTTGTTGAGGAGAAAGATGGAGAGGAAAAGTAAGAAGAGAGAGAGAGAAAAAAATAATAGCGGGGCTTGGTAATGAGAAAATAAAAGCAGAAAAGTGGCATGTAAATTTGGAGAGAAAAAGAGATGAGTACTTAATGTTATGTAGGTAAGCCAAGACTATATTATACTGAATCACAAGAATTCATTAGTTTAAAATTTTATGTATGTTTGTACAACAAGCATTTTTTGGTAGATGCCCAGGTGTGAAAACATGGAAATTAATGAGCCATGATCACAGCCCTCACATTGCCCTCTGAGTAGTAGAAGAAAGTCGGCCATCAATATTATATTCCAAAAATGCTAATACATGAGCTAAAAGTGAAATATCAATATATATTTATTTTCACATTTCTAAACAAACCAGTGATGGAAGTACTGATAGATTTCACTACATAAACAAAATTGAATTGATATCATATTGATCAGTCCTGGCAGTGTGATGACGGCAGCTGTATAATTTTTTAAATAACTTCAAAGATTCATCCAATTAATAAACCATAAGTGGTAAAGGAGACAAAACAAAACTAAACCAAGAACAATATCCTTAATAAAACTGAGAAACATAAACTTCAGAGAAGATAAGAGTATGATAAGACCACCAAGCTTCTCATGATGTGGGTAGAACAGAGCCCTGGAAGGAGTGTTGGGGAGTACCAGGAAGACAGTCCCTTGTCTTGCAAGCCATGGAAACCAGTTTCCTCCAAATAATCTCAATCAAAAGGAGATGACCTCTAAAAGAAAGGATTTGAGAACAGCCCGAATATGCTTGTAGGGTATGTTCCACAGGGAACAAATGTGGTTTATAAATGTGAGAAGAACAAATAGACTTATATCAGTGTAAGCCACTGAGAAATAGAGAAAAAATTCTTATTTTTTATAACAACAGAGCATTACTCTCAAGGAATACAACTGGCAAAAAATATGAAAATGAGCAGAACAGGAAAACTCTGTATATGGAAAGAGGCACTCCAGATACAATGTTGGAGGCACCCACAGGACATGAATCCTGGGAGGTAGTATAATGGTGAAGTCCAGAGCTTTGTCACTGAATGCAGAGCCTGAATAGCTTGGGGGGGCAGTATGTTGTTGAGGAGAAAAACTCTTCCTGGTCTAGAGACTTAGCTTGTAAAGGAGAAAAATCAGCTACAAAAAGGCCATATTTTCTGTTACTTTATCTAAAAGCAGAAAGGAAATTGTTTTCAAGGTCCATTCCATAGGAAAAACATTCTTACAGCCTAAGAAAATTCACAATACTGAAATAGGGAAAAGTAAAAAGCAATATGATCTCAACCATATAACATTTTCATTGACCAAATATAAATATATGATATATGTATATGATATATATATATGATGAAAATGAACCTAGTGACATATCAATGGACAGAGAATATATTAGGAAAATTTGGTAACAAAGTACATGAAATTGAGCTAAAGAAATTGAAAAAGTAATTGTAGCTTTAAAATAGTACAAATATTAATAGAAAAGTCAAAAAAATATACGACTAGATACCAAAAGTCTGCTCCACCAATAAATTTTTAGATCTATTCAACCAATAAATATTAAGAAAAAAACCTTCAAAACTTAAGGTTAAATATAAATAACATAAAAATGAAAAGGAAAATTGTAAGAATTCAAACAAATCCTTAAAAAAGAGATTTACAGCATTTAAAGAAAAAAGAAAGAAAAGCCAGGCTAATGAGATAAAAAAATATTACTGGAGTTCCCAAAAGGTAAATCAAAGAGATAGAGCAAATAGTTAAAACTGTAGTCTAAGAAGACAATAAATGTTTTAGAAATTTAAATCTACATTTTTAAAGGCAAATCAAATGCAATATAGATTATAATCCAAAATGATTGATGAGAACTTAAAGATGAAAAAGAATATTGAAAAAGTAACCTGAAAGTCTACATTAATTATAAGGAAGAGAAAGTCAGACTGATATCAGATCTTTGACAACAATACTACATTATAGGGGGGAAATAAAACATTTTAAAGATAACCAGGGAAATAAAATGTGTTCTAAAGACTTTAAAGATGAAATTATAAAGATGTCCAATTATAAAGATGAAAGATAAACAGTTATTTTTAAAACCCTCAGGGACTATTGTTCTAATATTGTTTCCCAAAGAATATACTAAATAATGAGTATAGATAAATTAAAATGATTAAAGACCTGTGGCATAAGACAGGGATGAGAATTTAATAGAGCTGTAGAACTTAAGCTTTAAAATAAATAAGGATAAAACAGACAAAATATATGTGTGAGGTACTTGCTCTAACAATGTAAAAACATTTTTAAAAAGCAAAATGAAAAGAAAAGATGGAGGAATTTATTGAAAAATAGAAGAAAAAATAACTGATTGCTTCAACAAATAGGAGCTGAAATAGAAGGGATAGCCTTTGTGGTGAAAAATCAAAATACAAGTGTATTTTAGACCTGAAGTTGTCAGTGGGCCAATTCTAGCCTACTACTTGCTTGTATAACTACTGCTTTTGTAACACAGCCAGGCCCATTCATTTTACACATTGACTGTGGTTGTTTCTGTACTACAGTGGCAAAATTGAGAAGTTGGGACAGAGACTCTGTGGACCACAAGCCTAAAATATTTAATATCTCCTTTCCAGAAAAATGTTTGCTGATCATTCTTTCACACTATGAACTTATCAAATATACCAGTGAACATATTACAGAATGTAAGAGATAAAGAAAAAGGAAAGAAAAAACAACTACTAATGTTAATGTTACTGATCATACTGAACCAAAAATTGGAATCTAAAGAAGAAATAGAAATTCCAAGAAACAAATGTCAACAAAAGAATAGAAATGCAAGAAATATATTTATTTAGGAAAATTTCCAAGAGAGAAAACAGTGAGGGAGCCTGCAGAGTCTAGATGGTTCATGAGACAATAATACAGGTCCAACCATAAGTGAAGGAGGAAGAAAATAAAGAAAAAAAATGAGTGGATAAACCTTTAACTGCAGTGGAATTCTAAGGAAAATTAAGTAAAACTATTAGGGATTCTCAAAACCAAAGTTGTTTATTATTTCAGTGCCCTGTCTTTCAGGAATGGGTATTCCTCAGTTCTTCTGCTGCACTCAGTCATTGACTGGGAGCAGCCACTTGGCACCATTGCAAGGATGAATTTCAGTTGTACTCCTAAATGTGTCAATGAGATGCAATCTTTCAGCTGCCACTGTCCATGTCTTTTGTCACATGGATATACTTTTCAACACAAGTCAGGAAGTAACTCTTCCTTAATTACCACAGGCTTCTTTTCCTGATGAGAATCTTAGAAAAGGGAAGAGACTGACAACCTGTTGCAATTGGTACTTATCCTCACTCTCCTCTACTAGTCATTTGAATTTGTGTTCATCCTCAGCTATTACCTTAGTAAGTCTTGGTGATCTAGCTGGTGGTTTGAGCTACATCTTCATTTGGAGAGCTAAAGAAGTGGGTACTAAAATTTTACATAGATGAAGCAAGAATAAAAACTATACTGAATCAATAACAATTCATTAATTCAAGTTTTTAATTCATTTTTTTTCAACAAGCATTTATATGTAGGTCCTAGGTGGTGAAAGAACAAAGATTAATGAGAGAGTTGTCCACTCGAACTGATAAAGGTCACTTCTTTCATTATTTGGTTCCTGCACATTAGCCTCTCCATGGGTTGTCTGAGTATCCTCACATTATGGCATCTGTCTTCCTTTTCCTTAGAGTTACCTCAGAATATGGCAACTGGCTTCTCCCAGAGCAAGTGACTCAGTAATCATTTCATAATCTAGTCTCAGAAGTAATATTCCATCAAATTTGCCAAATGAATCACAAAGTCCAGTCCATATTCAAGAGAAGATTAAATTCCTCCTCTTGAGGTGAAGATTTGTAAGAATCTGTAGGCATATCTCTAAAACCACCACAAATACCAAAAAGTATTTAAAATTTGATTTTAAAGTCAGTATGGAGCCAGGCATAGTGGCACACACCTGTAATCCCAGAAGCTCAGGCACCTAAGGCAGGAGGATTGCAAGTTCAAGCCCAATCCAGTCATCTTAGTAAGACTCTGTCTCAAAATTAATAAGTAAAATGGGCTAGAGATGTAATTCAGTGGTAGAACACCCCTGGGTTCAATCCCTCATACTGAAAATAATAATAATAATAATAATAATAATAATAATAATAATAAATACAGAGAAACGATATCAAAAATAATTGGAAAACATCAAAACAGAAGGGAACTTTCCCTACCATATAGTAAATCATATTATATTGTCTCTATAATTTAAAAATGTAATGTTAGTGCATGAGCCAGTGAAAAAGGAATAGAAAATACATTTTGAAATTCATTATTTTATATTAACATCATATCAGTAAGGAAAAGGTAGACTTTTAATAAATGGTGATTATAAAATGGAATGTGAAGCTGGGCATGTGTCTCAGTGGTGGAGACATGTTTACCATAAACAAGGCCCTGATTTAATCCTCAGTACCAAAAATAAAGAAAAAAAATTTTTAAAAAAATGGGAGAAAATTATCTGTACAGAAAGGCAGAAGATCTGGTGAAAAATACAGAAGGAAGCAAGATTTCACACACACAAAAAAAACTTTGATATATAGTATTAATTAGCACATATTTTGTATATTTAATAATAAAACTAATTAACATAAACTACAATCTTTTTAATTTTTTATTTGTTTTAATTAGTTCTACATAACAGTAGAATGCATTTATGCACTTTGATCATACACAGATGGGGTATAATGTCTCATTTTTCTCATTGTACATGTTGTAGAATCACTGGTCATGCAGTAATATATATACATAAGATGATAATCTGTTTCATTCGACTATCTTTCCTATCCCCATATCCCTTCTCCTCCCCTCCTTTCGCTCCCCTCTATTAATCTAAGGTAACTCTATTCTTCCCTAGTGTGCCCCCCCACCCCTCCCCACCACCCCACCCCTCCCCACCACCCCACCCCTCACCCCTCACCCCCGTGCGCTTATTGTGAATTAGCATCTGCATATCAGAGAAAACACTCAGCCTTTGGTTTGGGGGGATTATTTCGCTTAGCATATTCTCCTACTTCAGCCATTTACAGGCAAATGCCATAATTTCATTCTTCTTTAAAGCTAAGTAATATTCCACTGAATATATATACCACATTTTCTTTATCCATTCAGCTATTTAATCTTAAAAACTGAAAATACATTTAAATAAATCTAACTGTATATGAAGTTGATAATATAGTCACAAAAAATATTTAAAAGGTGTCATACTGTTCAGGACAATTAGCCTTGTTTTTTGTGAAAACTCAATGATAGGAAAGAAAAAAAAATGAAGTGAAGAGGACCAAATTATACTAAATAATAGACATTTGTGACCAAAATCACTGGATACAATATATGGAACTTGTTTGTATTCTGAATTAAGCAAAACCTTTGAGTTTTTAAAATGCAAATGAAAAAAAATGTTTTTGAGACAATGAGAAAAATTTGACTATGGAGTGGATAGTTCACAAAACCAATTGTATCATTTAAGGTCTTCATAGGAAAAAAGATGGCCCATTCAGAAAAGAGGTATTTAAATAAAATAAAATATAATAATGTAGAAAAGATTTACTGAGTTGTGAACAGAATTGGCACAAAAGTGCCAAAAAATATATGCTGGAGAAAAAACAGACTTTTAACAAATAGTGCTGAAAAAACTGGATAGCCATATGCAGAAGATTTATACTAGATCCCTACATTCCACCCTGCAAAAGTCAAATCAAAATGGATCAAAGACTTAGAAATTAGACCAGAGACCTTGCAACTGCTAGAAGAAAACATGAAATCAACACTCCATCATATTGGTACTGGCACTGACTTTCTTAACAAGACCCCTAAAGCTTAAAAAATAAATCCAAAAATCAGCAAGTGGGATGCCATCAAATTCAAACGTTTCTGCACAGCAAAGGAAACAAATGAGAGCATAAAAAGGGAACTCGAATGGGAGAAAATCTTTCCCAGCTGCTCCTGTGACAGGGGATTAATATCCAGAATATATAAAGAACTCAAAAACTTAACACCAAAAACACAAATAACTCAATCAATAAATTGGCAAAAGAACCAAGCATTTCTCAAAAGAAAAGAACATAAATATCCAACAAATATATGAAAAATTGTTCAATATCTTTAGCAATCAGGGAAATGCAAATCAAATTTACATTAATATTTTATCTCACTTCCACTCAGAATGGCAATTATCAAGAACACAAACAATAAAAAATTCCAGCAAGGATGTGGGGAAAAAGGTACACTGATACATTGTAAGTGGGTCTGCAGACTTGTACAACCACTCAGGAAAGTGGTATGGAGATTCCTCAAAAAAATAGGAATGAATCTGTCATATGACCAAGCTATCCCTCTCCCTGATATATATCTGAAAGAATTAAAACGTTCATACTACACCAATACAGCCATCTCAATGTTTATAGCAACACAATAGTATTAAAATTATGGAAGAACACAATTTTATTTTTAGACTGATGTGTCGAAACTTATAAGAATGAAATGACACCATATCCTGTACATTCCCCTTAAAACTTCAACTACGTGAAAAGATGAAGCAAATATGGTGAAATTTAATAAATGTGTGTCTGGATAATGGACATATAGGGGTGTTTGAGGTATGGTTCTATTTTTTAAATGTTCATATTTTCATAATAAAAATAGAAAGCACGAATGAAATTGTAAATATTATGTTATTGGAAATATTTACAACAAATATATTGCAAATTGGTAAAATGCACAAGAATTGGTAAATATATAAAGTTTTCAAAAATAGCAGTAAATATCTTAAAGAGAATGTTAAAATTCAAGAATTTTTTAAAAATTTAAAGACATACATATGAGATCTCACAAATTAGAGATTTGATGTCCATCATATTCCACCATCTTCACTGTCCCTATGCCCCCTCCCCCTTCCCACCCCTATAACCAAAGTTCCTCCATTCTTCCCATATGCTCCCCCACATTATGGATCAGCACTCACTTATCAGAGAGAACATTCGGCATTTGGTTTTTTTGAGATTGGCTTACTTCACTTAGCATGATATTCTCCAACTCCATCCATTTACCTGCAAATGCCATACTCTCATTCTCTTTTATTGCTGAGTAATATTTCATTGTGTATATATACCAGTTTCTTTATCCATTCATCTATCAAAGGCATCTAGGTTGGTTCCACAGTTTAGCTATTGTGAATTGAGCTGCTATAAACATTGAAGTGGCTGCGTCACTGTAGTACTCTGTTTTTAAGTCTTCTGGGTATAGACCAAGGAGTGGGATAGCTGGGCCAAATGGTGGTTCCATTCCAAGTTTTCTAAGGAATCTCCATACTGCTTTCCAGATTGGTTGTACCAATTTACAGTCCCACCAGCAATGTATGAGTGTGCCTTTTCCCTCACAACCTCGTCAACACTTATTGTTATTTGTATCCTTGATAATTGCCATTCTGACTGGCATGGCCCTAGCTTTATGTATGACTGCATGTATGCTGTGATTCTATATCACATACAACCAGAAAAATGAAAAGTTGTGCTCCATCTGTGTACAATGAATCAAAATGCATGCTACTGTCAGGTATACCTAAGTAGAATAAATAAATAAATAAAATTAATTAAAGAAAAAAATCCTTAAGAAACAAAAAACAAATTAGAGATTTGGTGAGCTTCCTTTGTTTTCTCATAACTGGGGATGAAATGAGCACTATTTTATACTACTGCTAAAATAGAGAATTGTTAGAATCCTACTGAAAAGCTATTTGAAAATAGGTACCAAGAGACATAAAAATACATCTAGGCTATTGTATTCTATCTACCTCTATGTAAAATGAGAAAATTGCAAACTTCCTTATTCCACTTTTACAATTCACTTTCTTTCTTTCTTTCTTTCTTTTTCTTTCTTTCTTTCTTTCTTTCTTTTTTTTTTTGCTATACTCTATATGTAAACCTTACTTATTTTTATACCATCAAATTACAGGTATTTTCTTATTACCATGAAAAAATTGTTAAGATATGTGTTTGTTTATACCTCAATTAACTTGAATATGTCTTTAAAGTCGTAGCCATTTGGTTTTAGGCTAAATCTAATGAAGCCTTTTTAGTCTTTTTCTTTTTCTCATGTGAATAGGAACTTGAGGGTTCAGAATTCTTAAATCACAACCTGTTCCTATAAAATCTCTGATAACAGAGATTTCAACCTTGTCAGTTAAGTATAGGTGACCTATAGGTGACCGATGTAATTTGAAAAGTGAGAAAAGCATCTCTGCCCTGAGAGTCAATGAGAGGATTCCTAGCAATTCTAGTCCCACAGAAGTCACCTGAGGCTACATAAAGTCCCAAGCATTTACCATACACTGCTCAATTCCTCTGCTAGGCCACGTTGTGATCCTGTTGGGAAGTCCTACTACAGATGTAGTGTCTCTGTGGTGTCTCTGAGAAAGTTGGAAACCCAGACAGTCTTTCTTTGTATTTTTTTTTCCTTCATCCTACATGTTTGCAAGTTTCTTCTTCACTGTTGAACTTTCAGACTTTTGTAAGATTGTATTTATATTCAGTCCCTTCTAGTTAAATTTGACGATTCATGGAGTTATTTTAATCTGTAAACTGTTTATTCTTTAATTTGGAATTTTTTCTCTCACAGACAAGTCTACTGTTTAGGATTCTCATTTCAAATGAAGATCTTTATCACTGATCATGAGATTCTTTAAAGTTTGGAGCATAGATGATTATGGTTCAGAACACCAGTAAAAGAAGGAACATGACAGCTGCCTTAGTCTATTTCATGCTGCAGTAACAGAATACCAGACACTGAGTGACTTATAAAGAAAAAAAATTTTGGTTCACTTTTCTGGAGATTCAAAAGTCCAAGATCAGGGTTTTACATATGATAAGGCCCTTCTTGCTGCATCACAGCATAATATAAGGTGTCACACAGGCAAGAAACCACAAGAGAAGGCAAAAGCAATCCCAACTGTGTTTTACAACAAACCCACATTCTCAACAATGAACTGATGAGAGTTGAACCCTCATGATCTAATCACACTTAAAGATCCTACCTCTCAACCTTGTTACATTGGGGATCTAGTTTCCAACACATCAATTTTGAGGGACACATTCAAATGATAGCAGCATCTATATCTCAGTGCAAATTTCAGCTCTTGATTTTATCTAATTAAGAAGGTTCTGCTGTATTTCAACCTATCTCATTCAAGTGGGATAAAAATATAGATAGGTGAGGAATCTGTAGAGAACAGTATGAGTCATATGTAGTTTGAGCCATATGTAGTATTGAGCACTTGAAAATATGCTAGAAAGATTGAGGAACCATATATTTAACTGTACTCAATTTTGGGGGGTGGAGGGTACCAGGGGTTGAACTCAGGGACACTCAACCACTGAGCCACATCCCCAGCCCTAACTCAATTTTAACCAATTTTAATTTAAATAGCCAAATGCCTTGGACAACAGAGTCCAACACATATCACAGACTTGTCTTTAGCCAACTATTCTCCCCTGAAATAACTACCCCATCAGGAGATGCTGGAAACACATATCAAGGAGAGTTTAAACAAAAATTGTCTAAGAGTTTTTCCATTGATATGTCACCTGAGTCTTTTTTTGTATTAAGGTGGATCCCGGTGGGGTGGAAAGAAGCACCCGCCTCATCCTTCTAGAATTTTCTGTACTGCATCTCCTTTTAGTCATGCCTTATGGTCAAATGTGAGTCAACTGGAGGACTCAAGGACCCATACAATTGGAAGTGGTCCATTGGTTTTTGGAAAGAACTGGACAATTTGATACGGAGTCTTTTCCTCTCCCTTGGGAGTCCTTTCTGTCCATTGAGGTCTATGATCAATGATCTCAATGGACTTCACAGGAAATGACAAGATCTAATCTCATAAAATCACCTGAAATTCACTCTGTTCATTAAACCTGTGGGGAACCATCTCGTAGCTAATATTCAACTTCTAATATCACTATGCATGTAAAACAGTATTTTATGGCATCTTATCATATTCTACTCTTACGTTACCAAAAAATGTTTTTAAATGCCTAGTGAACTATTTTATGCCCAGCATGTGGTTAAAAATTAAAATAATGCTGTTCATTCCACTCACAAAATGATTTTTCATCTTGGGAAAAATATTGATTATTCCCACAGAACCTCACTGAACAGGTTGAGCCACATAGAGAACATAATATTTGTTGAAATTTACAAGATGAAGTGGCTAAGAACAATATTTTATTTACTTATTAATTATTTTTATTTTCTCAAAGTGTATCTGTTTCTTGATATGAGTTTAGATTTACTATGTAAAAATAAGCTTATGGTTAACTGAGAATGATTTATGATTATAACTGTAAGTATAGAAAGGACAGGTCTGAGACTGAGAAGAAAAAAATCAGACAACTTAAAAGTATGACTTTGATTCCAGCTGGAGCTCTTTAGTGTTTATTCATTTATTCTCTTTTAGTGTTTATTCATTTCCTCCTCCCACTCTTTTTCTATGAAATGGTGAAGTAATGTAAAATTTAAATTCAAGATTCAAATATTTTTAATTGTTCCATAGAAAGTACTCAGAAGTATATACTTATGCAACAATGGAATTATTATTTTCTCTTATTATTCTGGTTAGTTAATTCAAAATTATCATGAAACCAAACAGCTTTTTATATGATTTACAAATCATACACACATACACACACACACACGCACACACACACACACATAGCTGCTTCCTCCTCCCAAACCCTATCACTTACAGAACCTGCCTTATCACTGTACAGGTAACAGTACAAAAATAAGGGGATCTTGTATCTATTTAGGGAATCTTTGAGTTCATAAGGAATAGAGGAAGTTGTTTCTCTTTTGAAAAACATCTTTGAAGATTTTACTCCAGAGAAAAATCTCAGTTATAAATATCCTCTCTATGTGGTTCAACCTGTCCCCAAAATATCTTTTCTCTTCCTAAATATATTTATCTCAGAAAATCCCTTCCTTCTGTCATAATGTCTCAAATTCTGCCAAATAGAATTGCATATTTGTTAACAATTATTCTCTTTTAAAATTCAAATATCTTTGAGAGTAAAATATATTTGCCACCAGGTTGATTATTATGTGCAGTACCTAAAACATGCAAAATGCAAGATAATGATCCTCACACTTTGGTATACATGATGTAAAATTCTTTAGTTTTTTAGAAGTGTGAAATTTTAGGTCCCACCCTCAGAGTTTCTAACTCAATAGTTTTAAGGTGGGTTTAGGAATGGACATTTTAACAAGTACCTCTAGGTGATTCTGAAGGATGTTGCTCAGTCTTAGGAAAGGGAATACCGGGGTGATGTGCACTTCACAATCTGTGTACTCTACATGGGCCTGTGTACCACCTGCTTTGATGATGACTTAGGCAATTTGAATACATGGAACATTGGGCTCCTGGAGAAAGAGCTAAATTTGAAAAATAGATGGGTATTTGAAAACCCTTCTGCACCAATGGCATACTTTGCCATTTCAAAATTTCAACAAGGTTTACTTTTGCCCCCAAGAAGACAGAAACATCTCCACTTTTCTTCCTCTTCTTTCCCCTCTATTCTCTTTCTACAAAATTTTCAGCTCTCATAGCCTAGAACATATTTTATATACTCCAATTTCATATGGACATAATGATGTTTTCTGTTTTGCTTTAAGAATCCATCCATCATCTTTAACATTACTTCAGTAAGAAAACATATAAAAATCCAACTACCCCTTCCCAAAGATAGCTTAAAATTTATACTAAGAAGAAAACCAGACAGACAAGATTCCAGTAAGAAAATAGGCAACTCAATATTTTCAAGAATCAGTATATAAATTGATTATGTTGCCTTCTAAAAGTTGCATTAATCAGGAGAAATATATTGGGGAATTATTGTCACACTATAGAATTCCCCAAACTATTTTGTTGTTCCTTTGAATGTTTCATTGAAAGGTTTTAAAATTTTCAAACTTTTCAACTCTTATGGCTTAAATATGAAATTTGCAATGTTGAGAGGTGGGACCTTGGGAAAATGATTGCACCATGAGGGCTTTGATCTCATCAGTGGACTAATCCATTGATGGGCTTGTAGCTGATGGTAATATTGGGAGATGGTGGAAATTGTATGAAGCTGGGGCCTCATTGGAGGAAACAGGATTTACCCTTGGAAGATATTTCTTATCCCTGGCCCCTTTCTTTTTGTCTCTCTCTTTTTCTGTTTCCTGGCTGCCATAAACTGAGAAGTCTTCTCTGCCATGCCCTTCCTCCATGGTATTCTGCCTCATCTCAGGTACAAAACAATGGAGCCTGCCCAGCTGACCATGGACTGAAACTTCTGAAACCATAATCCAAAATCAGTCATTCCTCTTAAGATTTTTATTTTCTCAAACATTTGTCACATGACCAAAAGGTGAATAACACATAAACTCATACATCTATCAAGTATAAAAGAATAGCATAAAGTCTATTATAAACAAATTTTGGATTATTCCTCTACTGCTTTATATTAGGACTGCAAAAATGTAATGCCATTATTCCTTTGCTATATAAAGTGTGGCCTTCAGACTTGCAGCATCAGCATCCCTAGGATAGTGTTAGAAATGCAGAATTACATACCCCACCCCGGACCAGCTGAATCCAGTTCTTCATTTGAGTAAAATTCCTGGTGACTCTTATTCACATTAACATTTAAGAAGCACCATTTTCTTTCACATCAGGATTACTTCTGAAGAAACTTAAAATCTATATGCTATGGTTGTTTTCCAATGTTGGGCACATTAAGGATCTTGACTCTGAATCTGAAAATAAACATACGGATTATGGCTTTAGAATTGATTTTTCAGAAATAAATCAGTTTTTATGAATGCTAGTTACAAAAATATTACATTTTTCTCATTTCAATTCCTATTAAGAATTATACGAGCCGGGCACGGTGGCACAAGCCTGTAATCCCAGCACTTAGGGAGGCTGAGACAGGAGAATCGCGAGTTCAAAGCCAGCCTCAGCAACGGCGAGGCACTAAGCAACTCAGTGAGACCCTGTCTCTACATAAAACACAAAATAGAGCTGGGGATGTGGCTCAGTGGTCGAGTGCCCCTGAGTTCAATCTCCAGTACCAAAAAAAAAAAAAGAATTATACGAAACAAATCTGAATTCTTGGTTGACCCATGGGTAGAAAATGGCAGAGACTCTTTCAATAGTGAGTAGGACCATGGATGATACTAGATGAGATTTTTTTGAATACATATCCAAAAGCACATAATAATGTAAAAGCACACTTCTACTGCTAGGCAGATAATAATTCTAGTTAGGCTATTTGATGGTTGGCCAATGTCAA
>CM053412.1:39657953-39675401 GCA_028644305.1 Xerus rutilus
CATAGTAGTGTCTATTTGCCATTTCAAGAAAGATACATTGGGTCCATTATCAGGAAATAGTCATTATTTCCAATTATTTTTAACATTAAAACTGCACCCTAATCTTTAAAATCCCTTTCTTCTGATCTTTCTCATATCATATATTCAACAGATATATTTTAGGCAGTTTGAAATCCTTTCTCATCATTGTGTAAGAAATGCAGCAAGAAATTTCTTTTAAACTCACTAAGAGATATGTGCTTCATTCCATGTGCACTGTACAAAAAAATTGCCATACAGTACACTTAATATCAGGCAGATTAACAGAAAAAAAAGGCAAGGAAAATTTACATAATTTTGCATGAGCATTTTGAATAATAGCAAGAGGGGCGAAAGAAGTTTTGTCAACTTTGTTATTCTCCAAAGCAGGACAGATTATGGGTTTCCTTACTGAGTTAATACATAATGCATGCTTAAGTGTTTTAACATGGACTTTTAAAGATAAAGGAAGATTTTCCCCTGAATACCAAGAATTTGCCAACTAAATTAAACGTTCCAATAATATAGTAAAGACATATTAGTAGTTTTCCTTTGGCTTTTCTAGCCTCTTCCATGAAAGCCATGAATTGTCAAGGCTTCTGGCTACTTGCTCACTGCCTCTGATTTATAGTCTGCTCAAAAGAAGTCTCATCATCAGTCACAATGTATATGTGCATCTGACCATTCATCCTTTTATTATTCCTATGTACATAGAGGTGGAAGTCCCATTTATGAAGAAAAGAAGCAGGAAAAATCTGTCAAAAATTTTAGAAACACCAAACTTAAAATAAAGCATTTGAAATGCCATGGAAATTCTGCAAAATCAATCCCCAAGTGATGTGAAGCCTCCTTGTTCTTTTGTGCTTTGCTTTTTAAAAAATCCTTAATGATTTAGGCAAAATCACCCCAAATGAAATATCAACACATGGCAATACACACATACGTGCACACTTATACATATCTGTAAGACTGTAAGTATATATAAAATCACTGGTATATGTAAATTATTTAAATGTGAGTGCAGAATGAATAGGGAAGAAAGATTTTGGCTCCCTGGTGAGAACTTCAGCTCACTTTCCTATGCCCTTTATCTCCTGATAGTAACCTCTGCTCACTTGCCTATAGCCTCTCCTCAAGGTGATCCGAGAAACTGATTTTGGCAACCTAATAATATACCTCAAGCAGTCTCTATTATGCAAGTTGTATTGCAAGGATCATGGGGAAAAAGTCACCAAAAATCCAATCAACTGGTTGTCTTTTGTCATTGCTATAAAATGAGATTCACAGCAGGCTTTTTATGGTAAACAAATAATATTGGATTCATACTTATTTCTTTTAGATCCACACATATTTTTTTAAAGAGGGAGAGTAAACACAATTCAACATTTTGTTGCTCCAATTTTAAACAATTTTTGTAAGCTAGACCTGAAGTTTACATTCCATCTAAATTACATTTGGAATAGGTTCCTTTATATAGCTTAGAACAAATATCTTCCAGATGAGGATCAAAACTCCAAAATAGAGCTGAGAATTCAGAACTGTTTAGGTGGATTATGGCATGTGTACGGTAGAACAAACCTGCAAAAAAGTAATTTTTTTAAATTTTGTCTCTTCACTCCTTTGAGAATGGTCGTCATGAATGCTATTCAATTTATGTCAATTCCTAAAACATCCAAGTATGATACTTCTTTTAAAAACTCAAATAAATAAGAAGAAACACAGCTTCTTTCATGTGACACAGCATAAAGTTCAAAATGACAATTTGAGCTAAGCCCATTAACTGGAATGGTCCAGGGCAGATTGAGATGAGTCTTCTGAATTGCTTCTGTGCTTTCATTCCTTTCTATCATTTGGATATTTTTTTCCTGTATTATCAGATGCATGGTATCCTTCTGGCTTGATAAAAAAGAAGTATGAAAAGACTACACAATGCTGTATTCTTTCATAGACTGTTCTTCAAAACCAAAAAATAGTGCAGAATTATAAAATAATTTCAGAGTAGCATTTCTTTGTGATAAATCTATTCCAATTTCAGCTTTAGCAAGTATACATGGCAGTTTGCCATTATAGAGACAATGTAATTTAGAAGTTAAATTGTAAAATTAAAAAAAAAAACAGAATTTTGCTTTGGAAAAACCAGAATTTGAAGTTCAACTTTAGTGTCTGTCAATAAGTAATAATCTGTTTGGGCCTTAATTTTCTCCTGAATCAAATAGTAATTTTACCTAATTTTCAAGGACCTTGGGAAGATCAGGACAAGGCATATAAACAGCCTAATCTTTGACACATAATAGGCTGTCACTATGAGATCTGTAACTATTGTTGGTTTTATAGAAAGAAACAGAATTCTTGTGCCTTGCTCAAGTGTTCCCCAGAATCTACATCCAAGAGCATCAAAGGAATAAATAAATGATAGATCAATAAAGAAAGAGGAAAAGAATTGTTAGTTATCTATATTCTGTTTGCAAAAAGAAGACCTGTGTCACTAAGATTTTAGATGTACATGGAAACTTGGTAATCACAATTGTGAAATAAATGAGAACGAACCAACCACTGTTAAATGAAGCAGTGAGGCCACATGTCTTTCTTTATTCTAACACATCTTCTTATAGTATTCCTTTGATGAACCTTAAAATAGTGTATTTTTTAAAGTACTACTACATTTTGATAAATATATGCATTACAATTCAAAGCATGTTTGAAAAAAACTACTCTAAACACACTAAGAAACAAATCTTTGACAAATCTGTCTCCCCTTCCCCATTGTTCCTTGCCCCTCTCATCGCTGGATGTCCCAGTTCTAGACATTCTTTAAGTCTCAGTCTGAAGTTCAACTATTCCTTCAAGCCTAGGAAGGCAATTCCTTCCTTCTTTATAGTATCTGATAATATATTTACAATATTTTACAGTAAGTAGTATTAATAAATACAAATCAGCGTTCCCTGCAGTGACACGTACCAGAAACCGAAGAATCACCTTTATCGGTGTCTTTTAGTTGCAATTCACTCACTGTGCCCTGCCATGTACTAGTCCTGCTGCCACTCCCTTTATTTGTGACCTTCCACTCCTTATCAAGTCCATGGCAAAACCTCTACATTTGTCTTCTTGCCTCCAGTCCTACATCTTTTCAATTTTTCCTCCACACTGTCCTAGTTGTTCTTTGAAAACACCAACCTCATCATGACACCAATTTTGTAAGTCCCTTTCCCTTCAGTTTACTTCATGAAATGTTCAGTCTGGGCTGTGACTGCATGTCCCTTCATGAGAAGGCAGGCTTAGTCTTTTGAGGCTCACACTCCTGGGCTTACAGCCCGCTCTACCACTTAATGGCTCTGAGACTGCCATAGTCCGTTTCATCTTGCTATGACAAAATACCTATGAGGCTAGATCCTTTAAAGGAAAGAAGTTTATTTAGGTCACAGTGCTAGAGATAAGAGAAGAACACCAGCATCCAAAAGGCTTTGTGAGGGCTTCATGGCAGATGGCATCATGTCAGGAATACATGAAACAGAGACAGCAAAATAGAAAACAAGCGATCAAGGTGCCTACAGATTCATTTGTTTTAAAACAATCCACTCTCATGGGAACTGACCCACACTTCTAGACCCAACCCACTCCTAGGAGATAGCATTAATCCATTCATGAGGGTGGAACCCCCATGGCCTAATTAACTCCACTAGGCCCCAGCTCTTAAAGCTTCCAACATCTCACCATTACCACAGTGAGGACAAGCTTCCAGCGCACAGAACTTTGGGGATCAAACCATGTTCAAAACAGAGCAGTGATTTGAGCACTTGATTCCTTTAGCTCCAGTTTCTATAAAACAAGGATTTGGGGAATCTGTAAAGGCAGGAATGAATGTCTTAGATTAGCAGAGATTCTCTACATAGAAATCACTTGGCCAATGTTCATGAACATTACTCGTGATGGGATGCCTCACTTGCAGCTCTACAATTATCTCTTACATTTTACTCATCTAACTTCACACAACAGAAGTTCTCTGACCTTTTTGCCTTAGAATGCTCTATTACTTCCACCTGGAAAACTTTCCAACTCTGCTCATTTCATTAATGATTATAAGAATATTAATATATAGCAGATATGGCTCAATATTCACAACTCTGGGCAAGAAAAATATAAAACTTTTCTTAAATGTAAGATTCATTTTTACTTGAGTTTTATTTTTAGAGGGATAATTCTTACTATGAATTGATTCAGGAATCCTTCCCCTTTACCATCTCCTTGGGACTGTATCTACGTTCTGAGGCACATAACACTGATGTACTGGGAAGGAACAATTCTTCAATGATGTTTATCAACCATGCGTGTACCATCTGACAATGGTACTGTTTTTGTCTAGCCCTTGACCATCCATCAGGCAGCACTGGGAACTCTCCTAGCTCTATCTAGGATGCTCATGGAACTTTAAAATGTGTCCTGTGACTTCTGCATTACTCTAAACCCATGTGAAAATTCTCTGATATCTCTGCATACAGCCTTTAGAAGGTGCTTTTTTTCTGGGGTCTTGTCATCTCCCTGAGCAGAATCCTGTCTGCATATGCATCACTTGTTCCTTATGGAGACTCTATCCTCTCTTAACCTAGCCTTAGCCCCCTTTTCTGAGAGGATAAGGGTAGTGCAGTGTCTCTTCTAAGAGATCCACCAGATGAGACTCCATGAATCTCCCTTCTTAACTTTATCTCACCTCATTACTAAACCTTTAGTCCTTTGGAGTTTCTATTCATTTTACACCCCAAAGTTGTTTTTCTCTTTCTACAGCTTTGGTTGTTAAGAAAAACTTTCAATAAAGCATTGAAATCAGCAGCCTAGCTCCTCTAATTGGGACTAGTAAAGTGATAATAGGCAATATTGCAAGAAAAAAATATTGCTTACATTTCAAAATATTATCACAGTGCAGTAGTAAAAATAGCTAACATTTATTGGGTGAGTTTGACAGATTCATCCTCACACAATTTACAGTCTTGATCAGTCAGGGTCCCAGCAGGCAACAGATGGTATACTCAAATTAGGATGCTTGGAATGGGGCTTAATAAAGGGAGTATTTGCAAACTCATGGGCAAGTTGTACATAAACCAAAAGATAATGTAGCACCCTGGGGCTGGTGATGGAGCAGGGAAGCTTACCATCCCTAGGCATGAGGGGACAAAGAAAAGGAGCAGTAACTAAAAGCCAGAAGTGGGAAGTCATGGAGACCAGCCACCTGGAGGAAAGTAGTGATGTTTTAAGTGACAGCCAACAGTAGCTCTGCCAGGGGAACAACTGAAGTAATCACCATACCTCACCCTTTGCCTCTTTCTTGTGTCTTTCCAGTGCTTACCCACCAGAATTTAGAGCACCAAAGACACTTGTAAATGTATCCCAGGCAGATGAGCTCTGAGAGGCATGCACCAAGATGGAGACAGGTGGAGAGCAGACCCACAGGGAAACAGGGGAAATATCCAGCATGTGGTCTGTGAAAGAACCCTTGTGTATTCTTCATAGCTCAATTATGTCTCAGTCTCAGGTTGCCATAACAAAATGCCAGAGATTAGATATCTTGAACAGCAAACATTTATTTTCTCAAAGTTCTAGAGGCAAGAAGTTCAAGACCAAGGTGTCAGAGGTTCAGTTTCTGGTAAGTATTTTTCCCTGCTTATAGACAACCCCTTCTTGCTATATGCTCATATGGACTTTCCTCAGTGCATACACAAAAAGAAATCCCTCTCTCTCTTTTCCTCTTCTTCTGAGGCCACCAATTTCATCATGAGGACCCCATCCTCACAACCTTAATTACTTCTCAAAGTCCCCATTTTCAAACATATTGAGCATTAGAGGTTCAATATATTAGTTTAGAAAGTGGGGGCACATGGACACTCAGTACATAGCAAACTCAGTACTTTCTTGATGAACTCTTTCCATCCAACAGTATTAGCTTTTCCTATTTTACTTTATGCTTCAGTGCTTTATACATAACTGTGTGAGGGGCATATGAACACTGTATTGTATTATTAATGTAATATCTTTTCCTTTACCAGATTGAGACTGATATTGATTTTTGGAAAAAATAAAATAAAACTTTTATTTTTCCCATTGCTGTTTTGTCTTTCTGACAACAATTCTTGAACTATAAAATACAGTTTTCTGGATAAAAGACAATATCTATGAGTGACTATTTTCCATTGCTTAGGATCAAACTCCTTAAAGAACAATCCTTTCAGTGATTAAATAAATTAATTCTAGATATTTTCTTCTCTTCCTGATAAAATGTCTTGTTTAATCATGCATTCTGTAGGTAAATACAAAGTTATTTGCTCTGATAGTGTAGATTTTAGGAATAGCAAAAGAAAGGGTGACAGGGTGATAATATATATACTGTATATATTTTTTGCCAGGCATGTCTCTGAAATGTCCTAACCTGTCAACTTAGAGTTTATGTCTAATTGAGTTCAAAAGTCAGCATAAATTCAGCAGGAAACTCATACACACAATTCCATCTTAAAATATAGTGGAACTTAACAGATATTTTGCCAAGATAAAGTCTTCTGTTTTTAAACAAAGCAAAAAGATAAATGATAGATAGATAGATAGATAGATAGATAGATAGATAGATAGTAAGTAAATTGGAATTAACAAACAATCACTTATTTCATGCCAATGTGCAAATATAGCCATGCATCCTGTGTACTTTACAGTGGCAAAAGGAGATAGGAATACTTTAGTTGCCAAATCTGGGCCCAGACAATGGGCCTCCATACACCTGAAAGAAAGTTACTTCTTTGTTCACAGAAAAATGCAATTTATTAACCCTGAGGGGTGTGGCTAGGAAGAGGTACCTTTTCCAATTTACTAAGCAGCCAAATCTCAAGCTTACTTCAAATTCTTTGTACCCAAATAAGTTCTCTAACCTAAGCATTTTTTTTTTTTTTTTGTGGTACTGGGGATTGAACTCAGGGGTACTCGACCACTGAGCCACATCTCCAGCCCTATTTTGTGTTTTATGTAGAGACAGGGTTTCACTGAGTTGCTTAGCGCCTCGCCTTTGCTGAGGCTGGCTTTGAACTCGCAATTCTCCTGTCTCAGCCTCCCTAAGTGCTGGGATTACAGGCTTGAGCCACCGCGCCCGGCTCCTAAGCATTTTTTTAACAGAATCATCATTATCCTAAACTTATTTACTCATGATCAGAATATTATCTTTGAATCTGTCATCTCTTTTAACTCCTTCATCAATTAGCAGTTTAAGTTTGCTTATTGAAATAAAGAGAAATTTAAATAAAATTTTTTGTGCACAATTTCAAGCCCAGCATTACATTAGCACTTTAGGAAAAGAAAAAAGAAATGTACGGAAAAGATAGGCTTTCCAAAACCTAAGCACTCTATTTGGGAGGTGAAATATAAAGCCATGGAATGACAAGTAACTGAAGAGGACCATAAAAGGAATTTGTCAAATAATAATAGCAGAAATAGTTATCATCATCACCTGTGCCACAGACTCCATCCCACTTCCTGCCAACCTCCTTCCTCTGCTGATCTCCAAGTGGGCACAGAGGCAAGTAAGGCAACCCCCAGCCCCATCAGCCTCTTTTCCCTGTTGCCACACACTATAATAATTGATGTTGTCTAAATTTTGTGCATCAAGAGATTATGGGCATTATTATAAAACATTTAAAACATAAGACTCCTAAGAAACACTAAGCAAGCCTTACTCAATTTTAACCTCCAATGTCAGACATCATGTCTAGCATAAAAACATAAATATATAGATTGCCAAACTGCCGTTTACCCTATCTCAAATTCTCCAGAGACCTGGAAGGTTTAGACCAAGACAGTGAGCGCTTCACCTTCCTAGTGCACTGTGCCAGGCCTCCCATGCAAGTCATGCTTAGGAAATTTGATTATGTCCCACATCTTGCCTCTTCCATGAGAGATTCAATTCTTTGGATTGAGCTATTGAAAGAATGTGGGGAAGTGATGAAGGTGCTTGACCTTCAAACAAGAGTAAGAAAGAAAATTTTAGGAAACTGCCTTAAGTATGGGAATTCTGCAGTTTTAGGGAAACTGAGGTTTGGAGCCTGACACATGTTTACTAATTATAAAATAGATGATACATTGCCACTGTCAGTCACCTGGCCAAAAGGAGAAAAATAGAGGGCTGCGTTAAAAGCAAACTTTCACAAATGACAGAGCAAAGGTACATAAAAAATTTTTTTATCAAGAACTAAGTATAATCTTGGAAGGGCTTTGACACTTATTTATGTAGGAATATCAACTGTTTTTCTCTAAACTCTTACTCATAATACTCAATACTTGTGACACCAGATGTCTGGGGATTTTTCTGACACTGAGAAACTCTTCAATTATGTGGATACCAAATGGATATCCTACAATTTAATGCAATTCTGACACTATCAATCTGGTGTTAGCAAGATCCCTCAAGTTAAAGGACTCAGTCCCACAAATCTGCCAATTCTAAGTTCAGGCCTCCTGTACTTCAGACAACCAACTATAAATCAAAGGTTCCTATAACTTTCTCTTCAAGTTCTATAATTTTCTAAAGTGGTGTACAGAACTTAGGAAAAAACAATACTTACTAGATTACTAGTTTATTACAAATGATACAACTAAGGAATAGCCATATGGAAGAGATGTGTAAGGTGAGGTATAGGAGAAGATGGAACTTAGAACTTAGAACTTCCATACAATTTCCACCTTCCAGAACCTCCACATGTTCACCAAACACAAATCTGTCTGAACTCTCACCTTTTGGATTTCTATGGAAGCTTCATTACATAGGAATGGTTGATTAGATCATTTGGCATTAGTAATTAACTCAACCTCCAGCTCTTCTCTCCTTTGAGATCAGACAGTGAGACTGAAAGTTATAAACCTCTAACCATGTAGTTGCTTTTGCCGGAAACCGTCCCTCATCCTGATGTTATCCTGGAATTTTCATCTACCAATCATTTCACTAGCACACAAAAAGATGTATCACTTTGGAGGTTCCAAAGGTTTTAAGAGCTTTCTGCCAGGAAATGGGGCCAGAGACCAAATATATATTTCATATTCTTTTAGAAAACCTCAAAAAGGAAAATCTATGTGAGGTTACTGATGTAGAACACCTAACAACAAACAGGAGGAAAGATATAAGGCACATTTGGAGACATGCATTTGGGGCTACTTATTAAATAAATATTGGAAAACACACAAAGGCAAAAATAGCCCAGAGGCCCTCAGTGCTGGATCCAACTGTGATTGCTAAGCAAGTATATGCCCTTCCTCTGGTCCTCTTTACCCGCTAAATTCAACCTTCAGGGCACCAGAAACTATAATAAGCAAGTATTATAGGTTCCCAAGCCCAAAGTAGTTGTAAGCTGAGGCAACAATATAGAGTTTTAGTTAGCATCTTGACCTGAATAGCCTGATTACTAGAAGGATAATTGTTCTTGGTTCAAAAGATAGAGACTTTAAAAAGAAAATTTGAGTGACTAGAAAATCTACAGTACAGGCCAGATATTTCATCTATGGGCAGGAAGTTCCAAGTCCACAGATGGAGCTTAAGTGGACCATGGGGGAAATTATTTTCTGTTATCATTATATTAAATCCACAATATTCCATTTATTTATTATAACCTTTCAATATTTTGAAGACTATATGCATAAATAAATTAATTAATTCCCAATTAAGTTTTCTGGTAATGTCACAATGTAGAAATCATTGGAGCTAGATTCTAATAAAACTTGCTTAGAAATTTCTACGAAACTGGCCCCTTAACTGGCATAGTACCAAGAAGACATCATACTTTCAAAAGGCCAAAAGTAAATGAATGTATTTCATTCAATAAAAAGGGGTTTATCTCAAAGCATGGAGTTTAGGAAACACAGGCACATTGTGCAATCATTCTATCTTTTCCTACAAAACCCTTTGCAATTAGAAGTTCTAATTAGGAAGTGATATAGGGAAATGGAGTACAGAACACATTATGAGAATCAATCATTTGTTTTTATTGAGAAAAGATTTGCAGATAAAAATAGAGTTAACACAATAGAAAAACAAAGTTGGAATTATTAAGTTGTTGGAATAAAAGACAAAGTAAAAAGGAAGAGGACAATAAATTTGGAGGAAAAAAAATGGACAATAAATTTGGAGGAAAAAATGCAAATTATTTTTTCATATTTTAATCCCACAGTTTTGCTCCTGTCTTGATTAAAACTTATCTATTTGTATTGCTATATTCTTTGGAATCCATTTCATCTTTACACCTGAAAAGGTCAGTCACCCATTCTCTCCACTTGTCATTTTGGTCTACTGACTAATTAATTCAAATGTTTTTCAGGATTTATCATGTAACAAGAAAAAAATTATTCATATATAAATAGTCCTCGTTTTTCCTATAACTTTACCTACTCTTCTTCTCCTTAAGGAAGAAAGACAGCTTATAAAGGGGTTGAAATTCTTGAAAAAGACTTCTAGAATTGAGAAAGTGGTTTTTTTTCTCCACAGTGCATCTTCAGTTGACAACATCGAGTGAGCTTCTGAGAAAAGCCAATAGTCACAATTATTTGGTGAAAGAAAGATAATGCAAATAGATCAGAATGGCAGTGTGGGGAGAAGAGGCAAGAAAGAGCAGCTGAGTTTCAGCAAAGCCAGTGGGTTTGGTGGGAATTCAAGTATAAGAGATAAAAGGAAAGCCGGGCGCGGAGGCGCAAGCCTGTAATACCAGCGCTTAAGGAGGCTGAGACAGGAGAATCTTGAGTTCAAAACCAGCCTCAGCAACGGCGAGGCGCTAAGCAACTCAGTGAGACCCTGTCTCTACATAAAACACAAAATAGGGCTGAGGACGTGGCTCAGTGGTCGAGTGCCCCTGAATTTAATCCCGGGCACAAATAAATAAATAGATAGATAGATAGATAGATAGATAGATAGATAGATAAAAAGAGATAAAGGGAAAGTTTGGAGAACCTATATGCCTCTAAGGAAGCTGTAAACCAGGAGAATCAGAGAAGGGAAATCTTAAGAGATGTGGTTTTGTTTACGAAGTTATATCTATCATATTCATTCAGCGGTGAAAATTGTGGCAGATATAGCCCTTTCATTATATAAAATTCATTATTATTCCTCTTTTGCTCTCATTTATATATACAAATAGCATGAGTTCAACTCTCAGCACCACCACCAAAAAAAAAAAAATTAGAAATAGCAGGTGGAGGGAGATCTTGATGGGAGAGAGTAACTAACACTTGCCCCAGTAGATAAATCATAACCTGACAATCATTTACCACATATTTATTGCTCTCTGCCAGTGATTCTTTAAATTTAAACACATATCTTGGCTCTGGCATAACATATGCAATGAGAAATCTGACCGAGAAGAAGGGCTTCTCCTGAATTTAAAAATGCAAACCCATTAAAGAAAAACAGCCCTCTTGTCCTTCTCCTTCATTCATTCATTCTTCTGTGAAGCATAATTGATGGCTCAGGGTAAAACAACCATCTTAGTCCTTAAAAACAAAGACCAAGAAAAATCTAAAAAAGCTCTCTCTATGAGCACTAATTTAATGTTTTCTGTTATGAGAAAATAAGCTCCTGTTTGTTTCAACCACAATACTTGAATTTTTCTGATACATGTCAGTGAATGCATTCTTAGCTAATCAAGTGAAGTTTCCACATTTGATTACTAAACTATATTTCTAGGAATGATAGAACTGCTTCAAGCCAGAACTGTCAGCAGCTCTGAGATTTATTAGCATTATTATCACAATGCATCATAATTAATTATGTGCACAAGAACACTCCCCAAGTTATAAGACCTCAAAAAGGGCTGCATTCTGTTAGTCTGTCTCTGACCTTATCAAAAGTAGTAAGTACACTTTGGCAGCTCAGGAAACACTGGCCAAGGAATGGATACAGTTGAGGTTAACTCCAGGACAGAGTAACAAAACAGAAGTTATCAATTCAGATATGAGCAGCCAACTCAGAAAAGCTTTCATTTGATCAATATCTTTTCTCCTACCTCTTAAGCATTTAAGATATATGAATTTTGAAATAAACTAACTTAGAATTTTTTATAATCTAAGTTTCTAAGTCCATCTTCCTACACCTATTTTCTTTCCCCACCCAACTCAGCCCCCATTTAGAGCTTCTCAAATGATAATTCAACTCACAAGATAAGTAAATCCTGTTTACATCACACTTACATACAGTATTTTTTTTCTATGTGCCAGGATGCTTGAATCAAAATACTAATTTGCACAATCTGCATAAATTTACATTTTATGTTCAAGCATCCTTAACTCCAAGCTTGTAAAATAAAGCCCAATTAATTAATTAGTGCAACCTACTGCAATTGTATTTAAACCCAATATTCACAGCATGACACACAGTGTATTTTTAAACCAATTAATTTAATCACATTCTAGTTTTAAAAAGGCAGACATATAAAGACAAAGAGCTAGTGATAGACATGAAAAAAGAAAGTATTGGAGAAGGCTGGGACTCCTGTATAGATTCAAAATTAGTATTAGTATTAGAAATCTGAAAATCAGAAATACACTTTAGAAATGTTAAGGATTCTAATGTCATCAACAACTATTCTAGTACAATAAGAGATCCATATACCCAGGGTAAAATAAAGACAATTTGTTCTCAATACTGTTCTATAAGCTGTATTACCAGATATTATAGAATTGGATTCCCCCTCAAAATTACTATCCTATCCACTGTTGCTGCAGTTCACAATAATATCTCATTTCCTGGAATTACTACTATTATAGTTTCTATCACACAATTTAGCAGTTAATTATTATATAATTATTTGATATATGCTGTATTTTTTCCTTAATTTAATTATAATCTCCACAAAGACCAGGTTCGGTAGTCCCTTGAGTCCCTGGCAGTGTCTTGAAGGATAGGTGTTCAATAACTATTTCAACCAGAAAGCCTTTATGGAAGCTTAAAGGATAAAATATTGGAAAGCCCAAACAGCTTCATTGAGACAGTTTTGTTTATAAGTGACTCAAAGCACGGAGATGCTAAAGGAGAATACCACAGTACCTCTACCCAGGGAACGATCACCTGGCAGAAGCTGGCCATCAGGTGGGCCAAGACTGGAGCAGACTGCAAAGAAAAACTTCAAAGTGTAGGAAAGTAGAGAAAATGATGAGAGAATGATGAAAATTATGACATCAAAAGTTATGAAACAATTACAAATGGGCATTTCATAACTAAAAATAAATATCTAGAATTAACTCAATAGTTAGGTTCAATGGTAGTTTGGGCATGGAGAAGACAACATTAGGAAACTCAAAAACAAAAAACATCTAAACTAAGGAGAAAGGGATAATGGAAGAGAACCTATAGGACATGTTGAACGAAGTTAAAAATTATATAACATCTGTAAAATAGACAACAAGAAATAATTAAAAATAAATGGAATATGACAAAAAAATATTGTAGAAATAATAATAAAAAATTCTTAAAGCTATTCAAAAGACATAAATATGCAGAATCATGAAGCTCAGCACATGCCAAGTAGGATAAATACAAAGAAAACTACACTTGGGCTCATCTTGGTAAAGCTATTAAGCACCTAAGTCAAAGAGAAAATCTTTAAACAGACAACAACCTTGATTGCTTTTGACAGTAGTCAAGTTCTCAACAGTAAAAGTGTCTTCAAAGGAAAGACAATGGAATGACATTTAAGTGATGAAAGAAAATAACTGCTAACCTATAATTCCAATCCACCAAAATATCCTTTAAAGAAGATAAAAGGAAAATACTTTCTTTTTTTAATAAGAGACTTTATTGCCAACAGACCTTCATTAGAAAGAGATTCTTTGAAAGAAGGAATTTTTCTTCTAGACAAGACACACACACACACACACAAACACACACCACAGAAATGCAGAAAAGAATGAAGCACCACAGAAAATGCAAATATGTGATCAAACATAAAAAGATATTGACTACATAAAACAACATTTACAATGCCTTACAACATTGAGAATATTTTATGTGACAAAATAGCACAAATGATATGAGAGGTTTAAATAGTTCAAAATTTTAGAAATATTTCAAAAAATGTTGAAAATAAAAATTAATATTAGTCTGAAATATGACAAAGATGCATATTGAAATATCCAGATAACCAGAAAAAAATTGCAAATAAAACAATTTCCATTCAGATTTGGTGGCATATGCCTAAAATCCCACACCTAGGGAGGCTGAGACTGAAGTTCAAGGCCAGTCTCAAAAATTTAGTGAGACCCTCAATAACTAGGTAAGACCCTGTTACAAAATAAAAAGCAAAAATGACCAAGGATATAGCTCAATGGTATATCCCTGGGTTCAATCTCCACTACCAAATGATGATGATGATGATGATGATAAATTCCATTTCTCAAATTCCATAAAGAAAAAATAGAAAAATAAAAATATTTTAAATGTTTTGACTAAACAAAATTAGCCCAAGAATAAAGTAAAATAGGATCATAAAAGAGATGAATAAAAAAGGAATAATAAAATAGAGTCTATATTTATTGCATTTAGTGTGTATGAGCATGACACTCCAGTATTGAATTTAATGTTTAATTAAATATTGAAAGTCAAATTGAATAAAATGAACTATGTGCTACTTTACATGAGACATAGTTTGAATTTAAGAGCACAGAAAGCCTAAGTTAAAAGGTTGGAAAATAACACCCCAATAACACACCATACAACACCTCACAACAAGCACAAAACCTGTTTTAGACAAATTAATATCATGAAGCACAGACCTCAAGGCATAAAATATTGTTAGTGATTTAAAAACATTTCACCATGATTAAAAATCAATCCATTAAGATGATTTCAGAATGTTAATTCCTCATGCTCCCAAAAACATAGCTTCAAAAAAAGCAAACATTGATAGAATTATAATTCTATATTTATAAGAAATTTATAAGAATCTTTGACATGAATCTATAAATAAGGGATAGAAAGAACAAATATTAAAAATCCAAAAAGCATACCATCTGAGCAAAATTAATCTAACATGCAAAGAATAGTGTACTCAACAACAAAGTCATATCTATTGAAGAATATGTGGAGGAGCTAACCAAAACCAACCACATGTTGAGCCATAACAAAGATATCAATACCAAGGTGTGTTTGACCAAAATACCAGGAAGAAGAACTTAGAGTATGAAAAGTTTATTTTTGGCTCATGGTTTCAGAGATTTGTCCATGGTCAGTTGAACTCCATCATTTCGGGCCCAAGTTGAAACAGAACATCATGGCAGAAAGTCCTGGCAGAGGAAAGCTGCTCACATTGGGGCAGTCAGGAAGCAGAGAGAACAAGGCACGGGGGATGAAATATAAACTCTAAAGGCACACCCCCAGTGACCTACTTCCTCCAGCCACACTCTACCTGCCTAAGATTATCACCTGGTACAGTAATCCTTTCAAATTATTAACCAATCAAATGAATTAATCAACTGATTAGATTATAGCTCTCAGAATCTAATTATGAAGCTTTTGGGGGATACCTCATATCCAAACCATAGCAGCAGGCACTTAAATGATCCAAAGTGTATTCTTTGACCACAGGGAAAATGACCTGGAAATCAATAAGAAAAAGCTAACTTTAAAATCTTATTCTTATATATACTGTTCATTGCAAGTGCATATAAAGGCGTTTAATATGAAGAATGTAATCTGCTTATAATTTTGTGCAAAGTTAGAAAAATTATGATTGTAACAATTTTTTTTCTATTTGCCTCAACAAATGTTTTCAGTGAACAGTGTGTACAGCTTCTGAAAATTTGTTTTTTTCTGTTATGTTTGATAACATGTATTAAAATGCAACTTTTGAGAAAAAAAAATCTTATTCTTGGAGCTGGGATTGTGGCTCAGTGGTAGAGCACTTGCCTCATATGCATGAGGCACTGGGTTCAATCCGCAGCACCATATAAAAATAAATAAATAAAATAAAGATATTGTGTCCATCTACAACCAAAAAATATACATATAAAAAAATCTTAGTCTTTCTGGAAATTAAAAAAACAAATTCTACACAATTTATAATTAAAGAAAAAATCAAAAAATAGAAAACATTTTCAAATAAATGGTAATGAAGATGTAATATATATAAACTTGGGAAATGCTCCCAAACTTACTATCAGATAGAAATCATCTATTCAAAAAGAAAAAAAATGTATAAAATGACTGAAGTTTTCATTACAAGGAGTTAAAACACAAATAGGAAATTATACCAAAATGAAATAAAAGTTAGGCAACATTAAAAATCCAAACACAAATTGATGAATTTTTGTAAATATGTGATATAAAATATCAACAGATCCAAAAGTTTGTGTTTTGAAAAGATTGATTAAATTGATGTATTCCAACAAGGCTGATAGATTTAAAAAGATTTTAAAAAACACTAAATTGCCAATCACAAGATTTTTGCCATATTTTTTATTGGTGCAATGTAGTTGTACCTAATGGTGGGATTCATTGTTACATATTCATACATGCACACAAAATAACATTCTCCATTATTTCCACTTTCTTTTTCCTCCTCCTTCCCCTTAGTTCCTTTTCTTTACTCATCTCTCTTTGGTTTTCATGAGATCGTCCCCAATCACCATTTTTCTCTTCCTTTTTTTCTCTCCGGCTTTCACATATGAGAGGAAACATACAACTGTTGACTTGCTGAGTTTGGTTTATTTCACTTAACATAATATTCTCAAGTTTCATCCATTTTCCTGCAAGTTATGTAATTTTATTCATTTCTACAACTGAATAAAGCTCCATTGTGTATTTATACCACATTTTCTTTATCCATTCATCCTGACAGACACCCAGGCTGGTTCAATAGTTTGGCTATTGTGAATTGTGCTGCTATAAACATGTATCACTATAGTATAATGACTTTGATTCTTTAGAATAAATACCAAGACGTGATATGGCTGGGTCATATGGTGGTTACATTCCTAGTCTTTTGAGGAACCTCCATACATATTTCTAAAGTGACTGTACTAATTTACAAATACACCCACAGTGTAAAAGTGATCCTTTTTCTCCATACACTCAGTATTTATTATGGTATGTATATATCAGTACCAGGGATTGAACCAGGGGTGCTTAACCACTGAACAACATCCCCATCCCTTTCTAAATAATTTATCTAGAGACAGAACCTCACTGAGTTGTTGCTGAGGCTAGGTATGAACTCACAGTCCTCCTGCTTCAGCCTTTCAAGCCACTGGGCTTACAGGCGAGCAACACAACACCAGGCTATGATTTATATTCTTTTTTTTTGATACTGGGGATTGAACTCAGGGGCCCTTGACCACTGAGCCACATCCCCAGCCTTATTTTGTGTTTTATGTAGAGACAGAGTCTCACTGAGTTGCTTGGTGCCTCACTGTTGCTGAGGCTGGCTTTGAACT
>CM053412.1:39675901-39698995 GCA_028644305.1 Xerus rutilus
GGGGGAGGGAAGAAGGAATGGGTGTAGCAAAGATGGTTGAATGAGATGGTCATCACTACCCTAGGTGCATGTATGAAGACACAAATGGTGTGACTCTGGTTTGCAACCAGAGAGATGGAAAAATTGAGCTCTATATGTGTACTATGACTTGAAATGCATTTTAACTAATTAATTAATTAATTAAAAAAAGAAGTAAAGAAATTATAGTTTCATTGGAGAAAATATATACTAGCCAATTAATATAAACAGAAGATGAAATTAATTGAATTGAAACCCTCATGATGAAAACTCTTAGCAAAATAGAAATAAAAGCATCCTTTTTTTTTTTTTGGTACTGGGGATTGAACTCAGGGGCACTCCACCACTGTGCCACATCCTCAGCCCTATTTTGTGTTTTATGTAGAGACAGGGTCTCACTGAGTTGCTTAGCGCCTCGCCATTGCTAAGGCTGGCTTTGAACTCCAGATTCTCCTGTCTCAGCCTCCCTAAGTGCTAGGATTACAGGCTTGCACCACTGTGCCCAGCTAAAAGCATCCTTTTTTTAATATAAGTGCCTACCAAGCATCATTCTTAGTATTTAAATATTGAATATTTTCTCCTTCAGTTTGTGAGTCAGTAATGCCTACTATACGAACAATGGACTGAAAATACTTGCCAGTGAAATAAAATAAAAAGCAGAATCATTAAAGGGGATACAAAGTGGAAAGAAAGAGGTAGAACTTTTAATGTTTGTAAAAGACATAATTATACATCTAGAATATCCAAAGAAATTCATAGGCAGACTATCTATTCAAATTAGTAATGAAATATCACAAGGTCACTGAAAATGAAAATCATTAGAATCAACACATAAAAGCAGTTGTGTTTCTATGATCTAGCAATGAAACAAATAGAAAATGAAATTTTATAAACTTCATCAAACATATCAAATAATCAATAGTAGATCATATAAAATATGCATGACTGCTATACAGAATATTATAAAACATTTTAAGTGAAATTGAACACCTAAATATCTAACAAGTTAGACCCTATTTATGGATGAGTGTTTAAGTTTCAATACTTAAGAAACTACAGTACTCTCCAAAATGCTCTACAGAATCCATACAATCCAAATAAAAGTCACAATTAAAAAAAAAAAATTATACAAAAATGCCAAGGACCAGGAGTAGCTAAGGCAAAGTTTTGGAAAAGATTCATGATATCAAATATAATAGTGATAACGGAATCGAATAGAACAAAATAGACAAAGGAAAGATTGGAAGAGATGGGTCAAGAAACAGATCACATAAAGAAAGAAATAATTATGGGCAAAAAAGGTATTATAGTGCAGTGGGGTAACGCATTTTAGTTACATGGATCAGTGGCATTTGCCCTTTGAAAAACAAGTGCCTTGACTCCTATTTAGTATCATATATACATATAAATTGCAGATGGATTACAGACTTTAATGTGAAAAGTAAAATGTTGAAGCTTTTAGAAGAAAGTATAGAAAAACAAATCATTATATAAGCATAAGCAAAAACATCTGAAAGAAGGGACATAAGGACATAAAAATTATTTAATAAGATGATTAAATTATACCATATTAAGATTCAGATTTTGTATTCAACAAGTAAGGGAGAAACTAGGCAAACTATGGAATGAGAGAAATCATTTTTCATTTATAAATTAAATAGAAGTTCGTACCTAGAATATGAAATAACCCTAAAAACCCTTAAGAAAAGGCAACAAACCAGACAGGAAAATGACAAAAGAATTGCATAGACTTTACAAAAAATAATATAAAAGGTCACATATATCAGAATTATTTAACTTCATTAGTCCTCGGGGAATACAAAATGAAGCCCCAATACAACACCAGCACACACCAACCAGAATATCCAAAATTTTGAAAGTAAGAATGAAAAGGTACTGTCAAGCATTGGTAAGATTTGGGAGTAAACAGAATTCCTGTAGGCCCCATGTAAGAGTATAAATTGGCAGAATGACTTTAGAAAACAATTTGACCATATCTATTAAACATACATGCATACCTTAAAATTCAGGAGTTCAACTTCTAGAAAACATCCCAGAGAAATGCATACATTCATTCCCAAAAAATAAAAATAAATGTAAAAATATTCATAATAGCAATACTTTCAAGAGCCTCAAAATGCTCCTCAGCAATAGGAGAGACAAATAAATTACAGCATATTTACTCAGTGAAACACGATGAAGTAAAGATAATGAGTGAACTAAAACCACAAACAACTATAGAGGTAAATCTCACAATGTGGGCAAAAGAAGCCAGACCCAGCGGAATATATATTTATTTGATTTCATTAAAAAAAAAAAAAACCTAGGGGAATTAATCTCTGGTGCTTCCTTTAATGAGTGAATGACTAAGACTTGATGGTAGATTCTGAACTCTGAGTAATAGTCTGCTCTTTTCTGCTCTGCTTTGCAGCACTGGGAATTGAACCCAGGGTCTCACAAATGCTAGCTAGGCATGCCGTTTATTGTTAAGCTACATCCCCATTCCCAATGTTCTGTTACTTGATCTGAATTCTTATTACATGGATATGTTGACCTTGCAAAATTCATGTATAAATTTGTTCACTTTTCTGCCATGTATGTTACATATATTAGTTCAAAATACCAGTCATAGTATATACCTAGTCTAGGATCATTTGAATAATAATGATCTTGAAATAATAGTATGTGAATAAATTACCATGATGATGCTATATCCCATAGCTGTATGTAAAGCACTCAGAGAATGTTGTATACTTCTTATATAATTTAATTCACATGAATCATGTAAATTTAAATTATTAGCCCAATTTTCCAAATGAGGTAATTAAAGACTAAAGAGTTTAAGAAACATGTTCAAGAGCCCGTAATTAATGATAAGAGCTATAATTCAAAGTCTATAATCTTTCTACTATGTAATTCTTCCTCCTAAAAGTCATGCAAGTTTAGAACTAATCCATATTGTAATCAGTTGTAACAATAATAATTCAGGGTTGTTACAGCTTGGGTTCTTGGGAAGATTGAAACCTGTGAAAGGAGAAAGGGAGGAAGCAGGATTGAACAGAGGCAGCCCTGGAACAGGTACTGCCCATGGTGTGCCTCTCATTGAATCACAATGGCTGGGCCTTCATACCCCGTGGCTTCCAATGTCCGGAGGACATGATGTTAGGAGAGGCAAGTCTCCTCCATCACAGAACCAGATGCTGACAGGGCTGACAGCTGGAACTTGTCTGCTGACCACTTTTTCCACATACAGCAGCCAGTCCTTTCTCAAAGAAGGAACTGGGCAGTGCATCTCCAGGTCTATGCCACAAGAGTTTCAATGACCTTGTTCCCTTTTAATTCTTAAAATATTCTTGTAGGGTAACTGTGCATGATCTCAGCTCAGGGACTTCCTATAAGTGGTCTGACCCCTGTTGGGAACTCTCTTTCCTCAGTGACTCCTTTGGGTAACGCTCTTACTGCCTTAGTCTGTTTAGGGTGCTATAATCAAATGCCCTACACTGGAGGTTTATAAACAATAGAAATGTAAGAGTTCTAGAGACAGAGAAGTCCAAGATCAAACTGCTAGCAGGTTTGGTGTCTGGTGAGGGACTGGTTCCTGGTTCACAGGTGGTAACTTATCACTGTGTCTTCACATGGTGGAAGGGGTGAATGAACTTCCTTGGGTTTCTTTTATAAGGGGAAAAATTTTCATTCATGAAGGCTCCTTCCTCATAACATAATCACCTCCCAAAGGCCCCACTTCCTAATCTCACTGTAGAGATTTGAATTTCAATATGTGATCAGGCCATGGAATTTCTCTCTCAAGTCTTTCCTCAACCGTTACCTCCTCAGTGCAGCCTAGCCAGTGCAGAATAGACGGTAAACAACTCCCATCCTTCCCGCCACATCCTCTTCATACTACTCCACTTTTGCATGATTCCTTTGCATTTCTCACCTCCTCACATATTACATAATTTGCTTATTTTTTGCATTATACTGCTCATTATTGGATATTGATGTATTGATTTGTATTGTATTTGTATTGTATAATGTATTGTATTGTATTGATGTATTGTATTGATTGAAATACAAGCTCCACAAAAATAGGAATCTTTGTTCTTCTAGAATATTACTTGGTACCTTGCAGACTCCAATACATACTTGTCAAGTTAAATTGATTAAAAGTTTATCTGCACCCCTGAACATGCATGCATTTATGAAATATGGTTGAGATCAACATCAAAAGAAAAAAGAATGCTAGATTCCAATGTGATGAGTGAGAATGGTTGCCTGCTAGGAAGAGGTGAAGTGTTAATAATAATTGTGTTATTGATTCGTGTTGCTTTCTCTACTTTACCTAAGAGAACATCCACATTATGTTTTACTCACTGTAGAAGTAGGAAGAACATAAACTATGGTCATAGTAGTCATAACCTAAAAAATCTAATAATTCTAAAAATCTATCCTTGGACATTAAAAAAAATTTAAAGATGGCGAATCCCTACCTACAATAAGAGTTAAGTAACGTAACAGTCAAAAAATATTGGCCTAGAAAAAAGGCTAAAAATATAGTGATCTTTTCTAATAAAAGTAGCTAATATGCTTTAAATGCTTATTGTATGCCAATTATGTGTTAAGCCCTTTTCAACAGTTATCTTATTCAGCATTCATATTGCTATGAGCTAGGGACATCATTATCCCATTGATATTTAATTCTATCATCCTGATGTTATAATGCAAACGTATTACTTCTACAGGTTAGAAAAATCAAAGCATAGCTGAGTTAATCAAGATCACAGAATTAGACTATGGTTAGCCAGAGTGTGAATCGAGACAATTTGATTACAAAACTAATGATCACTGTTTAGTCTCCCAGACCTCCCACTGTTCACACTACTTCCAACTGGACTTTACATAAAATAAAATAAATTTCTCTGTAAACAAACCACTGTGTCATAGATTTGTTAATACAGTTTCTACTTTGGCATCCAGTTTTAAGCTTGACAAGTTTTCCTGTTGCTCTGAGTGAAATATTGAATATAGGATATTGTCCCAAACATGACTCAGCTCACTCTCAATGTCAAAAGAAAGCTAACCATTCCACAGTGCTAGCTCTTTCTCCTCTTATTTCAGTACCTCTCTTCCCAGATGCTCTGCTGACAAAACCTCTTGTTTAATATTAATAATTATTATTATTAATTATTATTATTAATAATAGTAATTATTGTTGTTGTTGTTTCTTTCTTTCTACTTTTCCTCTGGTCAAGATTTTCTTAGGCTCAATGTCACACCTGCTGCAACACAGGCTGGGGTGTGTCACCTTAGTTTGGTCATCAGGTATCCAGTTATCACTTATAGGTGGTCTTATGAAAAGCAGAATTACATAGAATTTTGCAAGATGTGAACCAGCATGAAGGGGAAAGGGGAGACTCAGTTCTTTGAGGCAACAAGAATGTTCTGTCCTCCATGTGTATACCTTCTAGAAACTATTTGTACAGAGGAATGAGGACATCTTATTTCCTCCAGGCCCACCATCATGATTGCTATGGATTCTCATGAGAAGTGGTAACTGATCTAGTTTTGTTTTAGTGTTAGTTTTCTGAATGCTGCTGAACTGACAAGATTTTGAAACTTGATTAGGAAGAAGAGAAACTAGAATAAGCCTGACCAGAAAGACTAAAGCATCTGGGCAGAAGAGGGAGAAAATGAAAAGAAACTGAAGGATCTCTCCTAGGAAGAACAAAACTGGAGGAAGCAGAAATGATTAGAGGGTTGTTATTTCATTGTTTTGCTTTTGGAGCTATCTGCACAGACTGCTGTATTTTTCTTTGTTTCATCTTTCCCTGAAAACATAAGTAAAATAACAATAGTCTTTTTCTGATTTTTTAAATATTTTTTTGTGTTTCTGGAGAATTTTACAAAATATAGGAACTGGCTTTATGCAAGATAAGGAGCTGTCCCACCCACCAGTGAGCTGGGGTAAATATGCAAGCATGTGTAACTGAGGTAATCTCCTATACCAGGCTTTGGAGAGATTTGACATCTTTTTTCTTAAACTAGAATGAAGGAAAGTATAAGAACTCTTACATTTTATGTATATTGTAATATCTTTATTATCCCAGTAAACCATGAAGCTGGCCTTATTTTATCATGTTTTATGGATGAGAAAACTAAAGCTTTGAGAAAAAGTGATTATCCCAATATTTCACAGTCAATAAATAGCAAACCAAGAATTTTAACGTAAACATTGCCTAACTCAAAGGTCATGCTGTCCCTTTCGGACCATTCATACATCCTCGTTATGCAAGGTAATCAAACTAATTAATGGACATCATTTTGATGAGTTTCTTTTTACTCACACTAAATTTTTGATATATAAAGATATGGAAGCATATTATATATATATATAATAATATATATATATATATATATATATATAGAGAGAGAGAGAGAGAGAGAGAGAGAGTGCTGATGTATTTTGCAAAGATTACTGAGTGATTACGGTGTTCCTAGGAGTGTTGTGTCAGGGAAGGAAAAATAAAACATTCTCTGAGAACTTGAAAGAGAAACTCACAATTAGCAAGAAAAAAAAACCTTCATTATATTATGTCATTTACTATAACATGTTATTTTTCAAAAAGTCTATTTGGAAATGTAAATAATGATTAAAAAACTGATTTTAAAATACAAAATGAATTGCGATATGAAAAATCATCAGTTTGAAGATCTTTCTCATTTTTAGGAGTAACAAAATTTGTTAGGTTGCATTAAAAATTTTGATCTTCAAAGTAAATTTTATCCTATTACCTCTAAAACATGATGGTTTAAATAATTATATATACTGCAGAGTGTGTATATATACCTATCATCAAAATCTTCTAGAAATCTATTCAATAAGCATGTAGTTCATCTATAAACTAAAACACATAAATAAGTTATCTTGAATGTTAACTAGTTCTGACCAGCATGAGCTCACCTGTCACATAGATGGAAATTCAAAATGCCCCAAAGTCCCAGAGAAAAGATCAGGGGGAAGTACTTAGCTAGCTCTATTAGACTGTCTTTTTTGATTAGCTATGTCAAAGTACTTCAGCCAGGTTTAATAATATGCTTCTCTTTGACTCTACTTGTCCTGGCTAGTAATGTTGCACCTAGACACAGCATTTCTTCTCAAATCACTTTGAGACGATCACTTGTGTAATGTTTTCCAAACACATCACTACTGATATAATGATGTAATAGCTAGCTATTATGTAGCTATTATTACAAAATTTTGTAGCCAAGCAGTCATGCCCACAGTTAAGGGTCTCCTTCACAGCTCTGCAATGTGCTTTCCTTATTTGCAATTTGATGCATCTTAAGGATTTCATCTGCCACTGTGTTGAAAGCGAACTTCAAGAATTATATAACTTTCATTCAGGAAGATTTTTTTTTCTTCTGTTTAATCTAACATTTCCTATTTTGGATTGTTTATTATTCATCCCTATGCCAGAACAGTGGCTTTCAAATTATATGTAGCAGAATTTATTCCTTTTTCAAATACAATTGTTCAAATGCACTCAGCATGCTATATATGAAATGATGAACTGTTTTCTCAAGAAATTATACTCTTTTTTGTTCTCTGGGAAATTCATCACTAAAACGACAAGACTCTGTAGAGGAACTTGATAATTACTCCCTTAGATATTTCTTCTACAGCTTGTGAAAAGAATTGCATTAGATTCATTTGCCTATTTACCAGTACTATTCTTTTTGTGGGTCTTCTGAAAATATGTAGTAACCGGAATCAGATGGAACTAGCCTCAAACTGATTCCATTGCTTGCTGATTGCATGACCTTGAGCAGCTTATCTGAGCTATCTGAGTCAGAGCTTTCTTATCACTAAAATGAGAACAGTCCTTAAGACATAGGCAGTTTTGAGAAGTAGATGAGGTCAAGTTTAATAGGCCTTTGACATTCAGCAAATTTCTCTGGAGAGATTTTTTTCTCCTCTATCTCACCATATAGGTCACAATACACACTAATATATCATTCTGACCATAAATGTAGTCAAAGCCTACACCATTACCTCCACTACCTATTGTATTCCTCTCTGAGCATATTTCATTGAAATCCACAATTTTTGCCACTAGTTATCTGACTCTTCAACTCACAAAAATTTTACCATATTTCACAAGAAATCTTCGCTTTTTTGGAAACATTTAAAGAAACAATTTCAAAATGACTTTTATTAACTCGTATCAGAGAGTTGATATATTTTTCATGGCCCATATATAAGCCAGCGCTATATTCTTTAAGCTTTAAATATAATAAAATAATTATGTTTTGCATTTTACATACAGATTTATGACCCATTTTGAGTTAATTTTTGTGAAGGTATAAGATTTGGATCTAGGATCACTTTTTTGCATGTGAATATCTAGCTATCCTAGCATTCTATACTGAAAGTACTATGCTTCTACAAATTACCTTTGCTTCTTTGTTAAAGGTTTGTTAATTATATTTATGTGGGTCTATTTTGAGGCTCTCTTTCTCTTATATTGATCTTCCTATTTTTCTTTCTACAATATGAAATTATTGTAGCCTTACAGTAAGTCTTGAAGTAAGATAGTATTAGTCTTCCAACTTTGTTCTTATCCATACAAACTTCAGAAGTGTTTTTTCAATATTCACAAAATAATTTTCTGGGATTTGGATTGGGTTTGCACTGAATCTATCAAGTTGGGTAGAATTAACAATAGTGAGTCTTCCTATCCATGAACATAGAATATCTCTCCGTTTTTCATTCTTTGACTTCTTTCATCAGAGTATTATAGTTTTCCTTATGTGGATCCTGTACATTTTTTTCAGATTTGTTTTTGTTTGTATAGACTAAAATTTCTTTAATATATTTTATAGTCCTGGGGATTGAATTCAGGGATGCTTTACCACTGAACTACATGCCCAGCCTTTTCTATTTTTTTAAATATTATTTTGAGAAATGGTTTTGCTAAGTTTCCCAGGTTGGCCTCAAACTTGAGATGTTACTGCTTTAGCCTCCCCAGTCACAGAGATTACATGCATGCATCACCACATCTGGCTTTCCTTTAATCTTTAAATTTGCAAATATTCAGGTGACAATGTACAAGATGTCCAGAACCAGGTCTAAAAACACCCATGAAATTTATGTGTACCCCAACCACAATGGGATTTGAGATGTAGGGCACAGAATTTTATGCCCCAAAGACCTGGATTTAAATTCTCACAACTTCTCTTTTTAGCCATAAGAACTTGCTTAATATATTCAACAACCCTGAACCTCAGTTTCTTCTTCAATAATGTGGAAACATTAGTTCTATATATCCTCTTTGGTATACAACACTATATTTTCTTTTTGATTGAAATGCATTTTATGAAAGCAAGATTATAATTTTAAATGAGTGGATGAATGAGGCCTAGAATTCAAATGATCAAGTAGTTAAGACAAAGAGGAAAGAAGTAGAGATCAGAAGGAACGTTTACACAGAAGGTAGCAAAAGATTTAGATAGCCTATATCTCTGCTTGATATTCTTTTACAATATGTGTTCAAAATCTGGGCCATGATCTGTTTAATAATTTCAGAGTAGGGACAGAGATGTAGCTTGGTGGTAAAGTGCTTGCTTAGAAGGCACAAGACCCTGGGTTTGATCCCTAGCAACACATAATAACGATGATGATGATGATGATGATGATGCTTTTAGAGTAACTATAAGAATAATTGTGGCTCAGTGGTTGAGCACTTGCCTACCATGTGTGAGGCACTGGGTTGAATCCCCAGTACCACATACAAAATAAATAAATAAAATAAAGTTATTAAAAAAGTGTTGGGGCTAATTATTGGAATCTATATTCTAATTGGCTATACATTTTTTTTAAAAAAAAAGAATAATTGATTTTGAGCTGAACACTGAGATAGTGTCCTGAACACTTCTAAATGTGACCTAAACTATTTAGCATTTTGGTTATATTGAGAACATAATTTATGCTCCATTAGGACAATGGGTTTTCTATTTTATTAACTGTTGCATCTTCATCATGTATTAAAGCACCTGAGTCATTCACTCAATGAATATTTATTAAATGAATGAACACAAAAATTAATGGACAATGTAATGAGACTAAGTTACTTTCAGCAACTGGAAACTTTGTACTCTAATTTGAGTAAATAAAATCTAAGATTTGGTATATCATAAACAGGATGATTATTAGACTGGGAAACTTGACAAATTTTATCAATATACTTATTGATGGATGGATGGCCTAAAATCTATTTATATGTCTATCTTCTGTAATTTAGAAATACAAGTTTGAATGTGTCAAGTGAAAATAAAAGGAAACTAATAAGAATGATGCTATTCTTTTCTCCTTCTGCCTCACTCAGGCCCTAATGCATTACCAGCCTTTGGCTTTGTTTCCTCCCATTACAAATAAAACGGTTTCCTTGGCTGCAAGCTAACATCTGATTACTCCTTGCCTTTGAATAGCAATGATAGTATTGACTCCAACCTAGTATAATGACTTTCCTTGTGTTTTTTTTTTCCTTTAATTTTCCCTATTAAGTTAAAAAAGGGGCCACAGTTTTAGAATAAAAATGCAGCAAGATATTAAATACAAAAGGTATTACCAATCTTATACAGAATAACAAGCTGAACAGTGATATTTCTTAGAAATAATGTGAAAGAAAATCAGGGCTTTGTAAAAGACACTAGAATAAAATGGGCTATTACAAGCTCTCAAAATTTTCTTCCCTAACAATAAATCCAATATTTCAAATAAAACTAACACCTTAAAATTATAAACACTCATTGAATCCTATATGATAATTAGTTTTGTACTATTTTCATCACCAATCTCTATTGCTTTAAAGAGGGACAATATAACAGATTTAAAGTATTCCAGGGGCTGACAATGGAGAAAAGGAGGAAGTGCTATGTTTTGAACATCATAAGACCTCCCATTACTGTATTATAAAGGAGCAATTTTTATTAAAGCTTTCCAGTAAGAAATCACCAAGCAAGTGCTGCTGCCCACCTGTGTGCACAGAACTGAAACCTTCACCCAAAGGCTGGACCACAGCTTTGCACACTGTGCCACACTTGCCAGGTGTCTCCCACGGTGGGGTCAGTTTCTTAGAATCGCATGTCATTGCTTCATGGAGGAGAATTACCAGCTGTCCGCTGAGTATTTCTGGATGAAGAAAGTTTTTCCTGAATGCTAAATTGGGCTTTAAGGAAGGAAATTTCCAAGACAATTAGATTGGGGAAACTCTCAATCATTCCTTACCCCTGGCTTTTAGCATACCCCATGCTTTTAGCATGTCACCTCACCTCTTCAGTCATGTTATGGAGAAGTTATCATCTCTCCTAAAGCATAGTTTTTAATCCCCTTTGCCCAAGTTTGAAGTCATTCATTTATACTCAGAACATGATAACTGCCAATATTAAAGGTGAAGAAAGACGAAAGTTACATAAAAAAGAAAATGAGAAATGAGGGGTCTTCCTGCAGCACCACTATAGCACTAGAATATTGGTGAGGCATGCCTCTTCCACCAGATGTTGAATAACCCATTTCCCAACCTGCATCTTGGGCTCTCATTGATCAAAATTTGAAGATATTAGACGGGCACGGTGGCGCAAGCTTGTAATCCTAGCACTTAGGGAAGCTGAGACAGGAGAATCGCAAGGTCAAAGACAGCGTCAGCAACGGCAAGGCGCTAAGCAACTCAGTGAGACCCTGTCTCTACATAAAACACAAAATAGGGCTGGGGATGTGGCTCAGTGGTCGAGTACCCCTGAGTTCAATCCCCAGTACCAAAAAAAAAAAAAAATTTGAAGATATTTCTAGAACTTTCTCTAATTACTTAACATAAGTCTCCTTTACTCTCTCAGAAAAGCTCCAATATTCGTTATTATATTCCAAGTATATTTTGCTGGGTAAAATATTTGCAGATTGTAAAATATGGCCAGTATACAAGTTTTTATTTTTATCAATCTAGAAACATGGGGAGCATTAACTTTTATTCATTATTTCTTTGGGGTTTTCTTTTTAAAATTCATTTTATTTGCTATTTTTGGTGCATTATAATTATACATTACAGTCAAATTCATTAAGTCATAGTCATACATGTACCTAACACAATTCAATCAATCTCATTCTCTTTCCCTATCCTTTTCCCTCCACTGATCTGCTGGACCTACTCTACTGATCTCCCTTCTGTTATTATTGTTGTTGTTTTATTATTGTTGTTGTTTTGTTATTATTAGATATATCAGAAGAATTCATAGTGGTATACTCCTATATGGACACAGCATGATTGGTAGATTTAATTCCCCAGTACTTCCCCATGCCTTTTCCTCCTCCTTTCCTCTAAATCCCCTCCCTCTGCTCTATTGGTCTCTTTTTGGGATTTTCTGTTATTTTTTTCCTTTGATTTTAGTTGGATCAACCCTAGTTTTCACATGACAAAAGAAAACTGAATGCCTTTTTTGATTCACAAATCCAGAGATAGAACAATCATTAGGAGATTCCAGGCTTCATTTTATTTCCAAGTTCTGGTTTGGTTATACTGTCTTCTTTTACAGACAGGCTCTCTCCATGTAACAGAGTTCAGTAATTTCAAGTTTGTACACTCCTTACAATTAACAACAGAGTAGATTTCTCCCTAAGGCTGCTGACTCTGCTAGGAAGCCATCTGGAGAAGCTGAACATTTTCAAAATCATCAAGATTTGGCTTCTTTGGGCTTAATAGTTCTGCCTCCAATCATATCTCTTTCCTCTCACATTTTACCATGAGAAGCAAGAATAGAATAGGTGACTTCTTCAACACTTTACTTGGATATCTTCCTAATTAAATAACTGAGTTCATTAGTTAGATGAAAAATTCCACTAAGCTTTCAGCCAGTACACGACACAATCTCCCTTCTGTAAGTTTCTAATAACCTGTTTCTTACTTCCTTTGTAGCCCCTACTGAAAAGTGTCCTCAAAGTCCAGATTTACACTATCATTGAAGGGAATACAGGCATTCTCCATAACAACTCTCAAAGTCCTTTCAATCTTGCTACTGCCTAGTTCCAAAGCTATATCCACATTTTAGGTATTGTTAGAGTAGTAATCATTATTTTATAGTACCTACAATCCATGTACATAAAAAATCCTTAGAAGACAATTGGATAATTTTATCTTCAAGTGATTATATGGTTTATATAAATTAAAATGAAAAAAAGAGTAATCTTCTGACTTCCATGCTTTCTAATGCAAATTCAACCATTACTTGAATCATTGTTCCTCTGTATGTAATGTCCCATTTTTCTTCTGATACTTTCAGTAAAACATGATTCCTGCCCTTTTGTGAGGAGAAAGAAACAAGCAAATCAATTCAACAAAATGCAAAAGGGATTACAAGGTTCTGTTGGTTTAGTTGTTATTGTTAGTTTCATTCTGAAGGAAAATAATTTGCATTATCATTAATAGAAAACTTGCTTTATACATTGTTTTCATTTTTTCCTGAAGACTAAAAAACAAGCACAATGACCTTCAAAAATAGCTTTCACAAATGACAAACTGAAAAATAGCTGTCCTGAAAGAATATACATGTGTTTGTGTATTTATATGACCAAGTGTGTGTGTAAAAATAAATTTATGCATGAAAACTACATTGTGTGCTTTGTTATATTTTTTCTAAAAAAATACAGTTTTTCAAAATTGCCATAAAGGTGAGTGGAGGCAGAGGTGTTCAACTTGAGGTGATCTGTCCTTCAGAGAAATATCCCCATCCTGAATTATTATTTTATCAACTATACTACAATTTATTTAGGGAATGTGGGACAGTGAGAAGTGCCACGGTTTGTTGACTTGTCCAAGCAGTAAATGCTGCAGTCTGTATTTTATATCACAGTGCTCTTAAATATGTCAAAATGAATTTCTTCCAAAGCTTGTGCATAAGACCAGGATAAACTAAATAAAAATAACTGTCTGGAGGACGGCATTCAATCACTTTCTCTCCTTCTCCCAAAAGCATTTAAACTGCTAAAATATTTTATCTTAGTTGCGATTTTCTGAATCTTTATCTTTCTATGTAACTTCTTGTATTTTAATGCTTTCTTCACTTTATTCTCAATGAAAGCCCTATTTTAGGCACAAAGAGGTTGAGAGAATACATGCCAGGTAGTTTTCTGTGGGTATGTTTGTACCAAGCAGGTCAGATGGGCTTTTTAAGGGACACATCTAGTTTTCCACTGGTTTGTCTTTAGTAAATTAGTTACACTGCATCATGTCTGTCTTTGCTTCCAACAATCTAACCAGGTAGCAGATCATAATGAGACCATGTATTAGCCGATCTGAAAGGCATCCTTAGATACCATTACTTCAATTTTTCTATCCAATCTATCTACCACTTTTTGATTAAGCCTCAGAAATGTGATATCTGCTATGTTGGTTAAAAATAAAGTATTTTTGAGGTCCTACTGATTTTTCTTATATATCAAGCTGCCAGCTATTATGGAGATAACTTCAAACATTTTAAATTATGCTTGGAAGCCACCACTGTGATCTGAAATTAACTTTTTAAAATGTGCAAGGAAAGAAAACACTTCCAGAGCATGAAAATTTTAGCCTGGGTCCTGTTCTTTTCTGCCTAAACTTATGTTTATATAATGTAAATACTTTAATATTTTAATATAAATATTTTAATTTCCTCAGCACATTGCTAACTTTTTACGCCAACATTTTTTCAGATGGATTATGAACTTAAGAATAAGAGACAAAAAGTACATTTTCCACTCAAGTTCTTAGAAAAAGCATCATGAACACTGTCATAACTGGAATAGATGTTCAGAAGGGCAAAGAAGGCAGGCATGGGCAGTGGAATGGTCCCACATGTTGACAGTACCAGAGGACAAAAGGAACTAAAAGATTCAAGAACCAACCAGAGGCACATGCTAGCCATGAACAAGTATTCACATGCACATCTAGTTCTAGCACTTACTACTGTGGCCCATTTCCATTATATCACACTGGCTGGTACAGTAAGCACATATCAAAGAAATGCATATGCATATTTTAAATAGTACTGCAATGAAATACTAACTCCAAACTAAGGAGAACTGCTAAAAGCATATTTTTAGCAATAAGAAATATATTATAAGTTAATTTAAATGACAATGACATTTGAACATTGATAAAAGTTCAAGTTTAAAAGTTTTTTAAATTTCAAAGTAATACACACAAAATTTCACACTGAATGCAGTTATGCCGATCATTTGCTAATACTGAACTAAAACTAAAGCAAGTGGGATTACAATTGAATAATTTACTAGAACAATATACTATAAGTGAAAAGTAAAATGAACCAAGTTGCATGGTTTTGCTATCTACAAAGAAACAAGCAGCTCAGGAAATAAAATTGACTATTTTACTAAAAGTATTTGAATATTTTACAGAACAGTGTAATTTTTGTCTCTATAAAATACAACTACCTGTATTATAATTAATTACAAAACTCAGCTAACATAAAGAGCTAAACTTGAACTACTTCTGTTAGTGCTAACGTTTCTTAAGGTAATTAAACACTGGAGCATTCACTGAACTCAGATTCTCTCTGCTGAAACAAAGAGATCTGACAGACTTCTATTTCCCTCATGGTATTACATACAGGTCTATAAAAATTGCTTAAAATTATAAGAAATCTGTACAAATGAAGATTCTACAATGTGCCCCATGTTGACGATCAGAAGTGAAGATTAGACTCCATATCCCTCTGGACCACGTGTGTTATCTGTGTCAACAGCACCTCAACAACAGAGGGGAATTTAATGCTAAGTTGGCTAACTAAAAAAAAACTGATACCCACATTGACTTCAAAAGTCAAGACACTTTTATGAGGAAAGTGAGCAGCATTAACATGACCTCAAATGGAAATATGATTTCAACCAGAGAAAAGAAAAGGAAATACTCTTCAGGCAAAAACATAGATGAGATCACATGCACCAAAAAAAATCATGAACTCAAAATGGTAGCAAACAGCCCAAGTGTTGCCATGAGAGTGCCGAACAGCAGCAGCACTGTCCTGTTTCCCTCTGGAGCACTCCATCTTATACTGACAAAGGAAGGTTTCACACTAAAAGAGCAAAGGTTAAAAGGATCAAGTAGTGGATACCAATGAAGTACAGGATTCACCCAGCCTGCTATCACACATTATGTTTCCTAGTTCACTTTAATGGTTTCTGAATTGTTATTTTCATAAAGGAAGTAAAAAGAACCCCAATAATAGTAAGTAAATATCTCTGATAAAAAAAAATAGCACTATTAATTTAAAAATAATACATATCCCCCATTTTCAATAGGAAAAAAATACAGATATACCCTACATTCACTGAAAATTAAAGAAAAAATACCAGCCTGCTTTTCATCTGCAGTTTTCCAAACCCAACTGGTTGCATGAGCAAAAGAATAATAAAAAAAACTATTTAACCTATATGACAAAAGAAGCTATCGTGTTGTTTTATAATTTCTGACATCATGGGTAGTCAATCTCAGCATGAGGTCAAGTCCTTCTACAGGTCAACTTGAGGACAAGTGGAAGAACACAGAAAATCAAGGATGACAGGTTCAGTGAGTATGTGGCCTTCCTTCTGGAGGTGTTCCAGAAGAAACCTGTAGCAAGGCTTGCAAAGTAACAGCCTCCACGCTAGCCAATCTTGCTCAGTATTGGCCAGAAAAATTTATTCCAGAATATCACATACTCACATAATAAAACATATAAATTTAAAAATATTAATGTACAATATGAAAGGATATTTGTATAGCCCAGGCATAAGAGAATAGAAAACAACACAAAAGTGATTGAGTAAAGGATAAACTACAATTAAATAATAATAATAAGCTATCATACACAGTGTAGATAAATTTTGAAGTTCTTTGGAATAATCAAAGTAAGCCCACTTAAAATCATATATTAAAAATAGTTACATATATGGATAATCATTCCATCCCTAAATGACTGAGCAACAGTCTCTATAATGAGACATACTGCTAGTTATAAGTAGGTAGATACACTATCAGAGAGCTGAGAAACACAAAAGAAACAAAACAATATTAATAGAAAATAACAACAGTAAAAAACAATAAACTATTAAACTATTTCACTAGTATTTTTTATTCACAATAAACAATAAACTATTTCACTATTTAAACTCTAGTGAAAAATTCAGGGATGGCAGATGATTGACATCCCTCTTCTTTCAGAAAAAACAAAATCTCTAATTATATGAGACACCCTGTTGAGAAAATAAATTCAGGACTGACTAGCAGAAAGAATGACATTTACTAAAGCAACACTACCTTCTTCTTCCTAAAGATCACAGGTGTTCCTTGGAGATAGATGCACAAATAAAATCAAAGCTTAATTTTGACTTTAAAGATTGTTACATGGCCATTTTGTTTAGAGTCGTGACTAGATTCTGAAAAAAAACAATAGATTTGTTAAATGCCATAATATAAGAACCTTGGTCTTTGCCATGAGTTATGGTGACTATAATGACGAGTATATGTATTCTCTCATTAAAATCATGAAACATAAACATGTGCACACATACTGGGTAATATATCTTAAAAATTTTTTAATTATTTGAGAGTAGATTAAATTAACACTTACCAAAAACAACATAACTTGTGACAGGAAAGTTTAGCCATTTGAGATCATCATTTTGGCCTCTAAGTAAAATATTAGGATGTGTACCATTTCAAACTTAGAGATATATTTGGTTCCTTTACATTATATGATGTTTGGAAAATGTTTTTCCAGGACTCTTCAGAGTATACATAACAAAAATCCAACCCAAACTATATCAAGTAAAAGGAGAATATATTCATTCAAATATCTAAAACGTCTAGCCGCCTCTCTCTCTAAGCCCATCTGAATCCAGGGCTCAATCTGGGTTTTTAGGATTTAGACTTGTTCTACCTCTTTGCTCTATTTAGACTATGCTGCATTTCTGACAGTGTCCCTTCTTCATAGTTCCCATCTCTGCCATACTGCCAAGGCTGAATTCCATCTGAAGAGATTTTTGTCTGTATAAATTGATACGCATTAAAGCAACAAGTTAAGATCTAAAAAAAAAAGTACAGGATGAAAGAAAAAGAAAATAAAATCTATAGTATAATAAGTACAAATTAGTAACATATATGCAAAAAAATTCTTTACAAAATAAAAAAGAAGCCGGGCATAGTGGCGCACACCTGTAATCCCAGCAGCTCAGAAGACTGAGGCAGGAAGCAGGAGGATCGTGAGTTCAAGACCAAACTCCACAAAAGTGAGGTGCTAAGCAACTCAGCAAGACCCTGCCTCTAAATAAAATACAAAAAATAGGTCTGGGGTTGTGGCTCAGGGGTCAAGTGCCCCTGAGTTCAATCCCCAGTACCCCCCAAAATAATAATAATGAAAAAGTAAATGTGCTATTTATACACATATATGTATACACATATTATGAAATACTCCATTGTATAATAAAATATTATTCAACCTTTAAAAAGTACATCCTACCATTTGTGATTACAGGGATGAAAAGTGTCATGCTAAGTGAAATAATCCAGATGTGAAAAGACAAATGCCATATAATCTTACTTGTATTTGGAATCTAATAAATTTGAACCTATAAGGATGGAGTAGAAAAGAAATTAGCAGAGTCTGGTGGGTGGAAGAATAAGATGCTGATCAAGGGGTACAAAGGCTCAGTATTTCACCATCAATAGTTTAAAGATATAATGTACAGCATGGTGACCACAGTTAGTAACATTGGATTAAGTATTTGAAATATGCTGAGAGAATAGTTCTTAAATGTTCTCAACACTGTGACACACACACACACACAGAACACTATGTGAGTTAATGTATATGTAGATTATTATCATTGAAGTTGATCATTTCATAATCTAATTGTCTTTCAAATCATCATGTTATATACCTTAAATACATAGCATTTATTTATCAATCACATCTCAATAAAGCCAGGGAATAAATTTATCTGTGTATAATAGATATATATATATACACATCTATCATATTCATTAACGTGAACATTCATGGAAAGATGAATGTGAGAATTAAGAATGAAGAGGAAAAAGCAAAATAAAATAAAAAGAAAGCTAAACAAAGACAAACCAATGTTTCAGTATGCAATGAACTGAAGTAGAAAGGAGAAGGAAAGAGAAAGAGAGAAAGGAAGGGAGGGATGGAGGAAGGGAGGGAAAGAGAAAAAGAAAAGGAAGAAAGGAGGAAGGGTGAGTGAATACGTTTGTGTATAGGACAATAGCACAAGTGATCACCCTCCTCACCCTCCAATTTGTACCCAACCTCATGCAAAGTGCAGACATTTGTTGCTTAAATCTGGGCTAAAAATGATCTCTAACACAACTGAACAGTTTGGGCAAGCTGGTGTGAGGAGCAACACTGTGAATCGAAGCTCTTTTCATTCAGTTAACATTAGTTCAACAGCAACAGACTGTGCTCAAATACCCTCACCATGAAGATGGTGCCAGCCCACCAACATGGTCTGCTGCACCCTACAGGGGATTTCACTTCAGAATTTTCACTCAAGAGAGATACTGAAGAAACCATTAAAGCTTGCTAGAAAAGGCCCTTCTATGACAGTCAAGGAAACTCTCATTTACATCTTAGTCCTTTTGAAAATGTGACCTGAAAATCAAGCATTACTGAATATATTAGGAGATCTAAATGCATTAAAGAGAAACATCACACTGATCCCTGAAAAGGAGAAATAATTAAGGATACTGAGAGAACTTAACCCCGATATGCTCAAAGTGATTATAGAAGTATTACATCCTTAAAACAGACAAGATGCTGTAAAAAAGGGAAAAATGACAGAACAAGGAGATTTTCAAGATTTAAAATTTTGATTTCTAAGGAAAATAAATGAAAGAAGAGCTAGAAAATATCATTCAATGAAATCCCCAGAATAAAAAACATAAATGCAAAGTATATTAGTTTCCTACTGCTATATAACAAGTTACCACAAACTTATGACTTAAAACAATATTCATTTATTATTTCAAACTTTCTGTAGCTCAGAGTCCAGGCACCATATGTCCGCTTTCTCGGCTCAGGATCTCACAAGTCAGAAATCAAGGTTTTAGCTGGGCTTGTGTTCTCACGTAGACTTGGGATATTCTTCCAAGCTCATTCAAGTTGTTGGCAGAATTCAATTCCTAGTGGTTGTAGGACTGATTTGCCAGTTTTCTTGTAGCTATTGATCATGTATCACTCTAGGCTGTTAGGCATCTGTCTCAGGAACTATCCACTTGGTCCTCTCAGAACAACACAGTTCCCTTCTTCAATGTCAGTCTCTCCCCAGTCTTACAGAATGGAGTCTTATGTCATGTAAATCACTAATGGTGACTGGTCACCTTTGTCTAACCATAATCAAGAGACTGATTATCCCATCTATTCACAAGTCCCACCTATATATAAAGGAAAGGAATTGTGCAATAATTGTACTCAAGGTAGGTAGGAATTTGGGTGGCCGTCTAAGAATTCTATCCAACATACCAATAAAGAACTTAAGACCAACTCAAAAGGTCCAATATTACACTAATAGGAATTCCAGTGGGAAAGAAGGAAGTTAATAGGAGAAAAGAAAATATCCAGTAAATAAATAAATAAATGAAACCTCAGAATATAAATTCTGAGGGTTTTGATCAACTTTTCACCTTTCAAACTAGGAATTGCTATTCAGAAGACACAGATTCAGCTAGCTCAAAAAAAAAAGTGTTCTGAAGAAGGCAGGGAAAGCAGTAGCTTACATGAACAAGCAGTGCTGATTTATTACAAGACAGGAAAAACTCCTCAGTAGGAAATTTCAGTGAATATTGAGAAAGAGCAGGGGCTACGTGTCAGGGTAGGAAATAAAGAAAAGAAACATATATGCATAATGGAAAAGTTCATCAAACAAGAGTAACAAGAGTCTGTAACTTGTTGTGGTTTTTTGTTTGTTTGTTTTTTGTTTTGTTTTGTTTTGTTTTGTTTTGTACCAGGGATTGAACTCAGAGGCACTCAACCACTGAGCTACATCCTCAGCCCTTTTTTGGATTTTTATTTGGAAAAGGTCTCACTGAGTTCCTTAAGGCCTAGACAGGGTCTCACTGAGTTGCTTAAGGCCTTGCTAAGTTGCTGAGGCTGGCTTTAAACTCACAATCCTCCTTCAGCTTCCCAAACTGCTAGTATCACAGGTGTGTGCCACTGAGCCGGCGAGAGTCTATAACCTCTTGACATACGTATTGAGTCTCTGAGTACCATGTAATCGTCTGCTCTTTCCAAATGCTTTTAGTGAAAGGGTGAAAGTTCACATTCCCAGGCAACATCTTAAGACATGCCAAAGTCAGGACCTCCCAACTCCATTGGAAAGTTCCTTTCAGTCATTTCCACTGCGTTTTACTTTTATTTCACAAAGGCACAAGTCTTCAAAATGAAAAAACTTAATGGGTGCAAAGAAAAACACAGATTCACATCTAGACATACCATGTCATCAAGAAGAAAAAGAAGTTCCCAAAAGCTTCCAACTAGGAATCAAAGAGAACAGGTAACTGGCATCCAACTTCATAGTAGAAGCACTGGGTGTCAAGAAAACAAACACTGCTTTCAAAGTTCTGAGAAGGAAATACTTTTCAACCTAGAGTTCTGCAATTAGCCAGATATCAATTATCTCTAAACCAGAATAAAGACAATTTCTGATATGCTCAAAAGTGCATATTGTATATATGATGTTTTTAAAATATATGCTATGGTTTAGATATGAAGTATTCCCCAAAAAGTTATGTGTAGGACAATGCAAGAAAGTTTAGAAGTGAAATGATTTTGTTATGAGAGCTTTGACATAATTAGTGTATTAACTGTAGGTAGGTGTGGTGTGGCTACAGAGGTGAGTCACTAAAGGTGTGCCTTTGGGGTTTATATTTTGTCTCTGGGGAGGAGAGCTCTCTTTGCTTTCTGAATGCCATGTCTAGGCTTCTTTCCTCTTCTATACCCTTTCACCATGATGTTCTGCCTCACCTCAGGCCCAGAGCAATGGAGTCAGCTCTCTATAGATACAGACTTCTGAAACAGTAAGGCCAAATGTACTTTTCTTCCTTTAAAATAAATTTTTTTGTCAGAGTGACAAAAAAGCTGACTAAAACAAGCTATGTGAGAGTTGACTATAACAAATAATGTGAGAGAGAGAGAACAAGGAATCAACCTAGCAAATTTCAGGAGAGTTTCCAGATGTTTGCTGTGCTGGAACTCAAGCAGGAGGACAGAGGGAGGAACAATTCTGAAAAAGTCATCTTTGAGCAGGATAAAGAAGTAAGCTTGATAGAACAGAGTATATAATAAAGACTAAAAATATTAAGCCTATAGTAAAATTAAATTGTACAACAACAGACATGCAAAGAAAAATAACAAAACAATCATTAAAAGATAGTTTAAAAAGCCAACCAAAATGTGGTATGGTTTCAAGTCATTTGTAGAACATAAGCAAAGAGCATCCATTTGACATTATTGATGAGAATAGTTGTCTCCAAATAATACAACCTGAGGATAAGCAAATGCAAACTAAAGATCCGCCTGACCCCTTCCCCCCGCAACAATATTTCTATGGATACTGTATGCTGATTATAGGTATTTAAATATTCTTCTCAACTACAGACAAAGCCTTTATGACCTGATTATGGTTTCATTGTATAATTTAAATACTAACAACCTCATCAAAGGAAAAGTCTGACAGAAGGTGAGATGAAATGACGGAGGAGGGAGGACAATGTGAGAGGTGAAGGAAAAGGCTGACACAAAATTTTTCCTATATCTATTGGAAGCTTAAGACATACCATCAATATGAAGAATGTAATCTGCTTATAATTTTGTGCAAAGTTAGAAAAATTATGATTGTAACAATTTTTTTCTATTTGCCTCAACAAATGTTTTCAGTGAATAGTGTGTACAGCTTCTGATAATTTGTTTTTTTCTGTTATGTTTGCCAACATGTATTAAAATGCAACTTTTGGGAAAAAAAATAAAATAATAAAAAAA
>CM053412.1:39699095-39725356 GCA_028644305.1 Xerus rutilus
TGAATTGTAAAAAGTAAATAAAAACATATGAAAGCATGAAAAAAAAAAAAAAAAAGTTGACCAAGCAGGAATGAGAATTTCATGGGTATTTTAAAAATTTATCCTATAGAACTAAAAGCAATAAAGTAAACATGAAGATTTTAAAGGAATTAATTTTGAAAATGTCTAACTTTTATTCAATAAATAAATATGTAAATTTGTCAGCGATATGGAGAAAACAAGTAAAAATGAAACAATGTAAAATGAAAAGAGTTTGTCTTCAGACAATAGCTCTCTGGTTTTGGAGGAAAGGGAGGGAGGCATTGGTGTTTTATTAAAAATGGTTCTGCAATGTTTGATTTTATTGTAAGAAATCAGTATTCAGTTATTTAATAATGTTACAGAAAAGTAACAAATTCAAACTTGACACCTGTTTTGTCTTTTCGTTTTTCCATTACCACACATTTTTAATTTTTTTCAGCTTTCTAGAGATATATTTGGCTAATAAGAATAGTATATATTTAAGGTACAAAACATGATGTATTAATATACATATAAGCATTGTAAATGATTACCAAAGTGGTATCTTCATCATCTCATACAGTGATCATTTGTGTGAATGTTGGGAATCTTTAGGATCAATTTTCTCAGTAAATTTCACATATACAGCAATGCTCGTATTGTACTGGTCAATTCACATGTGATCATATTGATTATAATGTGAAATTAGTTATCAAAATAGGAAAACAAAGATAAGCAACACTTCTAGTCACAAATAAAATATCTCCATTTAAAAACACCCACTGGTGCATACTCATTCCCAGCTCTCATGGATTATCTTTCAGAACAGGTCTTCTCAAGTTTTGAGCTGAGCAACAGGCACCTGGGATCTGCAGTGGGGTTGAGCCTGCATATCTAACAGGTTCCCAGATGATGCTGAAGCTGCTTGTCCTTGAATCCCATACTGAGCAGCACAGAGAGCCATCCAAATCTGTTTTATTCAATGATAAATGAGCTGAAAACTTCATCTAACAAGAATGAAAAGACTAACAAAGAGCTTTCAAACTTGAAAAGCAGAATAAACCTTCTAAGACACCTGTTTTGAATTTATGTATCTACATTTTTCTGGTGCAATATCAACATATCCCCTAAACTGTTTCAAATGTCCAAATTATACCAAGTATAAATAATTGCAATAAAAATGGTTTAAAAGTATTCAAATCAAAAGATGGATTTTTATACTTGAAACATATCTATTTTCTGCCTTTACATCTCTTATACGGTGCTAAGTTCCGATAAGTAAGTGGTTTAGAATTCTTTCAATCAACTCTCAGTGTCATGGATTACTGATTAACAAAGGGAATTGTGTAAGAATAAATACAGATGAAATAGGGGCATATCATCTTGTTATATTCTGGAAAAGAGAGTGTATTTACCGCCAAAGTAGTACCGTCTAGAAGAAAGTAAAAATCACCATGAAATGAAGAACTGTGCTCATTCTTCCATTGAAATAAGAATACAGCTGAAAGTTCAGATATGTTAAAAATAATTAACTACTAAATAAATTGGATTCCTTAAGTTGGAAGTACAATGCCAATTATGAATCTCTTTTTCATATCTCAACTTTTCTTTTTCTGAAAGTTGTATGATATTTTTTAACACCATGCCCACATCTATAGACTTAAAAAAAACAGGCATATAAAATACAAGTTATCTGCTCTTTTATTTACTTGTAAAAATCTTATATTTATGATTGAAGAAGGAATATTGCCTTAATGAACCAAAATAAAAGCATGTTTCCAATGACTGAGTCCATTTCTAAAGTGTAGCCCAAACTCAAATAACCTTAAATAGAGTTTAACCTTGCAAAGCAAACAAAATATCAAGTTGTTGAACACATTTCTACCTGGTTTAGAAATATTTAAATTAGCAAAAAAAAAATGCTTTTGCTTCCAGAAAATCTATTGAACTGAGAAGTTTCTCTAGGCTTTAAGATTATTAAAAAGATTGTTCAATATGTGACTGCTTTGATCCCACAAAAATTCCATTTTTATTTGCCAAGTTAAATCTCCCAGCAAATTGTTGGCAGTGTGATATTGGCTACTCATATCACAATAATCCTTCCCAAATAGTCATGTTTGATTACTTCGTGTTCTGTGGTGAGAGGAGAAAGTCCGATACATTCTCACCACTACTTTTCAAAACACACAGTAGTCACTGTAGACATAAAAGAATAAGACAAAATGAGGATCTGTGTGACTGTAACCTTTTGTACTAAATGTTAGATTTCAAGAGAAATAAAATGGACGTGAATGGAAAACCAAAGCATCATATGAATTCTTGAGAAACTATGGAGCAGGTTATATCAGACCCCTCATTCATTCATTTCATATGAAAAGTTGCAAAATTAAACATTTATTCTTATGTCAATAGGAAAGGCAAAAAGAAAAACATACTGCATATAAGTCAGTTAGTTTCAAAACATACTTTTCACATGTGAGAAGCTCCCAGAGAGGATATTAATCACATACAAAAATGAAGTTCTAAGTGTATAACATCATAATAAATAATTGATTCATTTAAAATGCTCTTCTATGAATTGGATGTAGTTTTTCCCCAAACATCTGTAGATGAGAAGCCATGGTGGTGTTGAGGAGGTGGATCCTTTAAGAAGTAGGGTCTCCTGGAAGGAAAGTATGTCACAAGTGCTCTACTCTCATGACTAGATTAATGCAGGAGTGAGGCAGGTCTCATGGGACTGGATTAGTTTCCTAGAGATCAAGTTTTTATGAAAGAGTGAACCTGGCCCCTCTTTGGTCTCTTGCTTCCTATCTTACCCTATGACTTCTCTTTCCCTCTCACATGTGTTCCCACCATGATGCTCTCTACCATATAGATGCAATCAGAAGACTCTCACCAGAGGACAACTAGATGAAGCCACTTTATCTTTGATTTTCAGCCTCCAAAATTGTCAGTTAAATAAACCTTTTTTTTCTTTATAAAGTATCCAGCCTCAGGTATTCTGTTATAGCAATAGGAAGTGGACTAAGACACACTCCTTTCAGTTCAGTTATAACATGCATTTAGCTGCTACAAATGAGATACAAAAATAATGGCATCTGCTAAAAGGTAAAAGTTTATTTCATATGTGAAGTCAGAGCTGAGGTTGTAGTGATTCTGCTCTATCAAGTTCTGGGGGCTGTGTCCTTCTACTTGGTTTGCTGTGACATACCCAGAGTGTTATCCTTTTTCAGTACCTACAATGATTCAACATCATTTCACATTCCAGTCATCAAAAAATAAATACCAGGGTAGAATCATGTCATTAGAAAGATATGACCAAGAGACTGAACTCACTATGTTAATTTTTTCCCATTGGCCTAAACTTCAGTAACATGGCACATTTGACTATAAGAAAATCTGGAAATTTTGCTATTAACAGATAGCTACACTCCAAGACAATTCAATTTTTTTAGACCAGGGAAATGGATAGTGGGGGACAAATTAGCCTCTGCCACTTTGACTTTTGGATTTTAGGTTCACTTTTCCACTGTCAAATCAAGACAGTAAGTATCCTTTAATACTTTTTTGATAAATATTAAAGCATATAATATACGTGAAAATATTTTGTTATAAAGCAATGTATAGATGTAAAATATTAATTATACTTCACACGGACATTTACTGACCAGATGGGAAAAGATAAGAGAGGAAAGATGAAGCAGAGAAGATAGGGAATTATTTATTGATACTGTTTCCACAGAAACATGAAGAACACTCTTTTTAAAATACAGCTTGAAGTTTAATTTAGTTATCTGTGATGTGTTAGACTTTAAGGACGAGTTTAGAGTGTGAATGTTATTGCCTTAATTTGGAGTGACATCTATTTGCATCATAATATTTCAGTTGGTGTGCCAATCTTCATGATGTTTTCCACAGGAACTGCTACCACACAGAATGATAAGAATCTGACACTGTGCCAGGAAACGTGTTAGGATCAGGACATGAAGATGAATGTCTGTCAGATAAGAAAGAACTCTAGGTGCAAGTTCAAACACAAAATAGTAAGCAATATCATAACCAATATTATACAGATGCAAAATTAAGTACTGAGAGAGGAGCCTACAAAGGAACAAGATTTATGTGAGCAAGCATGACATTGGATCTCATGCTAATGATCCTTTCAAAAGCCCACATATTAGCATCATGATTCTCTAAAGTTAAAATACTGAGTAAATATTCATCACAGATTTGGGAAATGAGATGTACTACTCAAAATATCTCCTACCCTGGTAAAGTCCCTAAAATCCCAGCTCTAAACCTAAACAATAGGAATATAAAAACATCTTCAAATAAGTGATTTTAATGAGAGTAACATAGATAATGAAAAAGGACCTAACAAATGCATTTACTAGGAGAAATTTTAAGACAAACAAGCCTCTATATATGAATTTATTACCTACTGATTAGTTACTGCTTACTATATTGTTTTAGTTGTATAAAATTTTGTTTCTTATGTTGGAATCTTTTTAATGAATTTGTTTCATTGAAAGAAGTGAGCATATATGGAATAAAAGAAGCTTGAAGTGAAATTGACATTTTCTTTAAATGCATTTATCTCTTGAAAACAAAACAAAGCAAAGCAATCCATCACAACATAAAATTATTTCTTGTGTAAGAAATTAAGGACATTATTTTAAAAGATTTATAACTGTTTCACTATCTGTTTTCCTAGATGAATGTTAGAAGCCAGAGTGATAAAATGGTAATACTGTTAGACACTAAATACTCTGGCACTACTGAGTCTGTTATTACATTTCATGTCACTATTAAGTGAAAAAAACATCCAGGATGTGATTTTGTTTGGGATAGCTTGCTAGCTAGACAGTAAAATTAGAGCTCTGAAACTGACTGGAAAGTAACCTTGATGTATCAGTTTGCAGTTTGATGGATGTCTTTGCACAAAACATTTGCATATTCAAGTCACTTTTGTTTGACAATTATATGTGCAACCCCAATACAGCACAGTTACCTTCTTATCTATATTCTAACCTAACTTAAAACATTTTCTGGGATTATTTTAGCAAAATATCATATTTTGTCATGCATTTTGTACGCTCTATGAATTTGCCTTCTGAATCATTCTTTAACAATTAGATTCTCATAATTAATTATGTAATGAAACTTAGATTTTTAAAATGACTTGATTACATTTCCAATGTTACCCAAATGTGTATAATAAAACTGTTGAGAGAAAGAGAGAGAGAAATAGAGTTCTGCCATTCTTTGCTCATAAAGTTTTGTTAAATTAATTGAGGGGTTCTCAAGATCTCAATGACCAAAACTCTTCTCCCTTCCTCAAACCCTCTGAAACCCCAACATAAAGGCCCAGTCATTTATATCAAATTATGGACAAAGACATCCTTGGGTCTTCTCTATCCATGCCCATCTTTTGGCTTATTATCTGTCACAATCAACAAGTTCCTTGACATCTGAGATCTAACCTGGGAGTGGGCTGCTATGGAATGCAGTGAAAGAAAATGTACTGTTATAGTGGGGATTGGGGAACTTAAGTCCTCCATGATCCATTTCCAAGGCGAGATGCCCAGGAAAACGTTTCAGAAGGTGACTGAACATTCTGGAACAAGAAAAAGAGCATGTCAAGCTAAGAAAGAAGCTTGAGGAAACTTAAAAGAAGATGGAGGAAAGCACTATAAGGAATGGTGAGAAAACATCAAAGACCATTATAACCAGTTGTATAATTTTGCCAAAAACTTGGACTCAGATACCTTCAGAGAAAGGAAACAGTCTAGAGAATAAAGTATTTAAGAATGTTTTCCAAGCTACTGTGGCATGCAGGGGTTTGCCCAACACTCTGGGAGGCATTAGGTAGGCACTTAGTATTGAAGTGATTAGAAATTGGCTTGGATAGATGCTTAATCCAGCCATCTCCAGCCTTCTCCAAAGCACATTCACTCAGGTTGTCTGATACAATGTTCTATTAAAAATAATTTTTATAGTCAAACAGCCTTGTGAAACTCAGCAGCCTATAATTCCCTCTTAGAAATCCAAAACTTCTATTAGCATACTAAAGACTTTCAAAAAGTTTTAGAGTAGAGAAATTTTTACAAAAGCCAGAATATTTCAGAATTATTACACCTCATAAACATGTTCTTGGTAACACCTATACATATTTTGCTGGGAATGTCCAAATGATTATAAACCCCGTCTATGCATGGTAGGATACACTTGCTCTTGGTTATAAATTATGATAAAGGAAGACAAAATGGCTAATATACATTGTACCTGGCAATGACAGTGACAAAATTATGGCTTATTTAGAAACACATCTTTGTCACACTATGTCTTTCAATGACAAGATAGTAGGAAAGTGAGTTTCAAATGGTCATTACCAAAAATCTAAGTCCTTTATGTACCATAAAAACATTTTGTAAGTAAAACATCAACAAGCATTCCAGTGAGTGGACTGACTGATTTAAAAACCAAATGTAGATTTGTCCCATGTAATCATCCCTGTTCCCCTGGGACCTCTTGAAAGGTTGTTAATTGTGGTAGTTACCATAGGGATGCAGCTTCCTGCCTGTCAGAAAATAGACTGACATGACCCACAGTTGACAGGAGGTATAGAACCAATTATTAAGATAATTTCATAATTACTAATCCAGCCAAATTGTAACAAGTAATAAAACAGCAATCTGGCTCCTATATCTAATATCTCCTGGCTTCCCATACCCATAACCAAAATTAGACAAATACACTCAGATATACATATAGAGTGTAGAATAAGAAGATGTGAGAATCAAGAACTTTTCTCTGGCTAAAGGTATTTTTCAAGCACTACCCCAAATTCTGGATGTCTCTGTCAGCACAAGTTTCTGGTTGAAGCAGAAGCAAATAAGGTGTCTTCCTAAACATTGGAATCTGAGGGGGAATTTGAAGGTTCCTGTAGCAATGCTCATATTTTGTCAATCTTAGCCCAGTGCAGCTCTCCACTCCATCTCAATTTTTCAAATTATTGCTTTGGGTTACACAGAGTATATTATCTGTGAGCATTTCCTTCCATACATTGGAGCATTTCCTTGCAATGGCAAAACAATGCAGTTGTGGTTTCATATTGCACTTGAATAGAAGAAAATAAATAACTTAAATTTCTAATTTTTATAAGGGTCAGATCTGCAGCCTTGAGCAATTAGACAATGAGGTGGTAAAGAAAAGTAGACAAAGAAAAAGAAAAGAAAAACATAAAGGAGATGCAAAAGGAAGAATAGGACACTGAAGATCAATATTTAATACTTTACAAATTTAATCCTACTTTGCTGCCAAGTTTGCATAAAAGAAGATTCTAGAAAACTTACTGAATATTTCAGTGTCTATGATGGTAAACTTTTCTCTCTTATGCCTGCATTTAATATATAATGCTACATGATGCATGTGATATAGTGGGAGTATAGACTTGGAATAAGGTAGACCCAGCCCTCACTTTCGCATTTTCTGGTACCTTAGGCTCTCTTCTCTTGGGCATACCCTGGAGCTAACTAGGCACCAAACATAACCACCCACCTCTGTAACATTAAATCAGGTGGTCCATTCTAAGCCACAACTTCCCTTGCCTTTGGACTCACCCAACTATTCCATATGCACCTCTTCTCCAAGTTCTTGTTTTGCTTTGTTTTCTATTTGTTCGTTTTTTACTAATATTTTGAACTTCCTAAGGCATTGTTATACCTGCCTGGAAAACAACTATTTTTATTCTTCTCTGCTCCATTATTGTCTTTTGAAATACAGAGATTATGTTGTCCTGCTGACCATGCCAGTATAGTAGGCTTATAATAAATTTTCATGTACTATTGAAAAATACTTCTAACCTCTTAGATCCTCTTTGTTCTCACCTATAAAATACAGATAATAAAAGTAATAGAATTTTTTGCAAGCATTAATAATGAGATGACTAAAACATCAATATCTTACACATAATAAATAGTCAAAAATGAAAATTCCTTTATCTATATGCTTCTTTCTAAGATACAGTGTCATGGAAAAGGCAAGATGGGGTGGGGTGCACATTGCAACAATTGGAATTCTCTTCCTTCCATGTGGCTTTAGAATCCTTATTATAGAAATTTCATCTAAAGAGCACATTTAAATCATGTCTCCGACATACTTCCATAATTTTTTCTTATTTCCAACTACCTGAATTTATTTCATTTTAAAAAATACATTGTACCTATTTATGCATTATTGTTTCCATATACTCTTAAAGGTTTTTCATAAATATGAATAATGAGGGAAGGACTGTACTCATGTAATTGACACTAGGCTAATGAAACTAAAGGAAGATATTTACAAACTGCTAGTAGAGAATGGAAAGACAAAAGGGATGGTAAAGAGAATTAAATAGGATCCAGTAAGAAGTCCTATTTCTGAACATGAGGAAAATGTTTTCAGCTCTGACTCTCCTCAGAATATTAATCTTCCGAAAAAATATGTAAAATAAAACCCGTTCTCCTCTGAGCAATTACGGGCCCAGGAGCAAAACCCAAAGAGCTAGGAAATCATGTCAGCAGAAAAAGAAAGCATTGAAGATAATAAGTAATTAGGCCTGGCATTTTACAGAACGTAATTGAGAGATGATACCTCCTTAAAAGCCCCCATTGATTAAAACTCAGTGTTTAATGTGAACTTAGTGAACCCACATAAGCAAAGACTAAGAATTATCTGTAAATACTGAAAATGGCTCTCAATTAAGAAATGGAGATTTTTCCTCAGACCCATGTGGAAAATGAACATTGAATGGCAGAGGAAAGGATAAGAATTTGTCAGAAGTAAAACTATTAAGAAAAAAAAAGTTTGCTTTTTGATCCATACCTGTCCAAATGGTATCACTATTTCCGTAATTAGAGAGCTTTTGAAATTTATATCAGAAATATATATCAATTCTATTGCTTTATAAATGAAAATACACAAGTTTAATGTACAATAAATTATCTATGTATCTCAACTCCTGTGTGTATTAATTCTCAGCTAATTCCTTTACCATCTTAATAAAATTCTGAGATAAAACCCACTCATTCTTTTGCAAATAGACAGACTACACTTGATACTTACAGTTAAAATTTAAGAACTCCTGGGAACAAAACCCAGTAAGTAATAACATCAATGACTTTATATTACTTAACAGGGTTTACCTCTTTCTGGGTGTACTTCTGGCTAAATTTGCATTTAGAAAATATAGAGAAAGATATTAAATAATTATGATTTTTGAATGGTTTCTGAATAGCCCCATGTCCACTTTCTTTCCCTCTCTTTCTTTCATTCAGCCTGCATATTGTTGACAGATTCAGTTTAATTAAATGCAATTTGTTTAATAATTATGCGCCAACCAGCCTACTGGCATAGTAGCTATAACAATGAATGAAGACAATACAGTTTCTGTCCTCAAATTCTTATAGCCCACTCGGGAAACAAATGAGAAAGCAGGAGACTATCTTATAACTGATAAATTTTATGAGGGAAGAAGATCAACATGCTAGTGGAAATCCATAGGAGCTCCTCTAACCCAGACTTCAATGCAGAGAAGTTTTATCAATCTTACTTTCAAGAAACACAACAGTAAAGAACCAATGAAAGTTGGCCAGATGAACATGGTAAAATATGCACAACTAGAGGGTCACTGGAGATTTGAAAGTTAAGACAAAAGACATAAACATGAGTAAGATCATGAAAGATTTTTCAGACCATGATAGAAACCAAGGGAGTCATCGCCCTATTTAACAGTACAACAGAACTTTCAAGGTAAAACAGGATTCCCATGAGCCACTTGGTATTCCTCTTCCCTGCTGATGTTGAGATGCCCCTATCTTGTGAAGGGATCTTCAAGCTAGATTATGGGCTGGAAAAGGAGAAAGTTTGGTAGAACTAGCAGCAGGAGGATAGTTATTATTGCTGCAGTAAGAGATGACGTTGAACAAAGGTTCCTGTCAGTGAAAAAGGAGAAAATCTGATGAAGCACAGAGATATTTAAAAGACAAATAGCAGAACCTAGTGATTGATTCAAGATAGTTTAATGACAAAGACTGGGGAAATGAATACAATGCCAACAGATGTATAGTTTGAGCAAATGAGTGTATAGCACTGCAGATCTTCCAGTTACGGGAGAGGAGTTGGTTTGTGGGAAAGGAAAAAGATCAAGAATTAAATGTGCTCCAGGTTGAACTGTATGCATGTGTGTGATAACCACAAAGAGTTAGACATGCAGGCCTATACTTCAAGGGACAGATAGGTAGAAGAGGTCTAAATTTGAGGAGTTGTTAAATTTTATATAATTTACGTGTTTGTAAGAGTTTACAAGACTTTGCATCTGTTATCCTTCCCGTTCCTATTTATGCTCCTACCCTGCTCAGGAATCTCATCCTCTCAGTTTTCCATTACTCAGCATCTTCTCCTTCTCTCTTCCTTGCTGGCTCCTTTTCCATCACGTTTGTTATATGCTAAAGCGTATTCTCATTCTGAACAAGAAAACCAAGAATCAAAACCCTGTCTCCCAGCCATCATCCTATATCTCTTAACAGAATTACCTACCCTTACTTTTCTTAGTACTTTCTAAAATATGACTTTTGTCCTTCACCCTCAACTCCATCACCATTATTTTACCAAAATAAATTGTGGTTTTTCTACCACAATTGTGCTTCTCACTGAGCTGTGAAATTCAACAACTCTTCATAGTGCTCAACTTCAGGGGTCTTTGAGCACCACTTGATATTGCTTCATACCCCTCCTTCTAACAGTCCTCGCCAGACTCTATGACCCCTATTCTCCTGGTTATTGCTCCTAGGTCTGCTTTACAGGGATGTTACCCATCCTACAAGTACTGAATCATTTTTCTTATTGCGCACATATTTCCATGTGATGCCATCTATTCTTGTTGTCTGTTACTTTGTACTGATGATTCTCAAGTGTATGTCTGGCTAGGCACCCTCCAGAAAACCTTGTAATGCTGCTGATCTAACATGTTTACTGAATGGAACAAGGGCACACCACAAATGTTTGCTCCCATTGCCTAATTTAGAATTCCTACTCTCTTAATCTATTAATTAATGATTTGTTGTTCTTTTTAAGGAAAGTACAAAGCTTACTTCTCCTGCAAATATTTTCCTAACAATTCCTTCCCCCTGGATTCCTATCAGGTTGTAGCACTCCTGTACCACCCCTTCACCAAGAACACAGTGATAGTAAGTACATTCCATCTTGCATGCAAATGCTGAATCACAGGCAACATTGACCTAAAGTTCTGAGCTGAGGAAGATTCACTTTTCCCCATATCCAGACACAGCAGGAGAGTGTGCTGATTAATTATCAATGTCTCCTATGAGCACAAGAGAGAGAAGGGGCAGTCTCAGGTCACATACTTGCCATTTATGATAGAGCTCTTAGAATATGCTACTTTGAATTGTTGTTTATCTTGATTGTAAATGGCCTGTCCCTAAAACTAGATTTTAAATCACAAGAAGTTAAAGACCAAGTCCTATTTTCCTTTATATTTCCATGGAAAAAAATTAATGGTTAATAAATATTTGATGATGTGGAGAAGAAGCTGCCAAAAGAATAAATTTTAAAAGTAGAAACAAGAATGGTGTACAAAGTAAGTTTTCTATAAAAAGAAATTGACGTCTTATTATCTATTCTCTAAAGATACATTCCAAAATTAAATCACCTTTCTCTCGACAAACCCAGATGGGATTACAATATTTTTAGAGAGCACGTTTTCCTTTTGAATCTTATGCAATCTCCTTTTAAAAGTTCTATCAGTCTTAAAGTATATGGTGTGGTTGAAATGACTTTTACAAAACTATGGCCTTTATTAAATACAAAGTCGAGTTTTACTGTTAAATGCTCCTATTCATTTTCCATCTTAGTAAAACAATAGTTGGAGATATAGAATGTGTTTATATTTCTAACTACATTTTAGAGGAAATGAGATAGGTAGAGGGTGTTAGACCAAAACAATGCCACAAAAGTGAAAAATGACAGGGGAAAAATATTTGTAAAGCGGTTTTCTCACCTTTGCTTCTTTACCATCACCATGAGTCATCCTGTCACACGTACCCTTGGGGATGTCCCTTGGTTATGTCAACACATTCAATGTATGCTTCATAGAACAGATCAAGGGGACTCTAGACATATTGCGAAACTGAATCTATGAATCAGTCATTTAAATATTTAGTATTTTAATTCACTCTCCCAGTTTTAATTGTTGTTTTTAGTGTCCTTTGAATGGGTTTTGTTACAGTAATAATGACTGATGGACTAAAATGACCATATAGTTTTCAACCGACAAGTCAGAATAACTGTAATTTCCAAACACAGCTCCTTAAATTATTCCTCCTTCATTACATGCTGTACTGTTTTTCTGTGCACGAAAAAATATGTGGCAGTACTGGAGAAGGAGCACCATCTCAGCTAGATGTGGCTGTGAAATACTAGCAAGAGAACTGCATATTGAAAACACTACGCATGTCTGACTGAATAGAACAGAGAGCATAGTCTTCAGAATCAGGCAAGTCAGACTTTGAATCACTCTCCATTATGTACTCTGTTATCTCAGGCAAGTTTATCCTCCATGTGTCTTTGAACAAGTGTCTCATCTGCAAAATGGAATACCTGTCACATGGTAGGAGCACATTGTCAACAGATTAGTGATGTTTAAAGAGCATAAAAATGATCAATAGGTGCCAGATATATATATATACCATTGTTCTATCAAATGGTAACCAATAAAATTATAAGCTACAAGTCTCTATTTAAATGAAGCTACTATTAATCTTTTTTACAGTACTCATGGACGAACTTGCTTGACTAAAAAGAGAAAAGACAACAAATTATAAATACAAAAATAATTCTTAGAGTAGAAGTGGTAATATTTAAGGGCCTGATATATCACAATGGCCAGGTTGGTATACAGTGTTTTCCCCCCCTTTGTTACTATTTTATAGTTAGCAAATAAACCATCCAGTGGAAAAGTTCCTAATATAATCTACAGCATACTACTATAAGTAATATGTGTTGTGACACGTTCATAGTGTAATAGATAGTATTTGAAACAAAAACTTATGAAAAGAATCATGCAATTTATTTTCAAAAGATGCTCATAAAGAAAACAACAATGTTTAAAATTTTAGTCTGTTTTCATGACTCAACACAAATTCCTAAAGTCTCTTTTTTTTCCTTCACCTCAAAAATTAGCAAATAAGAAGACAGCATGATTGAAAAGAATAGACCTATATAGCATTTTTTTCTAGAATAGAAATGCTTTTATATTTCTATAAAAGATCTTAACAATCTTTTTGGGCTGCCACTGACTGGTTTGGGGTTACCAATGGATGCTGAGTGATGCCAAGATCAGTAAAAGGCATGAGCAGTAGTCAAAAATGACTTGGCAATTAAACTGAAGTACTTGGGCACGATGTGGCTTTTCTTGTTGTCAATCACCTCTAGAGCAGGAGCAGATTTTATAGAGATTTCTTTCTTCGATTATTGTGGCAGGAATTTTGACAATGTTCATTACGTGGTGATCTTTAGAGAAGATGTGAGGGCCCCCAAGTTATCGTGAAGGTTTATGAGTAAGACAGCAAGAGACAGAAGATATTGCCTTGTGAATTTCAAGAAATTCAATTTAAGGCTAAAAAATGGGGTAAATAAAATGACATGCAAAGTAAGAATTAGAGTTTTATAAACCTTATAATTCAAATAAATCTTAATCAAAATAGATACTTGAGAAGCTTTCTATATCCCTTTGAGGGTCCAAAACAATAACCTAATATTACTAGTAGGTTAGAGCTAAATAATTTTGTTGGTTTTAGTGTGTTCCAGAGTAGGTAATATATTGGATAGTACTTAATTTTGCTGTTATTTGTCCTGTCTAAAAAAAAATCACACTGTATTCTAGTAGGCAGAGCAATAGATTTAGAGAATGAAGTGTTTCAATAAAGAACATCAACAGAACCATAGAATTTGGTCATTTATGAATATTAATTCTCAAGGAAATCACAAGCATTATGTTATTTCTGTAGGGTGACAATAGTGATGGTGATCTCAAAACACGATTATAGGGATTAATGTGGCAGCACATTGCAAACCCCTCAAATAACAGGTTTTATGTAAGACTCAAACTAGTCATAATACGTTAAGAACCTAAAAACTGTTTTTGCGGGTCAAACGCAGGACTTTCTGTATAAAAATAGCACTACATTATGCTATTTGAATCTGCAATTGGGGAGGGTGATGTTTTATTTTCTCAGATGTTCCAATGACACATAATTCTATGAAAAAAAATTAGATCAAAATACAAAATAGGGGACACCTGGAGACAGATGAATTGAAAAGCTAAATTTGAAATGAATCATTGAGCTAATGCATAAAAGCTATGGGTTTAAATGTTTTATCCATGCTTCCTTTGCTAATTGTATTTGTTTCCTGCTGCTGCTCTGATTGCCACGATGTTTTTAATACTGCATCTGTATGTGTGAAGAATGAGGCCTGTTACCTTTCATGTGTAGAGATCCTGGAGAACTGTAGCCTTTATTTAACTCAGTGATGAAAAGATTTCTAAGGTTGTGTAGTGCTGATGCACCTATCGTTTGCTAAATCACTTCTTGTCTATATGGGAAAAACTTGATTAACAATCTTAAGCTGAGAACAGAGAGATCTTTTCCTCTTCCTTCCCCATGATCTTTTAAAGACCAGCAGTCTAATGACCTCTAATATATCCGTAATTAAGATCCATATTTTCATCATCAACTTGGAGTTTCAGTGCCATATGTCTTTCAATTCTGAGAACACACAGAGGAAAACAAAAATCTCAATATGCCATTTATATATATTGGCAAAACCTACAACTTTACTGTGCTGCATTTTGTATTAATAGTTAAATCATGGAAATGAAATAATCAGGAAACTGAATTTTTGAGGTAATTTACTGTCTAACTTGAAACTAATAACAAAACTATTTTTCTTTCCATCTGTATAATTGACACCGAACTAATACAGTCAGTACACCCATGATTCATTAAAGGCAATGAACCATATTGTTTATAAAGGAGATAGAACAGAGATTGCACTGATGTTAAATCTTCTGAAAATTTTGCAAAATGAATACCTGGTTTAATCTGCATTTTCACCTTTTCTTCCTCAAAATTTTCAAAGTCAGAAGCAGACAAAAATGTCTCTGTATAGTATTTGAAAAAAAATGGATTCTAGTTTTCATATTTTTGCACCAAGAAAATAAACAAAATGACTTAAATACATTTGTCATTTTCAATTAGGAGTAATATTATGAATTACTACATCTGAAATTAGTTTAATAGTCACATAATTCCTGCACTTTAATGTAGTGTAACTGTAATTAATACGCTACTCTAATGTCCTGAAAGAGTAAAATCTATCCTCACAAAAGAACTTAGATACCTCTCAAATGCTTGAATAAGGGAAAGCTAATACCCTGAGTAATCTATAATTCAATAGCTTTTTATTAGTCATTTTTATCTTTGTTCTTATCTCCTTTTGTACACTTTGCTATATGAATCAGTATTTCCTTATGTACCATTGTAATATCTAAGCTGCAAATCCTATACTTTATGGTACATAATAAGCATAAAATAATCCAAAGCTATGAACCAGAATTTAGTACGTTTTTCTTTCACACAAGAAAATAATATTAAAAGATGTTTTTAGGAAATGTTAGCCCAATAATCTTCATAGAGTAAATAATCCATATGTACCTGTTAATAATGAAGACTTTTAAAGTGTCTACCTCAGTATATCTAAATGGTTAATAATACATAACTCCTCATGTTATGAATACTAATATGATTAGTATATTGATATTAATATTTATCATAATTAATATAAATGGAAATATCATGGAAACTTAAACAGTTTACTTATCATATATCAATGTCTTGCATATAGGAGACATTTCACTGTTTTCTCATAAGTAATCACATGAATCATTCACAAAATATTTTATTAAACACATTTCAAATACATTCACATATTCAGCAAAACATATTGTGGACTCTACTGTTTTATATTTTTTTTTATTCATTTGAGTTAAAGCTATTCTCTGTCAGGGTTTCAGCAAGAAACAGGTAGCACACTCAAAAGGGCCTTCGAGGCACTTTTTGGAAGTGAGAGGGTGAGTACTGGAGATTGAACCCAGGGGTGCTGTACTGCTGAGCGCCCGACTGTTTCCATTTTTTAAGAGAAATTCCTTATTGTAATGAAGAGCAGCTAATAAGAGATGGTGCTGGACTCAGACTAGTAAAAAGCAGAAAACCATTACTTGCTAGGCCCGGAGGCAAAACAAGGGGCTCCTGAAACCCCAGAAAGAATAAGGGGATCCCAAAAGAAACTGTGGCCTTGAGTAGAGAGATTCAGCTGACCACGACAAGGTGAGGCCAGTGAATAAATCCTGGGCACAGAAAGGGTGCAGGACTGTGGAAGCATCTCCAGGGTCCAACGTCAAACACCCAGCACAGCTAGGATGAAATTTGAACTCCACATAATAAGGAAAAGATTTGCTTAACCAATTAACAGTAAAAAATAAGATGCACACAGGATAATCAAAAGCACTTAAGAATTACTTGTGTAAAGATCCATTTTTCCTTAGAAAAGCATTATTTATGGAAAAGAATCTAATTCCAAATCATTCTTCAAAACTTAACTACTTCTCTCAAGGAGCTTAATGAGACAAACACGTCTATCATGTGGTTCCTGTAAGCATAAATACAGAAAATGATAAATTGTTTTTTTTTAAATAAATTCTCCACAGTTCATAAATCTAATTAGTACAGACTAGAATCTCTCTCCATTTATCTGAATTAGTGAGATTTTACCATAGATAAAAAATATATGTATACACAAGGAACCAAAGATGTTCCTTTCAAAACTAGTAAAATTTACCAAAAGAACCATAAAGTTTAGTGACTTTTTAGAATAATAAATGAATATATGTGAAAATTCCTTAAAACTTCTTATCTGCCTTTTCTGTGCTCTTTCCTGATAATTTTTTATTATTCTGGAGTACAAATGCTTGGTTATAGAAAAAAACTGTATTTTATATTAACTCTGCTACCTGCCTTCTCCATAACACCCCTGTCAAGTCTCCTGCCTGGAAAATATCTTTGGAATTTTCCTTTACCTTACATCATTGTCTTAGTTTCAGGTTCCCCATTCTCGTTCTTGTTATTCCAATCTACACAGGCTCCTTTACTTATAATAGTCAACCAATTTCTCATTTGTCTCTATTGTCTTGTTTTCCACCAGTTTTCTTTAAATGTGTATTATTAAATCTTCAGTAAACAGGATGCTGCTTTAAATAAAGAGAGCAACTCCTACATTTTTCTTATACATTCCACAGCATCTCATCAGGGTTAAACTCATAGTTATTTCATTCTGAACATGGCATTAATGAGGAAGCCAATCCTATTTAATTTATTCTTTTATAATGACCAATCTAAGTTTTGTCTTAATAGACTGAAGTAAAGCTTTAAAAAAAAAAAAGTCACCTAAGAAATAGAATACTAAAACATTTTAGATTCATCAAATTAGTGGTTTAATTAGAGATCTCCAAAAGAACTATGGTACAATACAGGACAATTAAATGATCCTCTAAAAGAATTATTTTATTTTTAGTCTCAGTGTGTTTAGGGCTTCCCAGAACAAGTCATTTTAGGGCCTAGATCCTAAATCAATTACTGCTTTCACTCTGGTTTTCTATGGACATCAAATGTTTCTCTCAATTACTTGAAGCATATGGATTAAATATTAAGCAATTAATGCAACTTAGCTATAACAGAGAAATTTGAATTTAAGTAAAGTTATATTTGAAATGTTAAAATATGAAGGTCTCTGTAAGCACTTTTTTTAAAAGGTCTATGGTAGTGCTAGTGCCTTGCTAGCACAGCTGTACCCAGGTGGTCCTATGAAGGGAAAAGTGCAGCTGGCCAGCTCCCAGCTAAGATTCACTGAGGGTGAGGCTCACTCTCACAGGACAGGCATAGGAGGCCCATGGAACCCAGATGACTGGAGGAGACAATTCCACACTACCCTTTCTCTACCTTCAGATTGCTATTTCTATACTAGAAAATTCATAAGCTTTCCTTTGAGTAAGGTGTTAAATAAATCCAGTTGTTTAAGTGTGCACCCTAAGAAGTATTCATGTCAATACTTATGAGAAACAAAAAGAAGGAAATACTGTACAGTCATAAAAGTTTGGGATATGAGTACATTCTCTCTCTCATTCTACCCCCCCATCCTCCTCCTTTTCCTCCTCCTTGTCTTTGTTCTCCTCTCTTCCTCTTCCTCCCCCTCTTCCTCCTCCTTCTGTTTCTTCTTCCTCCTCTCCTCCTCCTCTTCTCCTCCTTTTTCTCTCTTTGATATTTATAATGCATTAAACTCAGGGAAGACAGAAGTTACATAGTAAATAAATCTATTCAACTGAGATTAACTTACTGTCTTCCCAAACCAATTCAAAGTTGATATTCTTTTTTCTTCTCAGAACACCTGTAAACATGCCTTAATAGATAAATGTTTCACAAGAGGGAGGCCTTTCATATTATAAATATGATGCAGGCACAATAACATCAAAGAATATATTTGCCTATATCCCATTCTCTAATTATTTTAGTAACTTTTATTTTTATATTTGTATTCCTTATTATTTTTGTTATCAAATTGAAGAATAATAGGTAAGAATCAATCTTTACTTTTGTTAAAGAATAATTTTTAAAGGCAAAGTCATAACTCTTATGCAATGATAAAATAAAAATATATTCTTACTTAACTCATTAGTAAATCAGGGAACCAGGAAGATGTTGCAACCAGTTCAAAGAATGGAAAGGGTACACATAGAGATACCATCAGGAATGATGAAATAACAGCATCTCCACTGGACAACATTCATGGTTGTGACTATGGACAAGAAGTATTTGTATTACTAATTTTTCTACAATTCACATAGCCTTATAATAACTTAAAGACAATGAAAGGTAGAGATAACCCAGAAAGGCACAAGTTCTTCTATAATAATTTTTTGACCACTTCAAAGTCTCAGGGGTTTTTTTCCTTACAAATTTTAATGCGGAAAAAAAAATCTATTTAATTTTAACATTATTTATATATTCTTTCTTTGTATTCATTACTCCTCTTAAAACGTACATGCTTTATAGCTTAGATTACTGACATCTTATACTATTGAGTGGTTATTGTATATATAATACTGTCCTAAATAATGTTTCTATGCATTATTTCATTTAACCTCAACAAATGTGATATTGTATTAGCATTCGAGAGTGATTAAGTACTCAAGGTCACACAGAAAAGAAGAAGCAAAACTAAGCTAAAGACAATGTCTGACTTCAAAGTTCATACTCTTGTCCAATATATCAATATGGACATAGTGCTTAACCTATGTCCTACAGATGGTAAAACAAACTCATCTTAAGTTTAGCATGGACATCAATCTTATTGAGAAATGGTGGTGCTTCAACAAGAACCTGATTAACATCATCTCCAGACCCTACCTCTCCTTTGAGATCAAGACTTATATTGAACTCCCTTAAGATATTCATTTGGATGTCTGATGAACGTCTCATTTTCCTCAAACCCATTTCCTATCCATCAATAAGTTTTAATATCTTCCAAAATTTATTCTAACCATATCTGCTCTTCTCCATCTTCTTTGCTATCACCCTTACTCAACCATCATTTCTCTTCATTAACTGTCAGACCATATCTGGACAATTGTAAAGAAATTGTACCAAACAAAATGATTCCATTGTTTTCAATTGTCTTTGGTTATTTGTTTACATTGTCAAAATAACCAGTTAAAAGGGAAGAAGTTAGATAATTATGCAATTGGATTTATACAATTTCAAATAATGGCTTTTCCCATTGATTAGTATGATTGCTTTGACAAATAAATCAAGTAAACCAGTTAGTTTGCTGGAATACCAGTTTCCTAAATATAAGCAATGTCTTACTCCCAGTGTCACTTTATTCCCAGTCTCAAACTCAATACAGAGCTTATAATGGCATAATTAAGGGTCATACTGGATGCATATCTAACTGATAGTGCATACTGCCAAATGGTACATCCACTCAATTGCAGTATGTATAAATCAGCCACTAGAACCAATGAAAAAGAAAATTCAAGGAGTAATTGTATGTGTGTGTGTTAGGGAGTCTCAAATATTAAGACCTAAATGGTAGGCAATTTTGGATCATTCAAAACATTAATTAACTCTACCCAAGAATTGCAAGACCTAATTTCTAACCCCCACTGATGAACTATTTAAGTAAGTTTTTATTAAATGATGGGTGCACTTCAAGTAGAGGGAGGGTTGATACATTTTTGGTGAGACTGCCTACTTAAAAGTAGATTTTTGGCAGGAAATTAAATTTCTAGTTTCACAAAATCATTAAGTCTCATATGGAAATTCAAATGACTACTGTGACCCATTAATTAGTCTCTCTTATTTTAGCTCAATGTTCCTAAGATATTTTTCAAGATATTTTAGTACATATACAAATATTTTAAAAAGACAAACTTCACAAAATAAGTATGAACTTGCTAATATTATATTGTAAGGAATTATAAATGAACTTCGATTTTTAAAAAAATCAAATGAACTGAGATGGGAAAATATGTCAAGGTCCAAGGCAAAGAGCATTAGAGTAAGGATCTGGAATTCAGGACCAAGGTCACAATGTAGAACAAAAATGAAGTTAAATAAGTAGTAAGAACATGTTGATCTTATGTTTCAAGTTCCAACACATGACATAGCAAGTCTATTTCATAGGATATAACAGGACAGCTTGGATATGGATTGTTCTGGGTGGTCTGAATATATGGCTGATTTAAGAACAAAATCAAAACATACAGATGACTGCAGTTAAAGTTGCATCAACAGGATTCTGCTGTGTTTATTAGGAGAGATAAGTAAGCAGTTTCAGCTTTCAGGTGAGATGTTCCAGAAGAAAAGAAACCTAGAAAATTTTTTTGTCCTTTATCAGTCACCTATGTGGAAAACATCTGCCTTGCTAGTTAATTGTTCACTGAGAATAATTTTGTTCAAGTTCTAGTAATGAAGACCACTAAGTGTTAAAAACATTAAACAACTGATCTAGTGTGAACATCTGACACTAACACCTGAAATTAAGTTTGCATAAAATATTTCACCACTGTGAAATATTTAGACTCATAAAATGAGTCTGTTTTACTAAATACTAACCACCTTACTTAGAGCAATAAATGATAGTTGTAGGAATTATACCCACATTTACTTTATCACTGATATGGACCAGGCATGATGGTATATATATTATTCGATTTCTTTCTTAAAGTAGCCCTATGTATATGAAGAAACTAATGCTTAAAAAAATTAAACATTTTTCTGACATTTTTTCTGAGTTCACATGACTATTAAATGGTTTCTGGAAGAAATGATGCAGGTCAAACTTGGAACAGTCCTGCAGAAACTAGGGTATGGTGGTTACACTAGAAACACAGCTAAATAAATAAAATATGCCTATTTTTATTCAAAGAGATATTTTAAGAAACCAAACTATAGTAACTTATGCCTTTTGCCTTTTTACAGCCACTAAGATTTTAGAATGTGGTGGCACACTCCTGTAATCCCAGCAACTCAGGAGATTAAGGCAAGAGGATCACAAGTTCAAAGCCATACTCAGCAACTTGGTAAGGCCCTAAGCAATTTAGCAAGACCCTGTCTCAAAATAAAAAGGGCTGAGAATGTGACTCAGTGGTTAAGTGCCTCTGGGTTCAATCTCTGATTAAAAAAAAAAAAATTAGGAAGACAGGAAACTACTAAAATGATTACTTTTTTAACTCCATAAAACCATTGTATATTATCACTGTAAATATAATGCTTAATCTGGCTTGGGATGATAAACTACCTTCTTTACTAAACAACCACAAATTTTCCATGACGCTAATTCTTTCATTCTCTTCTGGAGCATCTGCAGTACCCACAGCCCTTGATATTGGTCCTCCAGTATCCTCCATTCTCCTACCTTAATTTCAACATATGACTTAGCCATTCCAGTCCTAAGGATTTATCCAATGATTTATCCACTTTTTTATACAAGTGTATATCATTGCATTTTCTTGCTAACAAGAAGGCAAATATCCAAATGTAAGATTAGCACTCATAACCTCTTATATCTCAAGAACCCAGAATCATAGGTCTTAATGAATTTGTTTTAAAGAGATTTTTTTCTTATGTTCAATTTTAGAGATTTCGTATTTTTAGTTTTAAAATGTAGGTTCATGATATATTTTAGTTCCTCTGTGTAGGGAATGCAAGAATAAAAGATCAAATTTCATTTTATTCCTACAAATTTCCAATTGTTCTTGCATCATTTGTTGATATCCTTAATGTATTTAATATTTTAAATCATTATTAGAGGTGTAGGTTAATTGGAATTTTACCTTGCATTTCTTTCCTTATTATTCCACCTACCTTTCTGTGCAAATTGATTTGGAAATAAATGGTAATGAAGTTAGATAAATACTTTGTATGTAAATATATCCCAAAACATTCAAGTAATTATAGAGCTCATTATTTTAGAGTCTAGATTTAATTTCAAAGAAGAATATTAAATCCAGAATGTTGGAATTAGAAAAAATAATCACCTCCTGACTATAGTTTTTATTGGGCTAGAAACTAACATGGTCAACTTTCAGATCACATTTCTGTCACAAAGCTACCCTATCCTTTTTTCTTCCTGCTGGAGAACAAAGAAATGGAAACCACATGCAGGAGTGCATTCCTGCATGTTTTGGAGGGACAAAGCTCCCTACCTGCCCCTGAACTGTTAAAATAAAAGAGATGACTCTGCACCTCATTTGAGACCTTTGGTCTTGTTAGAGCACATTTATCAATTCTCTGACACAAATTGACACTGGACATTTGGTACGGCCATAACAAATATTTAAAAGTATGTGGCAATGGTGAAATGGTAACATCATAAATCAGGTGACTTTATGACGATCATGTCATAATGAGAATTTGTGAAACTGTTACTCTCGAAAACTCGAAAAACAGACCCATTACATACCAAGACTGTGGCTCCAGGAGAGTTAGAAAATGTCTGGGTGCTGGTACCCACTATTCACTGTCCATGCCATGTAACTACATGCTAAAAAGGAGATAAGTCAAATATAAATTAATCACTTCCCATTTCCCAAGCAGACAACCAAGGAAAACATTCTGCTAATGGGAATTTTGTGTCAATTTACTCTAAGTTCAGGAATTTGGGGCCATGCAACAATGGAAAGTCCAACTGCTTTGCTCCCCAAACAGCAGGAGATACGAATACTTGCACAGAACCCTTCTCAGGAAACTGAGGATAAGTATTCTAAAACGTGAGCACTCAATGACAAAGGCAGTTGAAGTGTTGCCTTCCCACAATGCCCACTGTTTCAAATGGTCTCAAAGTGGCAGGGCGTTGAGGGATGGTAAACATTAGGGAAAAATAAAAATAAAAAATAAGTTTATGCATTAAGAAACAAGATAGGAAGAAATCCTTGACTATGGTTATTCTCAAATGGAACTGATAGGAAGCATTGAACCCAATATGGGCATGCTAAAGACCAGCTGGCATCAATGAGCATAGGAGCACGCCCACCTGGGCTCGTGCGACTGTCACAGATTCCTTCCTTCCATCTATACAGAGTGGAGGCTGGAGGCCTGAGGACTGATTTAGGAGTCAATAAATCACCCCTAGTGCTTTGGCCACTCAAGCTTGTCGTTTCTCTTCTTTGATAATGCAATTCTCCCAAAATCTCAATACAAAAAAAAAAATTTCCTAAAAGAAACATGTAGATGCCATAGAAACAATAGACAAATTCCTCAAAGAGAGGAGATTCAGCCTCTGCACAAAGAATTTTCTTCCTGGCCATAGCAAAATCTTTTCAATTTCTAACCTACAGAATTTTGCTACTGCTCTGGATCAGTGACTTCTGGGTTTTTCCCCCCAATCTTCTGTCTTCCAAGTTAAAAAAAAAAATTCATTAGGATGATTCTGACCCTACTCCACCACTGTCCATCAGGTATGGTACAGGAGATAGGAAAGGACTTTTGATGGCCCACTGGAAATCAAGGAGTTACTTCTGAACCTGCTGGAATGTAAAACACATCACCCACTGATCCGGGACTTGCAGTTGGATTCAGAAACTGGATGAGACTTTTGGTCTTTCTTGCTTGGGGCCAGACCGAGAACGTGTTTGCTGTGGGGAAAAGGAAGCACAGGGCAGATTGAGTGATCACAGCAGTGGAATGAGCACACAGCAGTTATACTATTCTTCCTTCCTTCCTTTGACCAGAAACATTCCTTACATTTTAGTTGGGCCTGTGGCTATTCAGATAGTTTCCAGCCTAACTTACATCTCTTTCATTTATTTCTATAAATGTCAAGTTTACTTATTGTACTTAAATACACACTAAGATAACATTCTCAAAGAACCATCAATGCAAACTGATTAATATATAAGGCTGTCTACAGGAACAGTAGAATGAAGAGTTTGAAAATTATTTGGATAACTCAGGCTAAAGTAGATTCAATCCGAAAAAAAAAAAAAAAAACACAATTGTTTTTCTAAAAGCATTCAACAAATTCTCTAGATAATTCTCAACTTAATTTCTCTGTAAAGCAATCACTTTAGTAATATCATTGTCTTTGATAAATATGATTACCGGTCATATTTGTATAAATAACAGTCACTTAGAGATCTAAGAAAATGTGGATTTCTCAGAATATTTAAACTTCTGTTGGATCTGACTTACTATGTATATATGTCTATGTTAGAGTTATATATTTTAGATGTGTGTGCTTATATGTATTAAATTTGAAATCATTTTCTAAAAGCTAGCAATTTTAACTAGAAAAAGTAACATTAATATGTTATAAGATAGTTGATAAATAAATTAAAGTATATAGTTATTAGAAAAAAGGAAAAGGGTTGTTTAGAATTAATTCATAAGAACTGGCCCCACAGGCTGGGGATATAGCTCAGTTGATAGAGTGCTTGCCTCACATGCACAAGGCCCTGGGTTCAATTCCCACCACCACCAAAATAAAAAAATAACTGGCCCCATGACTAAGATCATTTTATTTGCTTTCTGCTTTGGAAAACATTACAGAAATCAAGAAACTAACATTGAATATTGCCATTAAGATAGTTTGGGAGAGAAAAAAAAACAGCTGAGAAGATGAGATATCACAGTTAAGATAGTAATGTTTGGTATATCTAAAGTGCAAAGATTAAGCGGTCCAAAGCCCACGCCCACATAATGCTGGAAGAACTAGACAGTGTCATACATTCAGTTTCAAATTTAGTAGTACATTTATTTGAACATTTAGAAAAACTGGCATGCACTATTTTTAAAATGTGTAAAATAACACTTAAGAATTAAAGAATCACAAAAATGCAGCTAAATAGAAAGAAGAAAATTTCTGAAAGATTTAATTTTCGTGATGAAGCAAATACAATTTTTACATCTCTTATGTATAATATATTCTTATTGCTCATTGAACCCAGATGAAATGTGGAAGTGTGTTGTGATTTTGATCTTACTAAAGCAATTGTTTCATGAACAAAGAAAATAATTCAGGACTACAAAAATGGTAAACTATTAAGGAGATCTGTGGGTTAGAAATTCATTTTATTAAATATCACATTATATTTATTCCTTTACCGAAATTCTGGATAGGGTATGAAGGACATTTCTAAAACTGATTGGGTATTAAATAATTCAAAACCCAAGAGTTGTGATCAAACAGATCTGTAGGCATATGTAAGTACCGCTGAGGTGAAAGTGCCAACCAAAGCAATTAGACTGGAAATTAATGTCTGGAGGTAATCAATGGAAGAACTAGCTGTGGACCTTCATGTCTGCATCATCTTTGTTTATTGCTGTAGCTGGGTATCACAGAAAAACCAACTCATTTCTCAAAGACAGAGAAAGGATGTTTCCTTCAATTTAGGCCTTCTTAAATTAAATTGGAATCTATAGGAAGTGATTCCATGCTCAGAACTTAAGCTGATTTTTATTAATGTTACTGGCCAGTAATGAAGGTAAATGATAGGCATAGTCCGCTTAAATCAGGGGCTATGAATGCAACGTTGAAAGACTTGGGCGTGATCGATTATATTCTCATTGCGAGGGTTCATGAGAGGAGTG